>OW119930.1:71337352-71732352 GCA_933210815.1 Meta bourneti
CAAAAATAACGATAAATTATTCACCCGTTCCGTACCACGCGTCAGGTATAAAAAAAACACTAATGAAATAGAAAACTGAAAAAATTAAGTTGCTTTAAAGTGGCAACATGCAGCGTTCGGGATCAACGGCTTATTTTTCGGCCGGAGTCATCAACCCCTAAAGTTTGACTAGGAAATTACTGTACTAGTTTTCCAGACATTTTCATAAAAAAAAGTGGGAATAAGATTCACGCTAGGTTGAGCGAATACAGTAGTTGAGAAGTTTTCGCCCACGTGTGTATCGGCAGGTTTAAAAACGATTAATTCTACCCTTTAAGAACCCAGTCTGGTGAAAAGAAGACAAAGGAGGTGTTTCTAGCCCAGAAACGAGTGGCCCGATTAAAGTGGGGAAAAAATGGCCGTGATTTAAGTCCTCATAATCTGTGTTTTTGCGTGAACTGTTTTGTAAAACTAATGCCTGAGACGAAACTCAAGTTCTTTTCCTTCTAATAACTATCCTCCCTATTCATCGCTTTTTACCTTTTTACATTATATGTAATTAAATCATCTTTTAAATTACAGGGGGCCGTCATAGCTCAGTGTGCCCACTGCGCGAGCAACCTGCAAGTTTTAGGCAACGCAGGTTCGATTCCTTCGTGGGTGTATTTCTCAATTCTGTATCAGTATTTGTGTTTATGACCATTACTTGACGTTATCTGTCTAGTGTTTGGCACAGAATGGTCAAATATGGCTTTTGCGCAATAAAACCCAACCAACCTTTTAAATTACAATTTATGAAGTTTTTAATTAACTAGTATAAGTTACCTATCATGGGTATTTCCTTTTTGATTGATATATTTCAAATTTCATAATTTGTTTTTTCAATGGCTACTCATGTGTCTTATTTATCTAAACTTTTCTGAAACATACTTTCATGTCTTGTAAACTGCATTGCTTCATCTATTTAAAGTCATAGATCAATGCAGGCAATATCCTGCATTTTACTTTTATGTTGAAATCTCAATGTGTATTTATTTTTCATAATTTGATTTTAAAATTCCTACTTTGTTTTCAAGTTGGTTACTTATCACCATTTTAATGTTGGTCTGGTTGCCATTCTGATATTTTTAAAACAGTATTTTTATTGAAGTTTGCTGTCTTCCGTTTGGCGCAGCTTATCCAGATTTGGATCGTGCCCATAAAACCCAAATCAACCAACCGTCCAAGATTTTGTGTGAACAGTTATAAAATAAATGCCGATTCCAAATGTTTACCTGTGAAACATCGAAGACTAAATTTCAGTTCATAAGCTGGAACACTTTTAGAGGACTGTTCATAAGCTGGAGCACTTAGTTTTCTAAGTATAAGCTTCACAAACATTTTAAAAAGAAAATTTTCACTCTTATTTGATATGAATGCTCCAAATCCTTTGAGATTAATATCAAAATAAGTAATTGATCTATGAATAGGATTTTCTACTTACAGTTTGCATCTGTATTCTATGAGACTGTCTAGCTAAATGTAGGTCGTTGTAGTGTTTCTGCTGCGGAACGTGTTTCTTGTACGTATTCCGAACCTGATGCCACTTAGCTTGTATTTCGAATACCATTTCAGCACGTCGCTAATAAAAATTCAAAAGAATGAATTTCGAATTGATGTGTGATAGTTGTTAGGTCAGCGCCAATGATATTAATCGCTAAACGTCGTTAAACTTTATTCTAAGGTAACTCCTATATGTATCATGCGAAACCATTTAGGTAGCGGAAGTAAACTCTTCGCTTTCCGTCTGCTCATATTTTAACATACGATGGACTCCAGACTACCCAACCTGATTCCATAATAGATCTCGCCTAAGAATATATACACAAATAAGTAGTCATATCATTGAAATACATTTGTACATTCTTTTAAGCCTCTCAGGGCTTCACACGCATAATTCCACTTTACTACTTGCAGTCTTTCCAAAGGATTCTAGAGCCGTGGTAGCCCGGTTGGAAGAGTAACGGATTAGCAATCGGAGGGTTGCGAGTTCGAATCCAACCAAAGACCGTCGTGTAGAAAGGAGGCTGGTGCACGTTAATTCTATCGTGGCCTCAAATGTTTTCACTTTGGCGTGGTGTGGAAGTTTGGAGAGTGGGGTGCCAGCTCGGGTATTTCCTCATCATCTGACCGTGATTCAAAATTACGTGGCGTTTGGGATTGATCCCGGACCGTCACCAATAGCCCGTTGCGTTGCTTCAGTGTGACGTTAATTAAAATACCTACCTACCTACCAAAGTATTCTATTCAAAGGAAATTATCATTATAATCTTTCCAAAGCATTCTAAGGAATGAACAATTGAATTATTCCAAATGATTATATTTTATGGAAATTAGCAATATAATCGTTCGATAGGATTCTATTATAAGGGAATAGCCCGTTGTGTTGCTCCAGTGTGACGTTAATTGAAATACCCCCACCACCCCCTATTATAAGGAAATTGGCAATGTAACCGTTCCAAAGGAATCTATTCCAAGGAAAGGACCAATAGAATGTTTCGAAAGGTCAGAAGGATCCATGGATTCCTTCAACCAAAAGATGTTATTTAGTCACTAAGCGTGTTGTGAAATAAAAGCAATACTACACTACTTGATACTCTACTTGGAAATCTCCGAGAGTTAAGAAACCAATTTTTTTGGTAAGCTCTAATTCTTGTAGGAATAATTTTCTAACTATGTATTTGTGTTTATAATGTCATGTATTAAAATTTATCTATATATGATGCAAATCTACAATATTCGAAAAAATATCAAAAGTATTGCAGCTTTTAATAAATGACTACATGCTCCTTGTTCTCATTAAGCATTCTTCCATTTTCTTTCTTTCTTTCAATGTTATCCCAAGAATGCTTTAATGGCTCATTTAAAACTCATAAACCAAATTAGTTTTCAGTTATTTCATAACGAAAAAATTGTCTTTCCACTGCACCAACAATGACTCCACATCTCAGAATAGTCACCCGTCTCACAATACCATTCCGAGAAGCGGATCTAATTTCCAAGTGAAATCTATTTACCATGGCCCTTTTTCCGTTCTAATTTATCTCCAACCAGGACACAAAACGTGAATAATGACTGTCCTGGAAAAGACCAGGGAACAAAGGACTCGCAGCGAATAATTAACTCTAGTTCGGTTTCTACAACCCAAAAGACGACTCAGAAAGAAGACTTCTCCCACCAGTTAATTAGGCCTAGTTAATGATTTATCATTGGAGGCACAAAAACCTCTTCCTTGAGCAAAACTGGCTTCCTTGCAAAAAATGGTTAATTGAGTGTACTTAGTAAAGGTTGTTGTGGCTTATGACACACTAGACGATCTACTTTATTTCTTGTTGAAGATGAGAGATTTCGGCACAAGTGGAATTTTTTAAAACCAGTAATTAGTTCTGTCATTCAATTAGCCAGTGAATAATGCTGAAAATGCCATCTGGGTTGTTTATTGGGTTGGGGTCTTGACGCTTTCTTTCGTTCTGAGGAGTTGACTTTTCAATAAAGGAAGTGTGGTTATTGAAAAGTCAACTCTTAGATCTTGATTGCAAGATATCTCGTCATTAGCAAAACAGGTAAGATCTTGATGGTAGAGATATCTCGTCGAAACCACTTGGAGGGTTAAAAATTCGAGTATTTACGAATTAATAACTATAAAATGCACAAAACGTTTCCCATGGCTGAAGCGGGGTGTCCGTGGCTCAGTGGGTTTGCCCACTGCCCTAGGAACCTGTGAGTTATAGGCAAAGAGTTCAATTTCTCCCTGGCTCTTTCTATCTTGTGTTTGTAAAACTTTTCTTGTGTGTTCGTTTACTTGACGCTGTTCCTCCAAATTTGGCCCTTGCGCCAAAACCACCAACCAAACCGTGGCTTAAGTGATGCTTCTATCTTAATTTAATTCGTAATGAAAGCACAAACCACTTGAAGAAAATATAGATTGTTCAGAAATATAAAATAAGATTTTTTTTTCGAGAGTGAATCACTCACAAGAATTGATGCATTTGGTATGGAAACCACACGAGCTGGATTTATTCAAAATTTCCAAGCCAGTATCTAATTTATGTAGATTGTAGGCGGCTGTAGAGCTATAGGTGGCGTAGGTTCGATTTCTGTAACTACTCTGGATGTATTTCTCTCTTCTGTTCCTGTGAAACTTTCCTGGTGTGGGTTTTTTGCTCAGCATGCCCGAAAATGGCCTTTGAGCCATGAAACCCAACCTTACTCAACCAACCAACTTTCCTTGTGTGTGTACTTGTCAGAAGAAAACATTGTTTGGAGCAGTTTGCCCAGAACTGATTCTTGAGCCATAAAAATCTAACCAACTGCCAATCTTGGCTTAGGGTGGGATGAAATATTTGAAAAATGACACCACTAATTATTTGGAATAAAACAGTTAAATTCGAAGTTTACAAGTTTGCACAAAACAACCGAAGAATGTATACAGCATAGAATTCCGAATATAAATTTCTAAATCTAACGTTCCTTACAGTGAAAGGAAAGCATTTGCTCTCATCGAACATGTTGCTAACGCATATAATTTAAATAGCTTTATATTTAATTTTTAGTTTTCCATTTCCTTTGGGAATTAAGAATGGGACCTATCCATTTCCAACCAGGGTTGAATCAGTTCAACAGTCCACAACATTTGTCTTCTGTCAACATACAACAGCAGAGAAATACATTAATCATAAAAATGTCAACGTCAGGAGATTTCTTTATCACAGTCAAATTCCTGCCCATGATTTAAGAGTCTGAAACAGTGGAATAAAACGACAAAACAATAAACAAGGCTTGACAAAGCTAATGGGACTCGGTAATGCGCATAAACTGAATTCTTCCATGAACTCTGAAGTAGATTCATTTTTCAGGGAATTATAATTTAATTTCTTGGACATTCCCTTGAAAAATTTTATAACTACATTCTGGAAATAAAAAAGTATTTATTCCTTGAATATGAATGAGGGATTTTCAGTGTACAAAGCAACCAAACTGTTCACGAATATTTTACATTTGCCACCCAAATGCTCTCTTATAATAGAATCGAGGTTTCCTTAAAATGTAGTTTATCGCGTTTTGGCGACGTTTTCCGTTTATTCTAATTGGCGCTGACCAATCAACTATCATATCAATTCGGAATTCATTCTTTTGAATTTTTGTTGGCGAAGTGCTGAAATCGTACTTGAAAATCAATCGTAAGTGACGTCACTTTCGGAATACGTACAGGAAACCCGTTCCGCCACTTACTATCGCAGTAAAGCCTTTCATACGGGTATTACTTGAAATTATTTGTGAACACACTTATCAAAAGTTTAAAACTAAACCGTTGAAATGAAATAAATCTTACACTGTTTATCCCTCCTGGTGATTGCCTCGACGAGTTATCTCGTCATTAGCAAAATTGATTAGATCGTGATCGACGAGATATCTCGTTCATCAAGCTCTCGTCGACTCTTGTCATTAGAAAAAAAACAGACCAGACCTTGATATATTCATCAAAAAATCGGCAATATCTTTATGACGATGTATATCGTCATTGTCAAAATTGGTCAGATCTTGATTTACGAGATATCTCTTCGAAACCACTTGGAGGGTTACGAAGCCACCTGTATGCCGCGGCACACCTGTTGAAAATCACTGAAGTAGAGCCCTAGGTAGTGGAATAAAACAATAAACAAGGTACGACAAACTAAATGGGACTTGGTATTGTGCATAAACTGAATACTTTATGATTAATGAAATGGATTCATTCTTCAGGGAATTGTAATTTCATTTTTTGGACATTCCCTTGAAATTCCCTAACTTCATTCTAGAAATAAAGTATTTATTTGTTGAATATAAATAGGGAAGAGAAAAAATTCCGATGTGCAAATTAAATTCTTATAGAACGAAAAGTGATTTTCTTTCTTGAAAAATATTAAAATGGAACATTTTTATTCGTTTGATGTTAATAATTTTATGCTCGTCTAGAGAATTTTCCAGTTTCGGAAAGATTTAACTTTTTCAAAAGCTCGATGTTTCCCTACAGGTTTTAATTAAGAAGGTAATTGTGGATTTCTTTATTCCTAGGCATCTTAACTTTTCCAACCCACGTGTCAGGTACTATTAATCTTGACGAGGTTTACTGCTCATTTGTTGACGACATTTTCCTTTCTCTTCAGCTTAGCAAAGAAAAACTAAATCGCCTGGGAAAACCCATCGATCAAACATAATCTAATGTAGCGAATTTTTTTAATGAATTCCATTATTTCATTCAGTTTATTAAGTCCCTAAACATGATTCATATCGAGCTTAGATTCGGTTTTGGTACAAAAATCTTCAAGATTGGGAAGTAATGTAATAAATAAAGCTCTAAGCCGAGTCGCTAAAGCTGATTAGTTCTAAAGCGAAATTAATTATTTACCCAGTTAGCTGCGTAAACGGCAGGCATAAATTCGCGCTCGTTTCCATTAACCACGTGACCAACATGGCAGACGACGAGATTTCATTAAAAATGAAACTGAAGTTTCCAGATTCGGCTTACCACTCATGTGGAACGAAATCCTCCAGTTTCCGGGAAATTGACGGTTAATATCGTTTGTGATCATCCGAATGATCAAAGTAAGAGTGTTCCCTCCCCGTCAGAATTTGCCTTAAACTTTTCCCGTGCTTAGCTAAAATGGAATGAGGATTTTAATGAATTGCGCTCAATTTCCCCGATTAGCGGCTAAGCAACAAAATGGCGGCAGTCAAAGTGAGTGGAATTGATTCGTATTTTGCTCAGCAGTTTGAAAGAGTGATGAGATTTAATTTTGGAGTTTGATGGGCGAGAGGTTCGTCGGATATTGGTTATCTAATTTTCCCGAATCACAAAACGAGTTTTACTTTGGTTTTCAACTGGGTTTCAATTTTGGAGGAGTTGAGAAGTTTCGTCACGCACCACACAAAATAAAACTGAAAATAAATATGCTCTTAAGAGCAGACGACTTCGCGTTTATTTCAACTTCGTCGAATAAAAATAGTTTGAACTTGTTAGGGAAATGATTAATGTTTGGATGATTTATTACAAATGAAGGGACATTTTTGTTTGAAAGTATAAAATAGTAATCTGAAGAAGTTACTTTCAAATTTAAGCCATTTGACGAGATAAATTGCTTATTGACGAAATATTGTTGATTATTAGAAGCTTTTTTTTTTGTCAATCTAAATGTAGGTAGCTGTAATGTTTCTGCGGTGGAACGTGTTTCCTGTATGCTTTCCGGACGTCGATTGGCTCGTTTTTCGAATACGATTTCAGCCCTTCCCCATTAAAAATTCCCAAGAATAACTTCCGAATTCATATGTTAGTTAATTGGTTAACATCAATCATATTAAACGCTAAAAGTTGCCAAATGACTATAAACTACATTTTAAGATAGTATAATGCGAGAGCTTTGGACATCAGAAATAAAATCTTCGCAGTCTGGTTTTTTGTTTGCACTGAAAATCCCTCTCGTATGACAGTTGATTAGTCTACACCAGTTAGTTTAAGCGTTAGTCTCCAAAGCGGCGATAAATTAATTTTAAAGTAATCTCGATAACCCCTTCATGTGAGAGCATTTTAAAATGCTTTATATTCATAGAAATCACATTATTTTTCATGTGTAATGTCCCCTTAATTTATTGCTTAATGATGAGAACACATCGAAACAATTAAGGCGATAAATGCTCAACCCAAATATGTTGGGTGTCTATCGAGTTTTTAATAAAAGGGAATTTCTCAGTAGAGAAGGAAAGTAGTTTTGAAAATTTATTGAAAATAAATTCTAAGTAAAAACCATTCTAAATTCTGACTATATTTCTTTTAATTTCGAATGTGTTTGTCCGTAATTCTAAAAAATATTTTTTATGATTCAATACGATGAGTATTTAAGTAGAAATTTGCCAATGCGAAAAGCGTAGTTTTAAAATAAAATATTACTCAAACTCACTAGGAAACAATCAGATTATCTTAGAAGTATGTTGTGGACAATGAAACAGATGCTGACACTTTTTGAAATTACTGTGAGGAGATTTATATCACAGCTGAATTAGCAACTTCGAATAATAGTGGCGTCACATGGCCTCTTTTATATGCATATTACGCTAAAATATATCGCGATTTATTCCGGACGGTAGCTAATAGCCCGTTGTGTTGCACGAATTGAGTTAGGATGAATGTTTATATATTTTAATTTATCTAAAAACTTGAAATATTGCTGCTTTCATTTATTTGAATTCTTACCAAACGAAAGAAATTAATTTTTACCTGAATATAAAATATTTATAAGTATTCTACACATGCAGTCGTATCATCGAAAAATAAGGAGTAATAAATGTTAAAAATTATTTAAAAATCTCTCCTCGAAAAATCATCAATAAAATATCGCATCAGTGCTTCCACACAATTATTCTACCTGAGTAAGAAATATTTATAAATATTCTACACATGCATTCATCGAATAATAAGGAATAATAAATGGTAAAAAATATTTTAAAATCTCTTCGAAAAATCAAGGTCCGTATAAAATATATCGCATCAGTACCTCCTCCAATTATTAAAGTTATTGAAAAACACTCGAGTTCAAAACAAAATAATCGAATTCAAACTGACAATCCTGTCTTGTTGAGATAAATGCAACGAACTAGGGAATAAAATAACTGATAAGGGAGGAAGAACTTGGGGAGTAAGGAAAATAAAGTATGAAAAAAAAAGTAACTTTTCGCTCGGCGAAGTAAAAAAATAATCATAGCAATCCTATCCGTGATCACAAACTGAATTATTAATTATGTGACAGTGGATTAGAAGAAACTTTTAATTAGTTTTCATGTTCAACAAGGCGAACACAGAACCCAAAAAATGGGGATGGGAAAAATAAGAAGAACCGGTTAAAAAATAAATTTAATTTGAAAATTCAATTTTCTCTTTGCTCGTGTCATGTTTTATTAATCTAATTTGGATGAGATTTTTATTCATTATTTCGTTCTATAGTCAACAACAATGAAGGGGATCGTAAGAGGATTTTCTGTGGCCGCCATCTTTTTTCTGCTCTCTGCGAATATTTTAAAAGAAATGGGGAAGTTGTACACTGATGGCATTGAAAGGCTTTGTGTTAAGGAAATTCAGTGTGAACTTTTATCTAGTGTAAAAATGTTTTGTTTTGGGAATATTTTTTAAAGAAAATTGAGAGTTGTGTGGAATAATTCGTGAACAGTAAAGAATTATGCAATTTTTTGAATTGTGATTTAGAAAAACTTTTGAAAGACACTTGAACCTTGTGAATTTCACCAGAAACAATTATTGAAATCAAGTTTTATAATAAGTCAAATGTAATTACTTTTAAAATAGGTTTTTATAATTACGAAGCGGAGGTCAGATTCAAAATGGTTTCTATGAGAACGCTTTCCAATGTAAATAAAATACTACCGGAAGAAAAATACTTCCGGTTAAGAATGATTTTGATTTCAGCGGTTTGACAATGTTTGGTGTTGATTATTAACACAAGCGCCATTGCTGACATTATATACGAGTTGCATTCAAGTTAAATCACAAGTTAGAAAAGACGTTACCAAAACATTCCAGCGGCCCTTAATTCTGAATATGTCAGTTGGCTCGTTTTCTTAATGCGATTTCAGCACTTAGCCAATAAAAATTCCAAAGAATGGATTCCAAACTGACCTGATGGTTGATTGGTCGACGTCAATTGAATCACTTATTTCAGAAACCCGCTAAGTGTACTTTTTCAAAACTGTCTGTTGACGGGTTTCTGAAATAAACGATTCAATTAGACTAAACACTAGACATTGCCAAAACTGCGAGAAACAACATTTTAAGGAAACCCCGATATATATCATGGAAGAGCATTTTGGCAATAGAAGTAAAATGTTCGCTATCGGAACACTGAAGGTTTGAAAACTCTGAAAATCTCTCACACAAAAAAACATCATGGTCATATCCACTAAAATGAGTTTATTTCCCTTTTTGGCAAAACTCGAGAGAAACTGCAACTTTTGTGTCTACCAAAAAGTACTCCATGGTAGAGTTGGGTTACACTGCTATATATAAACTATTGAATCGTAAGTTAATTTTTGTAGTGGTAGCTAAGTTCGCCACACCTTTATAGCCGAATGGTTAGCTATTTGGCTCTCGAAATCGCAGTCTATGGGTTTGAATCCCGGCTTCACTATAAACCATAAGATCTGTGCCTGTTAAATGAGTCCTTAAGGAAACAAATGTCACAATCATAATATACCAATTTATCGTTTTCTGAATCCCCTGAATGGCGTGCTTATTATTCCCTGTAAACTGAAGTTTTTTCTGCATGGCTCACAACTAATTACAGCTTTCCTGATCATTTGAACTTTTCCATGATTCTTTGAACTGTGTTTATAACATAAAACACTAGAAGTGCCTGGAATTTCGACTACCTAGAACGGGTCACATTAACTAAAATTCTGAAGTGAAATCATTTCGGTTTTATTACTTCGAAGAAACATTATTTTTTACAACCTCCTAGATAGCAAAATAGATGCTCCCTTTTTTTTAGTTGTTGGTATTTATTTTTATGTCACCAGAAACTAAATTAGTTTTTGATAAACTTTTAAAATAAATGTATCCAACAATTTTGCTACATAGATTTTTTAAACTATAATTTTTTCTCTGAGGTTGATAAATTTTAATTCAATCGGCAATGTCTTGACGAGATATTTCGTCATCAAGATATTGCTGATTTTTTTATGACAAGATCAATGGCTGGTCAGTTTTCTTCTAATGACAATATATCTCGTCCATCAAGATTTTGGCAGTTTTTTTAATAACGAGATACTTCGTCGAGAAAAAGCCACTAGAAGGGTTAAGGTTGGTTTTGGGTTTTATGGCGCAAGGGCCATATTTGGCCAAGCCCAGAACGGTTAAGGTATTGACGATTTTTTTATGATGACGAGATTAAGTTCTGGTCCGTTTTCTTAAGTTTAACCCTTCTGATGGTTATCTCGACGAGGTTTTGCTCCACTAGAAAAACTGATCAAATATGATGGACGAGATATCTCGTCATTAGAAAAACTGATCAGATATGATGGAAGAGATACCTAGTCATTAAAAAAATGACCTCATCTTGATTTTGCCATAAAAAGGCAATATCGAAATGACGAGATATCTCATCATTAGCAAAATTGGCCAGATCTTGATAAACGAGATATCTCGTCAAAACCACTGGGAGGGTTAAAAGGAATACCCCTAGTCGCTAGGACTGAAGAATAGTAGCAAGTCTTATTTTAGTCACCTTTAGCAGCCCTGCTGTATTCATAAACAGGCAATCTTTGTACTAATTTTGGATGTAACAAATTAAAATTCAATTAAATGTGTCGCAGTGAAAACAACATCAGTTTGAAGCTTTTTTGCGAAACTGAAAATTAAATTCGCGTGTTAATTTCGTTTTAAGTCCGTAAATGTTCGCCTCCATCACTGCAGCATTAATGAAGGCCCCGAAAATGAATAAAACTCTCCCAAGGAAAGCTTATATCATCGTTTAATCCTCCAGCGAAATTGAGAAATTTTAAGCCAGATATTTATCTTCTCACAGCGCGAAGACTTAATTTTCTCCTGATCGCATCTACTAACAGACGATAATGTTTGTCCTCCATCGATTTTTCCTCTCCTCCAGTATCTCTGTCGCCTGACGATAATTTCGTTCGAATTAAAGAGTCCCTAAATTCAGGACTGATGATACTGCTGCTTCGAGGGGCTCGCCTCATTTTTATTTAAAGCCATCGATTTTAACATTTTCTCCGGCATTTAAGCCGAAAGAATATGCCTGAGCCGAAAGTGCATGGGAAATAAATAAAAAAAAATCGTTTGGCATTCAGTAGCGTTGCCACGCTTCGCCCTCGAGTCTTAAAAACAAAACAAAAAGCGATTTTCCAATACTTTCCTCAACTCCTCGCCGTGGTATATCGTCTAGTGTCAACAATCATAAGATCCAGCTACCCTGATATTAGATTTCGTGCATTTGCCCTCCGGGACAAAATGAGTTCTATGCAGGAGGGTTAGGAAAACTTTTTTGTTTGCCCTGTCTATGAAAGATGAAAATTTTATGACATTCTGGAGTTTCTTACGACATTGTTTACGGTTTAGTTTGCGACGGAACGGGATCTATGCATTTAACCGGCGACATAGAATAGACGGAATATCTGGAGAAATTGTTAAATTTCTGTTGTAGTTGGGAGATGATAGTCACTGAGCAGTTTACTGATGAATTTGTAAATTTTTTTGAACTTCTTTCAAGGTTGTCATAAGTTTTGAAATTTTTGCAAGTATTCTAAGAAAGTATTCTAAACGCCATTTTCTTTTGCGTTGCAGAACGTAGAACATTTCTCCGGCACTTGAGGAGGTGCAAGGAAAATAAATATTCATAAAAACCTTCTGTTCAGTTGGTGTTGCCACGCTTTTTTCATGGGTCTGAAAAACAAAACAAAAAGCGGTTTTCCAGTACTTTCCTCAACTAGCGTGGAATATCGTCTAGTGTCAATAGTCATGAGATCCAGTTACCCTGATATTAGATTTAATGCCCTGTCTTTGTGTGCCCTCCGGGGCAAATGAGGCTCTATAAAGGAGGGTTCGGAAAAACAATTTTTTGTTTGTCCAGTCTGAAAAATCAAATTTTATGAAATACTGAAGTTTCTTACGACATTGTTTAAAGCACAATTTTCGACGCAACGGGATCCATGGGTTTAACGGGCGACATAAAATAGCTGGAATATACTGAAACATTGTTAACCTTCTGAGGGGTTCATACGCACAATTCCACCTTAGAACCTGTTGCCTTTCCTGCATAGCTTCTAACAGGTTCTGACTTTCTTGACCAATTGAATCTTTCCAAAAGATTCTATTCTAAGAAAGTGAGCAATATAATCTTTCCAAAGGATTCTACGAAAATAAGCAAATCTTCCCAGATGATTCTGTTATACGAAAATGAGCAATATAATCTTTCCAAAGGATTCTATTTAAAGGAAATTAGCATTTTATCTTTTCAAAGTATTATATTGCATTGAAAAATAGAATCGTTCCAAGGAATTATATTCTAAGGGAATTAACAGTAGAATCCTTCCAAATGATTCTATTCCAAGTAAATTGACAATAGAATTCTTCCAAAGGATTCTATTCTAAGGAAATTAGCCAATAGTCTTTCAAAAGATTGTATTCTAAGAAAATGAGCAATATAATCTTTCCAAATGATTCTATTCTAAAAAGAGGGCCAATAGAATCTCTCTAAAGGTTAAAAGAAGCTATGGATTCTATAGAAAGGTGTGATTATTGAGCCATTAAGTGTGTGTTGTGGGGGGTCAAAGCAACACTACACTATGAAATCTCTCTATGCTTAGATGGTTAAATATCTACTGTGGTTGGGAAATGGTAGCCACTAAGCAATTTGCGAATGGGTTCTTAATTTTTTTTAAAGTTTTCCAAGGTTGTCTTTAGTTTTAAAATTTTTGCTACCAAGAAATAATTTTAAACGTCATTTTCCTTCGGTTTGCAACGGGCAGGATATTTCATCCCATATCTGAGAAAGTGCAAGGAAAATAAATAGTCTTCTAAATTCAGTATAGTGTTGCCACGCTTTTTAACGGGTCTGAAAAAAAGCGATTTTCCAATACTCCTCAACTCAACTCGCATGGTATATCGCCTGTCCGTTGCGTGAACCAATCATGATCTAGCTACCCTGATATTAGATTTCATGCATTTGCTTCAACAGCGAAACGAAGCTCTAGGGTTTTGAAAATATTTTTTCCCCTGTCTCATGAAAGATAGAGCTGATAACTTCTATTTTATGACGTACTGGAATTTCCTACAGCATTGTTTACGGCATAATTTACGACAGAACAGGATCTATGCTTATACCGGTGACATAAAAATAGTTCGGGTATCCTTAGGTGATTTAATTTATATTGCAGTAAGAAATCAGTGTTGAAAATACGATTTTCTAATAGATTTTTCTAATTTTTGAATTTCGAAGGATTTTTCAAGACTCAGTAAAACAGTTACGAATTTCGCCAAGAAAAACTTAGCATTTCCTTTTTGTAACCGTGGTTCAAAGTTACGTAGTGTTCTCCCATCTTTCCCTTAAGGATTGATCCCGGACCGTCGCCAATATCCCGTTGTGGTGCTCCAGTGCGACTTTAATTACCATTACCTTTTAATAACAAACTTCCTTAAGTTTTTCTACATAGCTTTTTCGAGGAACGTGTACCTATGCATTGTTTTCTAGACAGAAATGCTTTTAAGCACAAGAGTAACATTTCGATACATTTTTAAATATAGGTGGTCATTCGTTAAGGCAGGGGCCGTCGTGGCTCAGTGGGTATGACCACTGTGCTAGCAACTTTCGAGTTGTAGGCGGCGCAGGTTCGATTCCTGTCAAGTGCATTCCTCCCTGGGTGTATTTCCTTCTTCTGTATTAGTAAAACTTTCATTGTGTGCGTCTGTCTAGTACTTGCTATTGTATGTCTTGTGTCTGGCGCAGGATGGCCAAAAGTGGCCCTTGTGCCATAAAATCCCAAAACCAACCAACCATTCGTTAAGGTAAACAGGTGGTCATTCGTTAAGGACGTTAATCGTGTTTTTTTCTCAAAATATTTCCTTGTTTTCAAGACCCCAATATCTTATTTTAGATTAAAATTTTTCTGTTAGTGAATATGTTTTAAAAGTACATAAGCTAGGCATTTAGCAGTTACCTTATTCGCATTGACGTATTTGCTTTAAACCCTAGACCCCTGTCTAATTAGCCTTCGTGCATTAAAACATGGGCGTAGAGCGACAAAGCAAAACCTTAAGCGAATATATCGTCGCCTTACAAGTGGAACAGTAAGTAAAAAATTATTCTTAGAAAACGAAAGGGATAAATCTACTCGCTAATCTAAATTGTTTTTCAAGAAGAAATCTAACCTTCATACGAAGAAAAAATGCCTTGGTCTTCACCAATCTAAATATCGCCGCATTCTAAGAAAAGCTAAAAATGTCATTTCTTGGAAATTTTTGACTTAGCGTTTCACTTGTAAGCCGGGGACGTCGTGGCTTAGTGAGGCCACTACTAACATTCCACTACGCTAGCAACATGCGAGCTGTAAGTGGCGCAGGTTCGTTTCCTCCCTGGATTTATTTCGCTCTTTTATGTTGGTAAAACTTTCCTTATGTGTGTAACCCTGAGGGGCACATCTTTAGGCGCGTACTGGCATCATAAACCCCCTTGTGATCTTTCCTCTCTTTCATATTCACCCTCTCCAGCTTGGTCAAATATGGCCCTTGGACTATAAAATCGGAAACCAACCAAACAACCTTTTGTGTGTATATTTTCATTACTTGATGCTGTCTTGTGTTCGGCGTAGCATGGCCAAGTATGGCCCTTTCGCCATAAAACCCAACTCAATCAACCAAGCCGACGATGTATTTGCATGAATGATGCCGTCAAGTAAAATGTGTTTTGTCATTTAAGAATTCTATGATATTCTAAGGTTTAGAAAAAAGTAAAGGTAGACTAATGTTAGACAAATTTTTCATTGCAGTCTTAAGATTATTAACCTTCTGAGCGTCACGTTATTTCCGAGTAGTACTAGTGCTTTTTACCCTAGTACACACAGAATGACTAACTCGCTACATAGATTCGTTGAAAGACTATTAATATCGATATTCTGGAAAAAGAAGTCATGCAGGGGAAACTGCAAGTTGCATGGTGTATGACCCTCAGGTATTGAAATTTGCCATAAGGTATAAAATGTTTAACAGTATCGTGGTCTTTTATTCAAAAAAATGTTGAGCGATATATGTTTATATACTATTGGGATTTCAAATAATATATTAAGGATATAAATCGTATGGTTAATGTGTGTTCTCACAAAATTATCATGCTTTTCGCAAATATAATAAATCTAATCCACACGTTTTCTCGAAGGCATTGCAATAAAAATATTCCTGTAACTTTTACTGGTAGATTTCCCTTCACATGCATTAGATGTTTATTACTCTGACAACATGTCATTTATGCCTCTCTGTTTGCTTACACGATCGTTCGCTTGTTTGTATGCCAGTCAGTTTCAAGACGCACCACTAATATTTCAGTCACGTGTTCCTGAGGGACGTTTTTATTCCGATCCATGTTTTCCATCGAGAGGAACGCGTTTGTTTTATGTTTGTTCGCTCGAAATTAATCTGATGGGTCGTTTCATGCGATCTATGAGAAGCGTTTTCTGTCAAGCTAAATGTAGGTGGCTGTGGTGTTTCTGTGGTGGAAAGTTATTCCTGTGTGTATTCCATATGGATCTTCTAATGAAATAGACGGAGCAGCACGTGCGCGCAGGTTTATGCTATTTCCTTCGGTTACTCTGTTTGAATGTCTGTTAAATGGTTACGGGACAAATTTTTATTGGTTAAAGTAATTTTTGAGCAAATAAAAAATAGTCTGCACTACGATAGCCAATCGGCCTAAGGCGATTCGTTGATTCACGTGACTTACCCTTCTGAGGTCTTCCGACAGCGACCCCGCCTACATTCTCTCTATTTCATCAGAAGGTCGATGGTATTCCGGACGTGACGTATGTCCGGACATCTACGGGGCCGTCGTGGCTCAGTGCGTATGCCCACTGCGCTACCAAACTGCCAGTTGTAGGCAGTGTGTCTGTCTCTCTTCTGTGTTAGCAAAACTTTCCTTGTGATGTCTATTATTTGATATTGTCTGTCTTGTGTGTATGTCTATTACTTGCTATTATCTGTCTTGTGTGAGTCGGACAAATATGGCCCTTGTGCCATAAAACCCAAAACCAACCAGCCATCCAACAGGGCTACTGAGACTCAATGTGAGACTCAACAATGTCTATGAGGAAAAATTGTGTCGGCTTGTTTTTCGAATAGGATATCAGTCCGTCGCCAATAAAAATTCCAAAGAATAAATTCCGAATTCATATACAATTGATTGGTCAATAACTAGATTAAACGTCAAACGCTGCTAAAACGGCCAAAAAGTTTAAGTACGAGTAACTCCGCTGAATTGTCACTTTTTTCGAGAAAGTACGTTGCGAAAGCTGCTTTTGAAGATTTATGATTAAGTTTTTGTTTATTTAAATATAATTCTTTTTAACTCATTGCTTTTTATTATTGTCCGCTTTTTTCACATTTATTACTTTAAACGAAATATCTTCGTTTCTAAGTTGTTATATTTATTTCAATGGAAACTAAAAAACTGAAACAACGTTTTAAATGTTTTTACACTTTTACCACTTCATTCTTTAACTTATAGCAGTAACTGTTTGTTTTTTACTTGGGCAGTTTGACATTAATAAATTAAGTTAATAAACTTACCAGAGCGAAAGGAATATTGGATTTTTATTTTTTGTCAAAATTTGAACGAGCATACATTTTCTTTCATTGAACAATATGGAGCTTTGGCGTATCAGACGTCGGAAAACTTTACTCTTACTTTACTTACGGAAACTCTTAAGAAATGGCAATCGTCTTATAACCCCAGGTGGTTAAGATAAATAAATTGGATTAATAAAATTTGACAGCTAATAGGATATTGGATTGTGATAGAATTTTTCTATCGTAATCGAAAGCAGCATACTTTTCCCATCGTAATTTTATATATCATTTCTTTTTCTGCATTCGTCGTTGAATAAGAAAACTAATTAAGAGCTTATTCTAATTCATGGTCAGGTAATTAATAATTCACTTTGAATTAGGAGTGGGATTATTATGAGTATTTTTTACTCATTCCACTGAGCTGGTTTTTTTATTTTAAGTCTTACATCTTCCATTTTTATTTTATTTATCAGTTCATCGAATTTAATGTTTAATAAGTTTTTATACGTCTGTCTGCTTTTCATTATTTTAAATTCGAAGAGGATTTTCGTTTGTTTTCTTATTTATGCATAGCAACGAAGCAATATTTCTATTGACATTTTTTGGTGAATTTTCTTTTAACTTGGTTCCTTATTTTTAACCATTTTACTTCGCGCAGTGTGAGGATTATGAATATTTTATGTTTTCACGGTTCTTATTTAATTAAATTGAAATATTTGGAGGACATTTTAATGTTACAAAAGTTTTTACGGGATTTTTGAAAGCTGTTTTATTTATTTATCATTAATTTATACTGCTAAAAAAGCTTCTACAAACTTATTATCTTAAATATTTAACCGTCTGAGCTTCGCGAGATTTTCGAGTACAGTTAGTACATGGCTTCAGCCACACAATACACTTAACCATATCTATTGGTTGAAAGAATTCATGGATTCTTTCATCCTATGAAAGATTCCATTGGTCCTTTCCCCAGATTAGAATCTTTTGGAAAGACTACATTGGTCCTTTCCTCGTTAAAATCCTTTGAAAAGATTAAATTGGTCCTTTCCTCATATTAGAATCCTTTGGATAGATTAGATTGGTTTTTCTCTGATAAGAATCCTTTGGAAAGATTAGATTGGTTCTTTGCTCATATTAGAATCCTTTAGAAAGATTAGATTGGCTCTTGTCATTAGAATGCTATTGGTTTAATGAAAGATTCTATTGGTCCTTTCCAAAGAAAAGAATCCTTTGAAAGATTACATTTGTCTTTTCCTCATATAAGAATCTTTTGGAAAGGTAAGATTGGTTCTTTTTTCGGATTAGAATCCCTTGGAAAGATTAGATTGTTTTTTCCTCAGATTAGAATCCTTTGGAAATATTAGATTGGTTCTTTTCTCAAATTAGAATTCTTTGGAAAAATGATATTGGTCCTTTCTCTTGAATAGAACACTTTAGAAAAATTCAATTAGCCGAGAAGTTCAAAACTGGTTAGAAATCATGCTGGGGTAGACTGGAGGTTGTAAAGTGGAACGCGTGTAAACCCTCAGGTTTAACAAACTATATTTTGAACTGAAGTGAATTATTTTCCGGAGTTGCATTTTACTAACGAGTAATTAAAAAAATTTCTAAATCTATTTAGATGAATTGAAAAATTGAATTCAATTTCACAAGTTATAAGTTGTGTTATAACTACAAAATATCCAGATGCAACCAATAAAATGTAGCATTTTTAAATTCCTTCTTGTGTAATCAGAATGGACTAAGTCTTTCCAATCTGAAACTAAACACGCATTACTTATCTAACGCATTAAATAACGACCTCAATTTCACAACGTGTATGACTAATAAACAGTTTTTTTTTTTTGAGGGAACGCCCTATCTTCAGAAGGAGAATTTGCTATGATTTATGTACTTTAGTTCTCATTGTAACTGATTGGTGGGGCATATTTCAACAATGCAATGGTATCAGGTTCGGATCTTTCCAGCAGATTTTCCTCAGGCGCTGTGAGTAATCACTTCAGAAATAATTACTCACAAGGCCAAAGTCTCTTTATTAAGTTCTCAATACGTAAACAATTCCTTGTAATCTTTGTGGTTACAATTCGTATCGGGTCACGTTAGTCAAATTGGAGGAGCACTGGATCAGCAACCGGAGGGTTCGAGTTCGAACTTCCAGCCAAAGATAGCCGTGTACACGGGGGCTGGTGCATGTTAAATATATCGTGACTCCAAATGTCCACACGATGGTGTGGTGTGGAAGTTTGTAGAGTGGGGTGCCAGCTCAGGTCTGACCTCGTTATCTGGCCCTGGTTCAAAATTATGAGGCGTTGACCTCTCGAATCTTTCCCTTCGGGTTTGATCCCGGACCGTCGTCAATAGCCCATTGCGTTGCTGCAGTGCGACGTTAATTAAAATACCTACCATCCAGTGGTATGTTTATTTAGTCTGAAAATCCCAGACAAATCGTTTACCAACATTTCAAATGTAATAACAAACGTTATTATGCGTAAACATTTCAAATGTTTAAACATAATAACGAGTGAATTATGTAGGAAGTCTAGGGAACTGGCTCCGAAGTGCCTAGTTGGTAGAATCGCGGATCAAGAACCGGAGCTACAAATTCAAAAACTTGATGCAACCAAAAATCGTCGTGAAGTTTGAGTCTGGTACACGTTAAATTTGTCGCGGTAGCCCGTTTGGAAGAGTATCAGAATAGCAACAGAGGGTTGTGAGTACGAAACTCGCGCGCGTTTCCAACAAAGACCCTTTGAGATTGATCCCGGACCGTCACCAATAGCCCGTTGTGTTGCTCCAGTGGGACGTTAATTGAAATACCCCCAACAAAGACCTATACACGGCGGGGGGAGGTGCACGTTAAATCTGTCGTGGCCTCACGTTGGTGTCGTGGAAGTTTGAGAGTGGGTTTCCAGCTCAGGTGTTGTCTCGTCATCTGACCGTAGTTCAAAATTACGTGGTGTTGTCCTCGGACTTTTACCATCGGTATTGATCCCGGACCGTCGCCAACAGCCCTTTGTATTGCTCCACTGCGACATTAATTAACTACCTACCTACAATTCGTACCAAATCGTTCCCAAACTCATTGACACTATTTTGAACTCAGCTGGCCCGAGGTTCATGCCCACCTGCACTAGAAAGCTGTGGCTGATTACTTTGCGATATTTGCTTCAATTTGTAGCGAGGGGTCGGAGATACTCACACCTTATTTATATTTATTATGACTTAAATCTAGGTATAACTCAAAAGTGGCAAGGTTATTATCCTGGTTCTCCAAGGGGCGAATGCGCCAAGAAACGTATCCTTTAGAAGGCCTCGTATCGCCTCACTACAAACGAACAATTAGTATGACATATAACGGGTCCCTACATTCACTATTTGGAGAGATTCAAGATAAAGCAAGGCAATTTTTGTGGTGAGGTAGGCGAAGCAGACCACTGCCTCCTCAACTGCATCCACACCAAGGTAGGTAGTTGAATTAACGTCGTACTGGAGTAGCACAACGAACTACTGGAGTCTGTCCGGGATCAACAACGCCTCGTAATTTTGAACCATGATTCAGATGACGCGGTCAACACCTGATCTAACGCTCCAAATGTCCACACCACGCCAGCACATTTAAGACCAGGACAGATTTACGTGATCTACCCCCCACATACATGACGGTGTATGGTTGGATCGAGCTTCTAACTCTCAACCCTTCGGTTGCTAATCCGCTACTCTTCCAACCAGTTTACCGCAGCCCCGCATCCACACCAGAAATCATCACATTATTTTGCAAACAGATGACACTATGGCTAATTGGCCTGAAAATAAGCATTCAAGATATAAAAATCAAGATGTGGCTGGAGAGATGGCAGATCGGCCATAGATACTTTTATATATAGATTTATATGAACTCAGTTTGATCTTAGTCAGAGGCGTGGTCTCTAAGAGCAAACCCTTTATTTTATCGTTACCAAGACTGATCTTAAAAACGGACTAAACATAAATTGATCCATAGAAATACACGTGATAACCATAACTCCTAATTTAGAAGCACTTTGAGATTCGCTGAGTCGCGTATATAAATCTCACCTACTCTAGAAAAATGACAACTCAAATTGAAAAATCTATTTTTCCAAGTAACTCATGTGTGCTGGGTAATTTGTCTGAACTGGAAGATATAGGACAAGACAAGAAAAATAGCTTTATGGAGGGCTCCTTGTCTACACGGCCTAGGCACAGAGGGCGTGTTCAAGGGGATTCCATGGTGATTTAGCCATTCCCAAAGTATAGTTTGTGTCCAAAAACAATTGTAAATGCACTCTGAAAAGTTTAGCCAGCATAAATAGAAGTTTGGTTAATCATAAAATATACGGCAATCATACAAACACGCACGATAACATAAACATAGATCATGTAACATGATTACATATTTATATGTTAACATAAACATGTTATAAAAATACAAAACACGTGCTACACACGTTAATCGCAATAAAACATGTACATAAGTAAAACATACGTTAATCATGTAAAACGTATTTGGCTACTTTTATACAAAACGTACTTGTATACTTAAACCATACAAAATACAATTGCATACGTTAATCATACAAAACGTACGTAACATACGTTAATCATAAGAAACTTACGTAACGTAAGTTAATTATACAAAATATACTTAACGCAAGTTAATTATACAAAACGTACGTAACATAAGTTAATTATACAAAGCGCACGTACATATGTTGATTAAACTAAAACGCACGTATATACAAAACATACGTGCATACGTAAATTACACATACCTAAATCATACAAGTAAAACTTACATTAATTACAGAAGTAAAACCTACGTTAATCGTAGAAGTAAATCATACAAGGAAAACACAATAATCCTAGAAGCAAAACGATACAAGTAAAACATAAGTAAATCATACAAACAAAACATACGTAAATCATACAAGCAAAATTTGCGTACATGCGTTAATCATACAAAACATACGTAAACCACACAAATGAAACATAGGATGAGCGTAGAGAAGACCACCCCGAAATTATTTTTTGAATACGTGCCTAGATTGAAACATAATGACTGTAATTTAAGTAAATGAAGCAAGATCGCAATAATCGAATGTGTGCCCAATTATGTATTCATATCCCAAATTGTTGTGGAAAGCATTTTCAGACAAAGCACGCGTCAAGAAATCGCGTGCTATTTGATGACCATGCAAGTATACACCCTCGAGGTGAATTCGAATTTAAGCTTCGATGATTCGAATCATTCCATTCATTCCTCTATATGAACGAATGATTGCGGGAAAAAATAATTGCAAAACACATGGCCGTCGGCAAACATTCTTTCGAGCGTTTCATGTTTCGTATGCCTTTCAAATCCCCGATAGTCATCGAGGAAGTATTGAAACAATCCTTTTGTTCAGAATTGCAGACTTTACAAAGCAAAGATTTCTGTACGCCAGTGAAATGTTTTGATCGGAGTGTTTGCAGGGAATATTTATTGTAGCATGATTAAGTTACAAAGAGAGGAACAGGAAAAATGGAAGCGGTTAAATTATCCCTGATCAGCTTTGTGCACATAATTATGATGATTTGCTGAGGAAAGGTTCCAGTAATCGGTAAATTTTCTGCGAAGCACTTCTTTCTGAGGCATTTTTTGTCAAGCTAAATGCGGTTGAACAGTTGGTAGAGTCACGGATTAACCGGAGTGTTGCGAGTTTGAAGCTCGATCCAACTAAAGATCGTGTACGTGGGGGCTGACGCACCGCGTTGATTCTGTCAAGGCCCAAATGTCCTCACGTTGGCGAAGTTCGGAGAGCGGGGTATAGAGGAAATATAAAAGTAGAGTGAGCAATGGCAACCTTTTAATGTGCCCAGGAATCGTGACCAAAACTAGTAGTAATGTGACTCTTAGACTACTTTCTTCTGCTGGGTGTAACCTAACATTTATATGATTGGTCCACGAAACGGGAGAAGATTCCCATCCATTGATTCATCATCTGATTGGTCCATTGATTCATCATCTGATTGGTCCATTCATTGATCATCTGATTGGTGCATACATTGATCATCTGATTGGTCCATTCATTGATCATCTGATAGTAGTAGACTTTGGCGATTTTACCACTTTTGTCGCCACTCTAGAAATGCTCATTCAGACACCTACCCTGTCATAATATGTGGAATTACCAAACGAGGTGATAAGATACCAAATCGGCAACACAAGTCCACTTTTCAAAGATAATTTACATGTATTATGGACGAGTTGCCCCGTCCTTTTGTTTTGATGGATTGGAGGCAAGAGCTCTCATCATTTTAAGCAATTTTAATTGTTGAGATTAAACAATTTGCAGATGAAAGCTATATTTACAATGGAAATGAAAACAATTAGGTAATGGCCACAGTTCCTGCTAACTACTTCCTCGCTATCCTCATCTTTCTCTGGCTCTCCTCCTGCGTAGGCGTTTTCGCCGCGAGCGCTGGCTGAATCCTAATTGGTTGATTTCATCCATTGGCTGGCCTGCTGACAGGAATTACGTTGTTGCTAGGGTCTCGATTAAGTAGATGACGAAACAATCGCTCTGATAGCGTATCCTGTTTTTCACATGGATGATGCAACAGTCTTCCTAATTAGGTATGCTGTATGTGACTTACATTACTTATCGACATGTTGGTCACACTTTCATCTCAACATCTCAATAGTACACACTCACACGCTCATCTCAATAGTAATGATCAGTCTACTTATATTTCACATCTATGGAGTGGGGTGCTATTTTCAGATGTTGACCTCGTCATCTGACCGTGATTCAAAATGACGAGGTGTGGTCCTCGGATCTTTCCCTTTGGGATTGCTCCCGGTCAATCGCCAATAGCCCGTTGTGTAGCTCCAGTGCGACGTAAGTTCAACTACTTACCTATCGAGCTAAATATAGATGGCAGTAGTGTTGCGTTTCCTGTGTATATATTCTTAACATTACTCCAGTAGGCTTGTTTTTAATACGATTTCAACACTTCAATAGACGGTTATTCAAACCAAAAAATTTCGAATCGATATCTAATAGTGGATTGATTAATTACATTAAATGTCAAATGTTGCTGAAACAGCGATAAACTACATTTTAAAATAACCGCAATATGCATCATGCGAGAGCATTTGGTCAGCAGAAGTAAAATCACAGACCGTTTCTTGTTTGTTTTCACTAAAAATCTCTCTCCTACCTATAGATGTAATTTTTTAGTTTTCAGTGGATTCACTCATGAGGCGGTTTGAAATATTAAAAGTGGTTTTAAAATGTTTAAAAATAAATTTAAAACAAACTTTCCATTTAAAAGTAAAGCTTTAAACAGTAAAGAAATGTTTATAAAAATTGCTCTCATATTAATTTATTTGTGTTTCCTTTGCTCTAAACCCTTTATTAGTCGCATGGTTCTGTAAGGTGCACGGCGATTTTTTTCACTTATTTATATGAATTCCTAACACTTAATGGGCTAAATTTATTCACTAGCTATTAATTAGCAACTGCTAACGAAGCTGTCAATAATAACAGTCAATAACTTTTATCGCAGATTAGCATTAAATATTAAGACTTACCGTAAAATACAACTTTTTTTTTTCTTCAACTATTACCATTGGATGGCGACAAAATTGAAATCCTGTCAAGGCCACAATAGACCTGGATTTTGCCATCCTAAGTCTTAACGTTTCTTATGATATGTAATACGCAGCATAATCTGTTTCTTGACATATTGACTTTTTGTTTGTCACTTGAGACCTGTCAAGTTTTGACGTATGGGTTTACTAAAGGTTATCTCCAGAAATGACATCAGTCGCAAAGTTTCAAAACATGTTAAAGTTAGGTAGTTTTTATCCAGTCAATGTTCCGAAACTTTTACCTTCCTCTCGTTTTTATTGAAACATGTCATTGGATCACGAAGATCTGTAAGCTGACCCAGTGTAGTGGAAACGATTTAAGTCGATTTATCCCGTTTTGTCTTGCATAAGCCAAGTTTGAAATGTTTTTTAACCTTCCGATAAGGTTTACACAAATTCCTCCTTCAACCTAGTTTCCCTGCACGACTTCTAACCAGTTTTGACATTATTGATCAATATAATCTTACCGAAGGATTCTATTCTACAGAATGGGCCAATATAATCGTTGCTATTATAAGAAAATGAGCAATAGAGTATTTTTAAAGAATTTTTTCTAAGGAAAGGAGCAATACAACACTTCAAATGGATTGTATTCTATGAAAAGGACCACTAGAATCGTTCTAAAGATTGAAAGAATCCATGGAATATTTAGAAAGATGTGGTTATTAAGACATTAAGTGTATTGTGGGACAAAAGCAACACTACTCAGAAATCTCGCGATGCTAAGCTGGATTATTGCTTGAAACGCCATTGATCCACTAATATCTTGAGTTCCTCCAGTACCTCGAATTCCTCCGTTACCTCGAATTCCTCCAGAATCTGCACTCAGGACACATTTAGGTGTGCACGGGCTTTCACAACCCCTAGGCACCCTAGTGATCTATTATTTTCCCATAGGGTTTAATGCTTCTGGTAAACATGGGCCTCGCGATACCAGTATGCCCAAGCTATCTTTTCTGTATTTTTTTCTCTCCATCTTTTCTTTTCATAATTATTTGACATCTGACGTACTTGGCGCGGCTTGGCCAAATATGGCTATTGCGCCATAAAACGCAAAACCAACCAACAAACCTCCAGTATCATTAAGTTCCATCAATATTTTGTTCAATTTGGCGACCTCCAGTTTGGCTCCCTCTCCTTATAAGTCTAAAATATGGTTGCAAGACTTACGAAAAAACCTTTTTCGACTGGAGAATTCAGCAAGACGATTGCAAGAGCCTCCTGATGATTTCCCTAAAATCATTTTTCATCTATATAATTTAAAAATATATCCAACAATTAAATTGGTTTCGTACCACTTGAAAATAATTATCCAACACACAATCCTCATTTCTAGGATATGATAAACACCCCCGCATCCATCCCTGGACGGAAAATATTTACTTCTACTCAGATCGAAGACCACTTATGCTGTACTAAAATCGATCGAAGATCAACATTCCGAAAGCAATAAAAAGCTATTTAAAGATCTAGAAAAAAGAGAACCATTAAGAAATTTTCCGAAATTACGAACTTCCTATATTGAGTTGAAAATGGAATTTCGCTCAATTCCTGACTTACAAAGCGGAAAGTGATTTACGAAAGGCGGAACTAGATAAAGAGTTTGGAAGGTGAGTTTTGCAAGCAATTTCACTCTGCTCCACTGAACCGGTTGCCATTCGACGAAAGGAAAAAGTAATCGCGAAACTGAGACACCAATGGTATACTTGTTTTGATTTTCTAGGAATGGCATCGGGAATCGAATCCATCGCGAGTCTGGAGGATCTGACGCTGTTTCTAAAATATAAATCCGAACTTTCGAAAATTCTCAAGTGTTTTTATTGGAATTTTGTGTGTTATCGTTTTTTTATAACTTTTTTACAATTTGATCCGAGTACATCAAAAGTGTAGATTTTAGAGCTTCACCCCACGTGGAAGTTGCCTCGGCGAGGTATCTGTCACTAACAAAAACTGACCAGATCTTGATGCACAAGATATCGTGTAATTAGAAAACTGACCAGATCTTGATCTAGTCTTCTCTAATTTCTTGGTAACGAGATATCTCGTCATTAGCCAAATTGGTCTGATCTTGATGACCGAGATGTCGTCGAGGTTAATGTTAAGCGAAAAATATATGAAGGTGTTTTTGATACGCTACAATCCCATCTTTTGTGAAATTGCAGTTAACTAATTTGCTAATGAAGGATTTTCAATTCAAGCAAATAAGACGGTCTGCGAAGATTTTACTTCTGTCCAAAGGCTCTCGCATGCTACACATTGAGGTTATCTCAAAATGTAGTACTTGAAGTTGTCTGTCGTGCTTATTTGGCAGCTTGGCCAAATATGGCCCTTGTGCCATCAAACCCCAAACAAAAATCAACCCAAAATGTAGTGCATCGCCGTTTGGAAATGTTTGGCGTTTAATCTAATTGGTGTTAACCTAAAAAACTATCCATATATCAATTCGGAATTCATTCTTTGCACTGTTATTATTGACGTACTGATATCTTATCCGAAAAACCAGCCAACTGACGTAAGTTCAGAATAAGTACCAGAAATACGTATTGAACACTACTCCTATATTCAGCTTGACAGAAACTGCCTCATATCATATCCCACATTCATCATTTTCTCCTATTCATTTTTTGGTATACGAGGGATAATTAGACCGTTCTGTGGTTTGGATAATGAAAAGGGAGAATCCTTTCATGCTTGAATTTGCTTTCTGGAGCAGTAGTAGATCCAGTTTTTTTTAATTTAAGATATATTTATCAGCTTCTATTAGTTATATGAAGTAGAAAATCTGTTTATCCGAAGCGTCCGAAATTCCACCTTTTATTTCAGCTGTCCGAGTGGTTAAGAGTTCCACTCGTTCAGGACTGGTACGAATGAGAGGTACATTGCTTGTTTCGTTCGCAATGATATGAAAACTTAAGTCCACTTGGGGGCATTAAAGCTATCAATAATTAAAATGAACAAACCAAATTTAGCATTTTGGCAATTATTACGCCAAATATGGCAACTCCTACAACCAAGCTCTCTTTCGCTATGTTTTGTACATGACGTACAAAGTGGATGAATCCCAATAAGCAAATCGGCAGCCCTGCGTGTTCTCGTGAGACATTTTACCATCTAGGGTATGAGAGTCACTTTTAGTGTAATGTGTAAGCTAAATGTAGGTGGGTGTAGTGTTTCTGTTGCGATACGCGTTTTCTATTCCGAAAGTGACGCCAGTAGACTTGTTTCAGCACTTCAATAAGAATTACAAATAAATTCCTAATTCATTTTTGATAGTTCGTTGATCAACACCGATTAAACTCCGAACTTTGCCAAAACGATAAACTGTATTTTAAAGTAACCCGATATGTATCATGCGAGAACATTTGGATCATCGATCTTTTAATGAAATAGACAGCATGTTGGTGGGGTCGCTGTCTTAAGATCTCAGAAGAGTAAGTCACGTAAGCGTACGAATCGATTGGATTTCGAAGTGCAGACTAGTGTTTTTAATCACGCTTTTGCTTTCTCCCATAACCACGTGACAAATCATGAAACCGAGGGATCGGAAGAAATAGCATGAAGCTGGGTGCATACATTTCGTCTATTTTATTAGACGGTCGATGCTTTGAATAGCAGAAACAAAATCTCCTCACACCGTCTGATTTGTTTACACTGAAAATCCCTCCCATGATTCCCCTCAAGGGCACATCTTTAGGTGTATAGGGGTGTAACGTTTCCGATTTTTAATTAGGCGTAAGACTGTTTACAGCACAATAAAATATTTATTGTGAATAGAGAAATTTTAAGATTATTTACATATTATACGATTAATTGAAAAGTGTGTGGGTACGGCTAAAACATCGAAATCTGCCAAGGAGCCAGGAGGCTCGCCACAATCCGAGTCTGAAGGATGCGACTGCTCCTTTTATGGTTTCAATCTACTCTGTCGTGATCTTTTTTGAGGGGAGTTCGTCTCAGTCTTGGAATGTTAATCCCGGTGTTTCCACGCCATCTGCAACGGAAGGTCATGAAAATCTCCACAGCTTCCCGACCCGAGGACAAATGTAATGTCTTTCTGGCTCGGGCTTCCACAGAACTGTAGACAAGTATTTTCCTGGTGGTGGCCCGTCTGCATTCCTCTCGTGAAGGGCCCAAGATAATTTAGGTGTTGACAACTTGTTTTGCAGTCGAGGGAGATCTGAATTCCAGATGTTGGAATACCAGACCGACCGGTACAGGGGCTTCACGAATCTGAGGTTCCCTAGTAATCTATTCTTTTCCCATGGGGTTCACTGCCTCTGGTAAACATGAGGTGGAGTCATCAGGATGCCCAAGCGATCTTTTTCCTCTTCATCCTTCCTTTTCACAATAATTTAACATTGTATGTCTTGTGTTTGGCGCAATTCAGTCAAATATGGCCCTTTAACAATAAAACCCCAAAACAACCAACCTTTCATAATTAAGTTGATCCCAAAAGTAACCACCATTGAACTTCACAGTCATGCATGTCATTTTCCTAATTATTATTTTACGGTCTCTAACTTTACTACAACTTATTTGGGATTTATATACTACGGTAGTTATATTGTGAAGTACAAAATGTGCCCTTAACTTTCCGTCTCCCTGTTGGTGATAACATTGCTCGATCGTACCTCGGTCTGGCTCTACTTATGCAGAATTCGAGGTGATTCGAGTAGGAAACTGAATTCTCAGAAACGCTCAGCAAGAGAACCTTCAATTTTAAAACGGTAGAGGCCATAAAATATAAATAAATGTTCAAACACAATGGGTTGACATTGTGTAAGGATTAATCGCTACTTGCAATGTTCTCGCAAGGAAGGTAACGAGTCAAATATTAATGTGCGTCGTTAATTTTCTCGCAGGTCTGAAACATTAGTTTACGCTGAAATTTTCAGTATTTAATAAAGCTTGCCGAGTTTGCGAAACATTTAGAAGCTCCCGCAAGATTGTTAACATGCATCATTAATTCAGCCTCCGGAATTTGAAAGGGCAGCCTTTTGAGTAAACATATGAAAATGCTTTAAAAGCTTCGCAGTCGCGTCGTATCCTGCCTTTTGCTGTCGGTAGTTCTTCCTTTTGATCTCCAAAGAGGGTTGGCTTTTGAATATGCATTTGTGAGGTTTCGATGTGTGGGGGTGTGTTTTTTCTTTCAAAGACAAAGCTTGAGAAGATTGCTTGAGAAATATTCAGCTTGATACGATGGAATTTTCTAATTCGAGGAATTTTCCGACACGTCGTGTTGCTGTTGTGGTGAAAATTGCTAATTGAATTGGAGTAATCCTTATTGAAATTTTAGTTTGTAGAAGCGACTTAGTTTAGTGGGAAGATTAATATTTTATGGCGTGGGAAAACAATTTAATGTTTGTAGAAATGTAAAAACTTCGATACAACGAATACCTTAGACTAATAAAGAATAAAAACTTAGAAATATCGTCAAGGGCCATTTTGGTATTCGACGTCCACCATCTTCTGCCCTGATGATGGTGTACGTCTTGCTCCATCAAAGTGGCCATAGAAGATATTTTCTAAGTTTTTATTCTTTATCATTCGTAGTTTGTAAGTTTTACATTTTTACTATCAATTTGAATAAGGTTTTCATGTGTTTATCTAATTGAATGTTAGTTATTAAACGAGTTAACACAGAATGTTTGTTTTTCATCAAGTTGATTTAACCCTCCTAGTGGTTTCGACATATCTCCTCCATCGAGATTTGACCAATTTTGATAATGACGAGATCGAATCGGCGATAATTTGATAATGACAAAATATTGCCGATTTTTCGATGATAACGAAATCAAGAACCGATCAGTTTTCTTCCAATGACGTAATATCTCGTCCATCAAGATCTGGTCATTTTGTAATGACGTGATACTCGTCGACCAGCGGGGTTAATGTTAGTTATTAACAAGCAAGGTTGTTGCAAACTCTCGAGTTTGACTAGACGTGTTTCAGTTTTAAAAAATCATCAGCTCAAGTCAGTGTTTCTCGCGCGAAGCATGGCTGACTAGATTAGTAATCTAATTGTAATTTGTAACAAGAATTCAATCTCATCCATTCTCGAAGCAGGTTCCATGGAATTTGGGAATGTAGAGTTCCACGAAACAAGTAATTCTCACATGTAAACCCAATTGAATCCACATACGAGCATGCATCCAGATACGAGCATGTCGAACAGCAATTGTGTTTGCATATTCGCAAACAGCATTGAGTCCAATTCGTATACTGTGCAATACATCATGCGCTCGACGTAATATTTCGAAGTGTGCCGCCACGTTTGACTAAGTTTATCTAGGCAATTGTGAGCACAACGCGACTGATATCGTTTTAAAGTTTTCGACAAGATCAAACATACGGAGCTTCGTATATTATTCAAATATACGAGGCGTGTTATTTCGGTTCAAACCACAATGTGAAATATTCTCAGTGTGAAATATTCGCACTTGTTTGAACTGCAAAACTGGTTTGGAATTAAAAGTGATCCACGTAGTCACAAGTTTGCCTTTTATGTATTGCAGTATTTAATAACGCTTTGAAACAATACTCGGCAAGCTCATTTCAACTCTGATATGCAAATCGTAGTTCTACGGATCTAAACGGAAGTAATGGAGCTGATCTGTTTATTTTTTTGCTAAAATCTTTACACAACAACGGCATTATTTATTTTATTGAAAAACTTTCCAAAACTGTTTGAAAACTTCATCTTTCAAACACTAAGGGCTATCGTCTTCTAGAATCTGCCAAAGAGAATTCCTCCCTTGAACCCAAGGAGCCGTCGTGGCTCAGTGGGTATGCCCACTGCTTAAGTAAACTTCTAGTTGTAGGCGGCGCAGTTTCGATTCCTGCCAGGTGCATTCCTTCCTGGGTGTATTTCTCGCTTCTTTGTCAATAAACTTTCATTGTGGTGTACGTCTATTACTTGATATTGTTTGTCTTGTGTCTGGCGCAGCATGGCCAAATATGACCATTGCGCCATAAAAATCCGTGAACCCAACTGAATCCAGATACGAGATCTAACCTTTTTGGGGGGCTTAGATCTTTGTACGCAAGAAAAGCATTGCTTATTTCTTAAACCACTTTAAAAAATCAATCTCATCCTTCAAACACTAAAAGTCTATCGATTTCTAGAATCTGCCAGAGGACGATTCCCCCGTGAACCCAATGGAATCCAGATGCGAGACTTATAAAAGATCACGCAGACACCGAATCCCATTCCGCCCACGATCCCGATCTAAACGCGTGATCCAAACAAAAGCGAATCCCGATCGAGACAAAAGGGGAAATGGGAAAGTCTCTCAACTTCCGGCGGGGGAATCGCCACTGGGACACAAAAGGGTCTCCGAAAGGTCACGGGTCCCTTCCACTTGCGCAACGAAAATGGGGACGCATGTCTGTCACACCCGTTTGAGCTTTTCCACTCGCTTCCTCCTTTCTCCGCTTTCGGTTTCACATTGCTGAATTGGTGTTTCGTGGACTTCTTTTGTGACGAAAGCTCTCTGGTGGATTGGGGAACTTTTGGGGATTCTGGCTTGCTTTGTGTTCGGTTGCTTGTTACCGTCGGAATGTGATTGATCTGTTGAGCTCTCGGTTGGCCGTTTTTAGAGGCGTTGGTTTTAAACCGACATGTTTTTATCACGCTCACATGTACTTCATTTTGATGCAGGTACTTAAGAATCCGTTATCGTAACTCTAGAAGGGTCTGCAGTAGCCCAGTTGGAAGAGCAACGGATTAGCAACCGGAGGGTTGCTTACGAAACTAGGTCTATGTCGTGGCTTCTAATGTCCTCACGTTGGCGTGGTGTGGAAGTTTGGAGAGTTGGGTGCCAGCTCAGGCGTTCTCGTCGTCTGACCGTGGTTCAAAATTGACGAGTGGTTCAACGAGGAGTTGTCCTTGGATTTTCCTCTTCGTGATTGATCCCGGACCTTCGCCAATAGCCCATTGTGTTGCGCCGGTGCGACTACCTACCTACTTGGAACTTTTGGGGATTCTGGCTTGCTTTGTGTCCGATTGCTGTTACTTTCGGAAAAGATTGATCTATTGAATTCTCGTTTTTTTTTGTTGAAGAGTTGGTTTTAAAATAACGTATTTTCATCACGATCACATGTACTTCATCGGTACGTGTACTTGTGAAACCGTGTCTCAACCCTCCAAGTGATTTGAACAAGGTGGATCTCGTTCATCAAGAAATTTTGCTGATGACGAGATCCAAGATATTGCCGGTCTTTTAGATCAAGATCTGGTCAATTTTGCTAATGATAAGATACCTCGTCAAGACGACCACGAGGAGGGATAAGGAGAACAGGACTTTTAAACGCTCATATTTCAGTAGGAGTTTAAAAGGAGAGAAAATAGGAGTTTAAAAGTTCTTTAAAAATTTTATTATAAGTGGATTGTTTTGAAATTTTTCAAATGGGTGATATATTTAAAAGTGAAATTCCTTTAAAGTTCTTATCGCATTTGAACTTTTGTGCTTATGAGCACACAAATTGGTTCATCTGCGCTAGCACCCTGAGAGTTGTAGAAGGCACAGGTTTGATTCTCCCCAGTATGTATATTTCTCTCGTCTGTCAGTAAAACTCTTGTGTATGTATATCCATTTGACTTTTATGTCTTTTGATTGGCGCAGCTTTGCCAAATATGGTCCTTTCGCTATAAAACCCTAAAACTAACCAATCATAAGCAAATTTGCCTAAGTGTTATTTTGAGGGCTGTAAAACTATACAAATACTTACGCAAAATTGGTTTGAATATTTTTGTTTGTAAACATATATGCTTAAATGACAGGGAAACTTTACAGGGATTTCCCTTTTATATATAATATTCATACCAAAACATTCATACGGTCAGCTACTGTCCGTATTGAATAGGTTTTTTACCACGCAGACCAGATACCGAGACTAGATATTCCTAGAGGATACTCATTTATAAACAAAATAAATTTAAAACAGTAACAAATTGGATCCTAGCTTATAGTATATTTTTTAAATTGCTTTGCAGTAAAATCTTAGACTACATCTAGACGACTTGGAATTGGCCATTAGATGGTTGAAACTACTATATGACGAGCCAGGATATTTTTCATGGAATCTATTCCTCTATAGGCTTAGATGAATTACCCTTGTGTATCGTTCAGGTTACCCGAAACGTATAAAACTAGCCTCTCTGAAGTTTTGCTGAATATAGTAAGGCAACGTAACTTTGCAATACTGACACATTAGATTTTAAATCACGATTTCATGGGAACACAATCAATAAGGGTACACGTGTATTTATGAATTTATAGTCTTAAGTATCCGAGTACCCCGGTTTACAGATTCGTGTATCTAATCGTGTATTTATATAAACTTATTCGAATACACATGTGAGGTACTCCGGCCAGATATTGAGAGGAATGTTGGCCGTAAGGAACCATTTGATCCCAGAAAGACGACAGCGGAGATGATTATCCGGGTGCTATGAAGAGGCGGAAAAAGAATGACGAGGGTGAAAAGGGAACTCGAGGATGGACACGACAAAGAATTTAGTGAGGGTCCTTTGATGTCATGTTCCAAAAACTTGGAATGCTTGATTTGTTTTAAATATAAAATATGTAAATAACATGATACAGGGAAATCATAAATTAATGGTTTAAGAAACCCACACGAAAGAAACGTCATCTTTAGTGGTAGTATAGAGGAAAGAATAGAACCGTCACACAACATTGTGTTTTCAAAAACACTGTACACTGGTATTTTACGAAACTTGTTAATCTAGTTTAATTCTGTAAACAGTAATAATCTATATATTCTTTCAAAATGTAAACAAAATAAAAATTCTCTACACAGTTTCGATTTACTTAAGTACAATATTATTCGCTTCCATCCCTAAAATTATAAACAATAAATATTAGATTGTTTGAAATGTTAAAAAGTTATATATTTTGTGAAAATTATAGGAGTTCAATGAAATTATATTCCAAGTTAACTCCTCGAAACCTGGTCGTGTGAGATGGAACCGTACTGTCTTCCTACTCCAAAAACTGCTCCCGCTACTAAGTTGGAGACGGTCAGAGGAATGGACTCGTGCAGTTTTAGTAGGGTGACTCCGCATGTCTTAATTTACTATTCTTTTCGGCGAAGAAATATCTCCTGTTTAAAAAACTATAAAGTTTTGCTCCATGCAATGAATACATCACTCACTCTTTTTACAAAACGTTATAAAGCCTTGTTCCATGCAATGCATAACTCATTCATTGTGTTCATAAAAATTTCTATAACTTTACTCCATGCAATGAATACATCTGTCATTCTGTTTACAAAAATTTGTACAGCTTTGAGTGATGTGTTCATTGCATGGAGCAATCTGTTCACAAAACTTTGCTCCAAACTATATATACATCTAAGCCATGTGCTCATCACATCATCAGATACTAAATACACACGGACTAGAAACGCGAATGACCAAATGGACACACAACTGACCACCAGCCTTCATTAAATCGTTCCATGCCGCTTTGCGAGCCACAATACTTGAATAATAGATGACCACCTGTCGGGTGCTCCGTACATCCAACCCGATGGCTGACCGTTTCTGGTTCACGGTCAAGCGGCGGCGAGGAGTGTTTTGAAATCAAATACGTGCTCATAAATTCCTGTGCACGCATGCTCAAGATACCTCTGACAGATTGTCGGGATGGGTTCTCGGGGGATGATTTCGAAGTTGGGAGATATCCTGTGGAATGTGCATTCCTAGTGGTTGCCAGCGCGTTTGTGTAGACTAGTGGAAATTATTAATTTTGAGAGGGTTTAGGTATCAGGATTCTGTTTAATATTTATGAAGTTGATTGGGGCGGAAGCAGTAACATTGGATTGGCATATTATGCCTCACTTGTGTAAAGTGAGGGTAACTTATGTACTGTGATATTTTGAAGTTTATCTTCCCCGTATGTTGTCTGATTATAAATACATGGCCCAGATGTTTTAGTGTTGGAGCGAGTCTTTACATTTTTGTAAACAGAATAAAAATGTATTGAGAGCAGGGCTTTATAATTTTTTATAAACAAACAGTGGGATGTACTTATTACAAGACAAAGGCTTTATAAGTTTTTGTTTACAGCGATCAGCTTCACATCTCTGGATATCCCTCCTACCATTAAATGCTCTAAACCTCACGGTGAGTAGGTGGGTCTACTACATCTCTGGATGTGTGAAAAGGGTGATAAGTTTATAAATAACTTTGGGCCTCGTAGCTCGGTTGGAAGAGTAACGGATTAGCAACCGGAGGGTTGCGAGTTGAATCTAACCAAAGACCGTCGTATACAAAGGGAGCTGGTGCACGTTAAACGTAGTTGTCGTGGCCTCAAATGTCCTCACGTTGGCATGGTGTGGAAGTTTGGAAAGTGGGGTGCCAGCTCAGGTGTTGCCTCGTCATCTGACCGCGGTTCAAAATTACGTGGTGTTGTCCTCGGATCTTTCCGTTTGCGATTGATCCCGGATCGTCACCAATAGCCCGTTGTGTTGCTCCAGTGTGACGTTAATTAAAACACCTTCCTACCTATTTTCTTTGTAATGGTAATTTGCTATTCTGTTTCTCAAATACGTAATGAAATGTAATAGAATGCTTTTAAGTTTCTGGAAGAAACGTGACAATTGCTTAATTATATCATTTTATGAATTTATGTATGGTAAATAAAATGTTTATATTTTGATAAAACAATTCTGTTCAGAAAACACTAAAACATAACCATGCACATTGCATTTAAGGTTTTGTTAAAATAAAATGTACATTATGTAGCGAAGATAATTAGTTTAAGCAACTGGGTTTAAACTTGTCCAGCTATGTACCAAATGGTGTTATAAACGTAAATATTAATGACCCTTGTCACTGGGACTGCAATTTTCCCCTTCAATTTGAACACAACCAATCGGAAGCTCTACGATTATAGCAAAACACAAATCATAATTGGCTTAGTTTAAACAACTGATTTTAAACTCAGCCAGCTATGTTCACCCATAACGTTAGACACATATTAATGACTCTTTTCACTAGAACGCCGATTACCTTCAATTTAGACACAATCAGTCGGAAGCACCACGGTTATGAAAAATACAAATCATAATTGGCTTAGTTTAAACAACTGATTTTAAACTTAGCCAACGATGTCCTCCCATAACGTGAGAAATTTAAATATTAATGACCCCTTTCACTGGGATTACCGAGTACCCATCTCTTTAACTGGATCTCCCGAATTGGTTTTGTTTAAACTCGGAACTTCACTTTAATAAGCTTCGTTCCAAACTTTTACGCGTAATTTTTCATAAAGTACCATCGTTAATTTTCTCCAAAGTACGTCTCGTAAGACGAAAAAACCCTGACCATCCATTAAATACCTGAATTTCTGGACTCTCCCAGATATGCCCTCTGTAATCGTTTATTGCCCCTTCATTTCACTTCGAAAGCGATCGGCAGACGATCCTCTCCCCCTCGCTGGAGTGGGGGGTGGAATAAGGAATCTTATCCTCCGCAGAATCTTCTTTCTCGAGGAGACCTCATTAATTCTTCATGGACACCATTCTTCACGGCTTCCCTTACATTTTTACCACCTCGTCCAGGTCTTCTTTCAGCATGTGAAGATTTCAATGTCCGCCTGCTTAAATGACATCGGCCTTCCCATTATGTGAGAGGGGGGAGGAAGGATCTGTTACCGAAGATGTCAGTTCTTTTTTGTTTTGTTCAGTGAAGACGTCTTTCTTAAGATTCTTAAGAATTTTTTTCTGGAACTGGGAAAAGAAAATAAGTTATTATCAACTCTTCTCGTTAGTTCTCGTGTACAAAAGGACGTGAGAGTTTCCGTTTCTTTTTGTGATGAGGGGGTCTTTTGACTGAAGGAATAATTTTTTTGAGAAATTGCTTGCTTCAAGAGATTTTTTATCTTGACTCCAGTTTAATATTATTCTAAGAGTAATGTAGGCAAGTAACTGAACGCTTGGACAGTTCTGTCCATTTTGCACAATGAGAGGCCAATTTTTTGAGAAATTTTTTGCTTCAAGCGAGATTTTTTTTTATCTTGGCTCCAGTTTAATAGTTATTTTGAGAAGAGTAACATGGGCAAGTAACTGAAGGCTTGGACAGTTCTGGCACTTGCGCAATGAGAAAACAATTTTTTCATAAATTGCTCACTTCAAGCGAGATTTTTATCTTGGTTCCGGTGTAATAGTTATTAGGTGAGTAACATAAGCAATTAACTCAAGGCTTGACTGTTCTGGCCCTTGCGCAATGAGACTAATTTTAGGGAGAACAATTTTTTGAGAAATTGCTTGCTTCAAGCGAGATTTTTTTGTCTTGGCTCCAGTTTAATAGTTATTCTGAGAAAAGCAAGGCGAATTAATAACTCAAGGCTTGGACGGTCATGGCTCTTGCACAATGAGTAACCAATCAATCATGTAAAGTGATTGGGAGTTGTCTCATTCTGTTGACTTTTCATTATTTCCTCTTGTGTAGATTATATGCTGTAGTTTGTTCATTTTCTGAAGATTTTGCTTTTGCATTTTGTATATTTTTAGTTGCTATACTTTTAATCCTTGGTAGAAGACATCCTGGTCTTCCCTTGAAAGACTGCCTACCAGTTGTAGGCGGCTCAGGTTCTATTTCTCCCTGGGTGTATTTGTAACTTCAGTAAAACTTCCTTTGTGTATATGTCCACTACTTGACGTTGTCTGCCTTGTGTTTGGAGCAGCATGGCCAAATATGGCCCTTGCGCCCTAAAACGCAACCAACTTCTTAACCCAACCTTGAACCTCTTTGGTAAATTGCGTATCAAGTATATATTCCCTTAAAATGCCTTCACCTTATTGAATCATGGCGTCTACTCAACAATAATTTTGTCTTTGCCAGAGATTTTTTATCGCATGGCAAACAAACTAATTAGTAAATTATGTGTCACACCCAAAAAATGTATTATTTCTAGCCGATTGGACAAAAAATAGATAAGTTTTGATTGATTTACAAATATATATAATTATTGTAATTACCTGCCATATATTTTCCAAAGTGGCTTTTTAAAAATCTTTGAAATAATATGTGGTTATGATACTTTGCAAAAAAAATTTTCAAAATGATATAAACTGGTATTGAATATTTTACTGGAAAATATTTGTAAGCGCACAATTCAAAAATTCAAAACTAGACCGTTGAAATAAATCTTAAATATTTAAACTTTACATGACAAATTGGTCTGAAACGAAATAAACCTTGCACTATTTAAATAGTTTCACCATCCGTAAGGCACACCAATGCCATTGTGGCACACCGGTTCAAATCGTTGATATATGCAATTACGCTGTGAGGTTGCGAGAAAATAGATCTTCGGTCATGAGAACAAAACATAAATAAAAGGGTCTCTGAACTAGGACAATACGTTCTTCCCCGTGGCTTTTTATGTGCCTCTCAGACCACAGAAAACTCAATTGGATGAACCAAACCAAGGGACCTCTATTCAATTTAGAATTCCTAGCTAACTTTTCGTCTCGCGCAAGGCACCTAGAGGTCAAACAAAACGGTTGCCATGGGAAACTTGCTGACAACAGGTCAATTTTCAGTCGACGCTACGACTGAAAGATGGACATTTGCAATCCAAGTCACGCATGCGCTATCCCCGTTCGCTCTGGTCAGTCAGGACTTTTCTCTGAGTTTTACTTTTGTTTGTTTTCTTTTCAGCCCTTTCGAGAAAACTTGAGTGGAATTTTTGATGGGCGTTTGAGCGGGTCTTCTGTTTTTCTATGGGCCTTAACTAACCCCCGAGTTAGGTTGATTGGTTGGGCTTTGCGGAGGACCGGAACGAATTCCGTATTTTTCTGGGAGCGGTTTTTTCCTGTTTTTCCCGCGGCTGTTATTCGGGATCTCGTTTTCGGGTTCTTTTATGCTTACTTTGAGTTTCAGAAATGCTTTTGTCGATTTCCAGTATTTTTAAATTAAATTTACATTTCGTGCTTGTTTTCTGTATTGTTTATGTTCAGATTATTGGGTTTTACCGGGACCCACTATCGTCTTTTCCATTTCAGCGTTAGATTAGCATTTATAACACAATTCTTTTCTGAATTGTTTGTGCAGATTATTGTGTTTTACCCGTGACTCACTATCATTTCCATTTTAGCATTTTCATAGCTTTCATAATACAATCCTTTTCTGAATTGTTTATGTTCATATTGCTAAAACGGGACAACTATCATCTTTTCCATTTTATCATTAGAATAGCATTTATAGTACAAACCTTTTCTGAATTATTTATGTTCAGATTGTTGAGTTTTTTACCTAGGACCATTTATCATTTTCATTTTAGCATTATTTCATTTTAGCATCTGGGATTAATCATCATCTTTTTTTCGGTGATGTGTCAATCACCTGCATACAGTCACTGAAAAAAAACGAACCACCTCTTTTCATTCGAGCAATTTTAACAGTAGAAAAAATTCAAAGATGGCGTTTGACAAACTAACTTCTATAAATTCAAATGCATAAAATTTGCATAAGGGGCCGTATTCATATTAAATTGAGCACCAACTTCATGATTTCTAATAGAAACCCTTATTTCGACACACAATTTCAAATCTATATCAAAATTTAACTTCATATACCAAATTTCATGCCATTAGGTCTTACCGTTTCGAAGTTATGAGTACAGAAAGATTGGCGCTCCTAATGATGTTAAATCAGTTTCTAGGACTTTTATGGATATCTTCCTAAATAATATTTGTATAGCGCTAGTAGGGGAAAATAGGGATCCTGACTCAACCATGTTACTGTTAAACAACCCCCAAAAAATACACTTAATATTTTATTTTAAAAATAGTGTTTAGTATGCAATAATAATTATTAAATTAATATTTTGAAAAATTATGAATTCGAAACTTACTTTATTTTAATGAGAATCGATTCAGAAGGGCTTCTAATATGACCATGCAAAATTTCAGGCCATTCCAATTATTAGTTTTTGCGTTCTATTAAATTTTCCTCGTTTGGGCGATTTTAGGGGGCAACCGAAAGATTAAAAAACGTTTGCAAACCTGTGGAATGTTTAAATTTTTTAAGAATGGTTGGAAATTGCATTTAAGTAATCTAAAATACATTGCCTTTTTTACCAATTATGTGTCGTATAGATGAACTCTACTAATCAATGATTAATTGAATGACTCACTCTATTCACTTTTTAGATGATCGGAATATATTTAATAATTGTAGGTGGGCTTTTTGGTTGCATAGATGGAGACGAACGCTAATTAAAAAAAATAACATTTATTAAGAACATTAAAGACTACACAAAATTATACAGAACATCGACCAGCACTTTCTCCGTTTCAAATTGTTCTCAATTCCAAAATCCTCCTTTTATCACATTTTAATCATGGTTACAATTCATAATATTATCGTTTGAGCTCGTATAATAAATATAATAAATCTCGGATCGTCTGCACGCGCTGACATACATTTGAAATGGTGTTCAAATTTGAAATTCTGGTAGCTATAACTACAGTTAATCTCGATCTACGAATAGCGATTTTCAATGTGATGATCCCTGAAATTCACAGCAACTTTAACATTGAATATCTCCGAGCATAAAGATAGTAAAGTCATGAAGTTTCATATTTAGACTGATTTCTCTTAAATGTATTTACTCTAAAAAATTAGTTATGAATATCGTATAAATTTAATTTGTCATCCTCGTAATGACGGTGAAATTCCGAACTATCGCATCTCTGGTGCAAGAGTGCCACAAGTAAAAAAATATTGATAGGAAAAGTGACAACAGGATTATGCCATAAGTTCGTTATTTTTCTACGAAACGAACTTAAAGAAGACACATTCACAATCACTCCAAAACTGAATTGACGCCTACTGTAGTCACTTTAGTATCACCTTTTGTAGTTTCCTCAAAGTAGTTTTCCAGATGTGACCCTTGGTCATAAAACCGAAACTAACCAATCAGTCCATTGAGTCCATTGCTTTTAGTAACTTGATTTTTAACAAATTTCTTCTGAAATGAGACCCTCAAGAAAATGTATTTTCGTTTCTACAACTTAATCTAAATATTAAATAAGCTTTTCTGCTTGTTATGAAATACTTACCTTTTTACCTTGTTTTCGTATAGCATAGCCAACACGTTCTTGCGCCATAAACCTACACGTAAACCAAACTCAAGCAATGCTTAGTAAGCTTTAAACGTTCTTAAATGAATGCCGACTAGCGTATCAAATTAGAATTTTACGAAATCCTTAAATTACCAAATTATTTATTTCATTTTAATTTGCATAAAATATCAATTGTAAGGTTTTCTTTTCCCTTTTTTTTTCATGCATCTGGCTTAAGATCTCATTATCATTGGAATTTATCTAGACAACTTCCGATTCCATTATAGTTGCACTGATATCATTTATCACGTTTCATAAAATTAAAAATTAAAACGTTTTAAATTTATTTTAAGCTAAGAATATCGGTTTATTACTCTATAAAAGAAATTCTTTTAAAAAAACCGTTTAAAAATATTCATTTACACTAAAAAAGTGCCTTTGTAAAAATTCTTTTGTCTAGAAAAAGAAACTTTTTCTTTGAAGAGAAATCTTAGTGGCAAAGCGGTTTTCGGTTTCTCTTGTGAATTATTTAGTTAGGCTTTACATGGCGTTTTTATTTTGAGGGTCGCAGAATAAAGATCGGGTAGAATTTCCAAATTATGAAAGTACATAGCTACAAATAAGTAAGCAGTCTCATAATTGTATTTTCCCATTGGATTCTCATTCTATTCGATTCTTACGTATTATTCTATTAAATTCTCATTTGAAATTCTTTAATTAGATATTCATTATATTCTTCAATTAGATAAATTTTAGATGCCTTTTAATGTTAGGCATGCAAATATAACATACAAAATATATCTAAAGAAGAAAATATATTTTCATCCCTTCAGTGTTTACTAGACAAGGATAATTCAATTATTTCCCAGGAAATGATTTTATTTGTATTTAGAACGAGAGGCAAGTTAAATAGGGGTGGCGATAATATTTCTGCGGCGATGTTTCCTGTATTTATTCTAAACGTGACTCCCTTTGGCTTGTATTTCGAAAACAGTCTCTACATTTCGCAAATGAAATGTCGAAAAAATAAGTTCAGAATTGATATATGTTAGTTGATTGGTCAACGCCAATTAGATTGAACGCCAAATGTTGCAAAAACGGTAACAAGCTACATTTTACGGTAAACCCGAAATGTATCATACGAGAACATTTGGACAGCAAAACTAAAATCTTCGCAGACAGTCTGGTTTGTTGACACTGAAAATTCCTCAGAACAAAGAAGTTGTCAAATATCAGATAAAAAGCCTCAGTGACCCCTTATGTATGAAGTAAACGTCAAATTTGTTAACATATGTATGGATGTAAGCGTCAAATTAGATGACGTATGAAAGTAAGCGACGTACGAAACGTTATTGCTCTTTCGAAATGAAATGTTGAGTTCGATTTTCTTTACCCAAACCCATCAAATTTGACTCTTATTTTCATAGAATTGTCATCTAATTTGACTCTTACTTTCATGCGTCATCTAATTTGACGTTTACTTTCATACATACTAGCAACCTGTGAGTAAGAACTGCACGTTCGATTCCACCTAGGTGTATTTATTTCTGTGTCAGTAAGGCTTTCATTTTATGTTTTTGTCCATTCACTTGAAGCTGTTTGGCGCAGCTTGGCCAAATATGGCCCTTGGGCCATAAAACCCAAAACCAACTAATTTCATGTCATCAAATTCAAAGCCCTCTTTCATACATATGCCATCAAATTAAATGCTTTATCTGTTCATTATTTAATCATAATTTGTACTAACCATTACTTCTCTTTCAGGCCATAACAGCTTCAAATATTTATACTTTTTATAACCGTTTTCTTACGCTAATTGATATGCGTCTTTTATAAATATGCCACTAACACAGATGCCACGCAAATTGTAACCTAGCACATCACAAAATTTCGTTCGTAGACTTAAATGGTTTAAATTATCCTAATTAATAGCAAAATAAAAAAGAAAAGCTAGTAAACATAGCTTAAAAGGTATTTTGCATTTCAAAATTGCGAGTGGATTATGAATGAAAAATGGATGATAAAATTCTATTATTACCGTTGCAGACAGCTCCACTCAAGGTGTCGGTTGCTTGTTTTGTCTATTTTGTTTTTAACTAGGACTTTTTAGACTTACGTAATCCGTTTTTCAAATTGTATAGACTGTTTTTAAATTGCAAAGACCGTTTTTTTAAATTACACAGACCGTTTTTTTAAATTACACAGACCGTTTTTTTAAATTACACAGACCGTTTTTTTAAATTACACAGACCGTTTTTTTAAATTACACAGACCGTTTCTTTTAAATTACACAGACCGTTTTTTTTAATTGCGCAGACCGTTTCTTTTAATTGCACAGACCGTTTTTTTATTGCACAGACCGTTTTCTTAATTGCACAGACCGTTTTCTTAATTGCACAGACCGTTTTCTTAATTGCACAGACCGTTTTCTTAATTGCACAGACCGTTTTCTTAATTGCACAGACCGTTTTCTTAATTGCACAGACCGTTTTCTTAATTGCACAGACCGTTTTCTTAATTGCACAGACTCTTTTCGTAATTGCACAGACCGTTTTCGTAATTGCACAGACCGTTTTTTAAATTGCACAGACTGTTTCTGAAATTGACCAGATCGTTTTTTTTAAATTGCACAAACAAACTAATTTTTAAATTACGCAGCCATTTTTAAATGTCGCAGAAATTTTTTAAATTATTCAGCCATTTTTAAATGTCGCAGACCATTTTTTAATTACAGACCATTTTTAAATTACACAGACCATTTTTAAATTACTGGCCATTTTTGAATTACACAGACCAATTTTAATTACATAGGTCACAACTAAGAAAAATTGAGGACACTAGAGTTCTGGATCCACCGGAACCTAATTTCCGAAGCACTTCACTGAATTGTTAAAGCTAGAAATTATGAACATACATCAGCACTTTTCTCCACTTTCTGGCCAAAAACTTTCAGACAAAATTACGAGAATAATCCCTCGCCAAGTACTTAAGAGGACGTTTCAACAAATCCGTGCTGCCTATATATTATAACGACACATGGCGCTAAGTGCCCATAAATCGCCCATTGTCCCAAGATGCGACAAATCGGGCCGAAAACAAAACCTTTAATTCCTACCACAGCACATAAACAATCCATCAATCAATAGTGACGGACCATACTGCTCCTCCATCAATTTTTGCTGAGAGCTGTCATTCGTTCTTGGTTTTCTACGTCCATCAAAAATGATTGCCTTAGTGTTCTGAGCTAAATGCAATTTATGAATTACGGGTGCAGGAGCAAAAATGTAAGTAGGTAGGCAGGTATAAGTACTGACTAAAATGGTCACTACATATGCTCTTTAGGGTTTGAAAGCTGGTAAAACCATTAGAATCTCTTATAAAAACATCATTACTTGTTTTCTTAATCACGATTAGAGATGGAGATTATTCTCCGAAATATTACCGTGAAATTTACAAGATGATAATCGGGAGAACTGTATTCTAAAGGCATGCAATTTTTAAAAAAGCCATGCGAATTTTTTAATCAATCAATGAATGAATACATGAATTAGCAGTTTAAAATTGTAGTACTTCTAAGGCTAACATGAGAGATACAGAAAAAGAAGTAAGTTAGTTTTGTGCTTTGCTCTTTTTGACAATTTTGCTGGCCTCCGAATAGGTTTATCCGGTTCGCAGGCCAGATATGGTTCTCCGGACAGGTTTATTCGGCCCGTAGACTCGATACGGCTCTTCGAATAGATTTAACCTACCCGCAGTTGAGATACGGCCCTCCAGCCAGGTTTACCCGGGCCGCAATACGGATCTCCAAATATTTTTGATCTTATTAAAGAATGGGTAAATTAGGTCCTGACATAAGTGGGAAAGAAAGAAATAAGAGGCTTTGGCTGAGAAGTCGGAATTCAAAATCCAGATCAGTTAACCTTTTGTCAATAGCAAAAGTGAAGAAGTTCAATGGAATAAAATATGGTCCACTTAAATTAGCTATCGCGTTACAGAACTCGGGTACACAACAATTAAATACTGTCAGCACTGATTAAGATGACACTGATGTTGCTACATCGTAAGAAAATGTCTATGTTAACAAGTGAACGTTTAAATACAAAGCAAATTTTAGCATACCGCCCATTTTGACTTCTGTTAGAAATAAAAGGACGAGTAACAAAGGCGTCCCAACATTCAACTTCCTCAGTAAAATAGTAACGTTAGCCCATTTGTTCCAGCGACTGTATTACTTTCTGTTAATTGTTAGATGACTTAGAAAACTTTTTCTTCAAAAAACACTTATTCTGTCTAGAAAAAAATGGAAGAACTTTTCCGAAACTATCTTTTCTTTGGAAAGAATAGCCAAGCTTCCCGAGCCAAGAATAAGAAGCGAATAATAAATCTTCCCTTCTCTGAGATCAACAAAACAGCAGAAACATTAATACAACCTGTATTAGGAGCAAGAACTATTCTTCCGTTTCTGTGATTATACTCGGCTTGTTTTCCTCATCTCAAACATAAATCTATTTTAAAAAATACAGCGCATTGCTGTAGAGGTAAAAATCTGATATGTATCGTCTGCATAATCCGAACGGGCTGACCTCTACCGCTCTTGCTAATTTAATTATCGTACAGCTGCGTGAAATGAAAGTAAGCGTTGTTGGCGAGAAATTTTCAAAACGAAGTTCACAAAGGTATTTTAGAAGCTCAAAACACCGTTGAGCTGTTGTTTTTTTTAACAAATATTACAAAACTGCATATTATTTATGAGCTACAAATATTACATTTTGCTGTTCTAATTAGTTTGTAGTTCTGCGGTCCATTCGTTTGCTACAAGAGGTCTAATTTTAGACTACCTATTCATGTGTCTTACGATATAAAATAATTTATGTACAGAACAATACACAAAGATCATAAACTCATGCTCAGGATGCTATAATGAAAAAATACAGGCAGACCTGCGCATAGTATCTGCGCTAAACTCTCTTGATTGCTTATATCTACCGATGGTAGTGACGTTACTAACATTGCACACACACATCTTATTCCTTTTATATCCTTTAAAATAAAAATAGCTTCAATATTATAAATGGATTTTATACCCTCTAAATGAAATAAAATCATCCAAAAATACAACAGCATTTCGTTTACTGTTACTAGTGTCAATTATTTCCAGTAAAATGAGTGGTAAAATGCACTCCTCAGTCATGTTACCACAATTAGATTCTGAACGTCTATTTAAATACCATCCCATTTCCTTATTCAAAGGCGATTCGGTATTTTTGACACAACCTATTTTTGCTCGCATTTTCTTTTCTGCGCTACTTTCTATCTTTCAGATTTCTCAATGCTTTCTGAAGAATTTCATACGAGTAGTAGCACTATTCTAGAACAGTATATTTAAATTCGTTTCCTCTTGTGACTTATTTCTGTCCTGATTATATTGAACGTCGTGCTCCACCGAAATGGCTACTGACGCGAACTTTTCTAAGTTTTTCATCTTTATTAGTCATTGCTTTGAAGATTTTATCTCTTTCCAAGATTGAATATTTTTATTTTGTTTTCCACGCCTGTTGATAAAAATATGCGATTATTACAAATTTAGTCACAAAACTATTTTTCTCCACATTCGTGTTCCAACTGTAGCGCTTCAAGACCATAAAAAACTGATTTCGGTTCCGAGTAGAAAGTTGTCAGGAAAGGAAAAAACAAAACCTTGAAATTGCACAATTCTTGCTCGAAGCAAGTTTTGGGTTATTTAGGTCATCCTAACCTTGTGAGGCAGGTAGAGCTTTCTTGTTTTTCATTCTCTTATTAAAAGCATGTGCGGAATTTAAATGTCTCCCTCGCCTGCTTCATTGTTTTCGCAAGGCTGGAATGGAGATGATGCGCTCTATGGTTATTGTTGTGCTCAGTCTTGCTGACAACGGGTTTTTACAAAATGGGGCCTTCTAATAGCGCGGGTCGCGATCTTTGGAGTTTTTCCTTTCCAGAACTAAGGGGGTCACACGTTTTGAGCATAAATCTCATTTGGGAATTTGAAATGCGAATTCCATTGTTTTTGCGTTCCAAATGTGCGCTAATGAAATGGGTAGAGTAGTGAGATAACGTGTTTTTGTGGAACACGTTAGTTTATCCTATCTTTGAGAGGGAGCATTGTCCGGAATATAGTTTTGATTAAATGTCATTCTAGAGTTCTGATTTTAATCTTCCAGTTCCTTTTTTATTTTAATTTTCTTTTATTGAGTTGTACTGCCACAATAACATGCATGTCCCTTTAGACGAATTAATTTTCTTACGGACCTGAATGTGCAATTTACAACTTGTATGTTTTTATGTTTCACTAACGTACGTGGGGCACAAATTGACAGCATTTGTATATTGATGAATGGCAACAAATGGATATAATCAATTCAAAATCAATCACTACCGGATTTGGCTGCTTTGTTTAAATATGTTTGATTTTAAACTACAAAGCTACATAATATTCCTAAAATTATATTGAACTCTACGCAGTCTGATTACAGAAAAACCTTGCGCCATCAAACCCAACAATAAATCCATCTGACAACGGAAAGCGATGAGAAATCTCGATGGTAGAAATTAACAGTAGAAAGAAAAATATGTTTAAATGTGTTAATGGATTTGGTACACCTGTATTATACGCCTCGTTTGGTGGCAGCGCTCTTGGCGCATTTTTTATGTCGCCAAGGAAAGAATTAGAAAAAATCGTTTTTTAAAACGGAAAATAATAAGCTTTACCTTAAATAATTAACGAGAAAAAATAGAAAGCTTTGAAAAAAAAACCCTAATAAGGATGGGTTATCTTCATCTGCCATAACTCGCTATTAAAAGTGCGCCAAGAGTGTTGCCACCAAACGAGGAGTATAATACAGCTGTACCATGGATTTTATGTTATAGGTTTAGATACCGAATCGGGATATGGGATGCAATTCAAGTTGATGTTCCTAAGTTAATTTCTGTGACAGGACTGACTGGTGAAAGCACTTTTTGCCAGCTCTTTATTGGAAGTAAGAATGAGTAAGACCAGTAAGAAGTACAAGAAATACTGCTTTATATTTGTGATTAATTTTATTTCATTTGGGAGGTACGAGATGTGCATACCGATGCATTTTTTCTCTGCAAATGGATTGAAATAAGATAAAACGTGAGTAGCGGCACACTCATCAATCGATATGAACAATTAAGAATCTAGCGTTGATGCTATACGTGGGTTTACTAGTTCGTAATATTTTTCAAGATGTTATATGCGTTCATGATGATCTATTGTAGCGAGAACCAAAATCAACGAACTAAGTTGTCTTCAAAGCATTAAGGCGGAAGCGGCGACAAAGCGGAAAACAGTACTTGAGTGATGTGGCCCGGATTGTGTGGAAAACTGGTCACTTGTCTGAGTTTGAAGAAGGAAGGTGTTGAGTGAGGAAACACAACAATAAAATAAATTTAGAGAGAATTATACACTCATGTCCAAAATTATCTTTACATGCATAAAATCACGGATTTCTCAGAAACTGTGAACTATAATTTTATGACTGTGAAATGAGACATAACATCATAACAAATAAATACAAACATGTCACAACATGTGTACACACATATCACAAGATGTTTTAATGCTGGCAATAATGTTGTTAACCCCAGTTTGGGGAATTAAGTTCCACTCCTCCAGCAATGCGGTCCTCAGGGCATTTATATCTCTAGGAGGAGGATGTTTCCGTGCAACTGCTTTTCCAAGGTAGTCCCATAAGTTCTCTATCGGGTTCAGATCAGGAGATTTTGCTGGTCACGGTATTCGCTCAATGGCTTCACTTTCAAGGAATTCGTCAACGAGGTTTACTCGATGTGGACAAGCATTATCTATCGTCCATAAATAAAAGTCAGATCCATATGCACCTCTGAAAAGCCCTACATAAGGTTCTAAGACCTCATCCCGATATCTCTGGCCGGTCACAGATCCGCTGTTGAAAATGTGTAGGGGAGTACGTCCATCGATCATTATTCCTCCCCATACCATCGCACCTGCACTACCGAAACGGTCATGTTCCATAATGTTCGAAGGAAGATTTCGCGTTCCTGACTCCACTCCAGATGTAAACACGTTTAAAACACATGTTAAACTAAACCTCGACTCATCAGTAAAGAGAGCATGGGTCCATTGGTGTTAACTCCAATTCTGATGTTCTTTGCACCAATTAAAGCAATCCCTCTTTTGTTGTGAAGACAGTGAAACACATACCCTTAGCTTTCTGGCATAAATGCCTTTTTCATTAAGTCTTCTGTATACAGTTTGCCTTGATACAACAGTTCAAGTGGCGGCTTCAACCTCTGAACTTAACTGCCGAGCAGTAGACTTCCTGGTACTACGGGCAGTTATTGCCAGATATCGATCTTGAGAAGCAGTTATTCGTTTACGACCTTGTCCTAACAACAGTTCCAGAGTTCTTAAATTGTTTCCATAGAGAGTTCTAAAATTGTTTCCATAAATATTCACACATCTCGCTGCTTCCATGATTGTCTGCCCTGCTTCTAAACGGCCGATAGTTCGCCACTTCAGATTCTTCCAAATGATACTTCGGAGCCATAAAAACCTTTTTGAGTCCTTACACACTGAAATCAAACGCTGTATTGCAGAAATTCACTCATATGTTCACTTTGCGCAAAGCGCTTGATTCATCGTCGGATGACGATTAATACCTTGATTTGCATATCAGAAACCGTTTGATCACTTTTGATTGGATAATACTAATTAGGCTCGTCTTTCACACATTCCCTGCAAAAATGGATTACATCGATTGGATATTTCATGGAATATCATTATTTTTGGGTACGTAAAGATAAATTTGGACATGAGTAATATCGGAATTCAACGCTGCTTGACAGGAAAGTGAAACTCGAGCCGTAACAAGAAATTTTCGAATTCAGCTCGCCGCTGCTAGAAATTTTTCACCAATTCATTTAGTCGTGGTCTGCTTATCCTAATAGATCACATTTCCAATCGGGGCCGTCGTGGCTCAGTGGGTATGCCCACTGCGCTAGCAACCTCCAAGTTGTAGGCGGCGCAAGTTCGATTCCTCTCGTGCATTCCTCCCTGTTTTTCTCTCTTGAGTGTCAGTAAAACTTTCATTGTGTGTGTATGTATTATTTGATATTGTCTGGCGCAGCATGGCCAAATCTGGCCTGTGAGAACGTGGAAACGATAGCGCTACAATTGAGGTCAAGAGCTTCATTGAAGAATTCATATATCATCAAAAGACAGGTGCCATCGGTCCTCTTCGCAAACAATTTGTTTATATAAACATGCGGTTAGACTTATGCCATAATGACTGCTGGCAAGAGATTGCCTTCTATTAGACATAGAAAACTCTTGAGGCTGGCAGATCACTATATGTAATGCGATGGGCTGGACTTCCCACTTTTGTCTCAGATCTCTTGTATGTACATGCATATATATGTACATATATAGTATGTCATAATAACAGAAATTATAAATCGTGACAAGAGTGGTGTAGGGCAACCGGAGAGAATGATCCATTTGTATTGAATAATGATGGTTCCGTAAATGGAGAGGCAGGAAGTTCCATAACTATTATTTATTTTCAATAGTCGAGTAGTAACATTATAAGGCGTGGAGGTTGAGGGTTTGGAGTTTGGAACGGCTCTGAGGACTCCTTAGCCCAAGAGGCTCGTGAAAGAATGAATAGTTTTTAATGATCTCGCTAGAAGGGATTAGGATTAAGAGAAATATATTGGACCAGGAGATCTAACAAGAAAGTTCATTAGTAGAAGTCGGTGGTTTAACGAAGAAGGAATGTGATCTCACATATTCGATTTGAAAGCAGGAGAGTGGGAGGTCCAAGTTAACGAGACGGCTTGAGTTCAAAGGTGAAAGGGAGTGGCAAGATATATTGACCACTTAGATAGGGAGACAAAGACAGGGAGTAAAGGGGACCGCTAAGGGACTTATCTGCAGTGAGAATTGTACTTAGGGGATTAGTTTTAGGTATCGTTTCATATCCCCCAATTTAGAAGGGAAAGTTTTACCGTATATATATATGTTAAATAAGCGTGAATGTCTGAAAATATTGGCATTTATATACATTTCTTTATTCTGTTCAACCGGCCCAACCAATTTTGTGGGCATTTTAAAACCTTTCCGTTGAAACAGAAACATTCGGCAACCCCGTTGGGCGATCTGTCCAAGGTGCGAAAGCAGATACCCATGCTCGGTTCACAACGCAACGTATCCCGACATGGCCCTTGCGCCATAAAACCCCAAAACCAATCAACCACATTTCCCCAATCGCTTTCTCTTGAAACTATCCCAGCCAACAAAACAAACCTACTGCAAACCGCTCTCGACTCGCACGACAGTCATCATCCAGCTGCGTCTAATCCCCTGGAAGGCTTTCTCCGGAGATTAGCATCGGCACATGTGCGCCAAATCCCTTTCCTTGGACCACGTCCGCAATTATGATTGCAACCGCCTTGGAGCAGAACAATTAAAACGCACGTGAGGCGGCGAGGGCAGAGACAAAAGTCCCTCTGGGAAGTGGAAGGGATTCAGGAAATGATCGCGCATTGTCGTTGTCCGTGTCTGCCGAGGGTGTTGGATTGTTAAATCCATCAACCACTTTCCCGTAATTTAAAGCTGCAATTATTCGATTGAAAGGCGAAGGTGGGTTCAGTGGTAATTTATTTTATGTGCTGCGATTTCTAAAACGGTACTCAGTGTCTTTTCACTGAAAGTAGATCAGTGCCAAATCATTCATCAAACGTCAGCGCGTTGAAGGAGCATTTTTGGATGTGGCACCGTTTCACTCTACAAGTATACCATTACTAAATCATCAATTGCACGCTACAGTTACAATAAATATTTCGGTGATATTTCTGTTCAGATGCGTTCTACCCGATTGTCTTACCTGATACTTTGATCGTATTGGGAAAATATAATTAGTCCATGAAAGGACTCTGTTGATTCACTTGGGGCTTTTAATTTGCTTTGTCTGGGGAATTCTGAAATCTAGTCAATCGATGCATGCATCGTTTCAGTTTAAGAATAGACAATCTTGCGCACTGACAGGTTTGAATATTTGATCTTTAAGTGTGTTTCCTTAGTTAACATCTACCCTTCTGCTTTTGCTTCACCCTCATTGTTCGGCACAACTTTGCCCAACATGGCCCTTGTGCCATAAAATCAGAAAGCAACCAACCAAACTTAGTTAGCACCTCGCACTCATCGAGAAGAAAATATAATTAGTCGATGGAACTGCACGGTTGATTCACTTTGGACAATAGTTTGTTTGGACTAGGGAATTCTAAAATCTAATCAATCGGTGCACGCATAGTTTCAGTCTAAGAGTAGGCAATTGCAAATCAAATTTTGAGCATTTGCAGATTTGAATATTTCAATGAGCTTCTTCAAGTGTGTCCTCCCTGAGTTAACATTTCGCTCACATCGGGAAAATATAATTAGCCGATGGAGCTGCATGATTGATTCAATTTTGGCTTTAATTTGCTTTGACGTAAATTCTAAAATGGAGTCAATTGGTACATGCATCGCTTCACTCTTAAGAATAGAGCATTGCCAAATCAAATGTTTCGATGAATACGTTCGGTAAGGCTGCTTTTTGTCACGTATACCTTTTATAATCTAGCGTCAGAATCACTATTGAAAATATTTTTAAATGTGGGGATTTATTGTGTGGACTTGTCGCATGGCGCAGCTTGTCCGCTTTTGGACCTTGCGCCATAAAACCTCAACATCCATCCACCCGGGTAATGACACAACCACCTTGGAGAAAAACAATTAAAACAACCCACGCGCCTGAGGCGACAAGGGCAGAGACAAAAGTTCAACCAGAAATGAACGTGCATTGTCCGTGTCTGTTGAGGACATTGGGTTGGTAAATCCATTAACCACTTTCCCCGTTATTTAAAGCTGTAATTAGTCGATTGGAAGGCGCGGCTTGATCTGTATACGGGTGTAATTTATTTTGTCTGTAGGGCATCGTTTCGTTCTAACAGTAGACGACTGTCAAATTTTGAAAACCGAATGGAAAGATGCGTAGACAAATTTTGATGAATCGGTGAATTTTTTCGTCAAATTTGCTTTGCATAATTAATTGAGGCCGTGGGATCCCAGTTGGAAGAGTAAAAATTAGCAACCGGAAAGTTGCGAGTTCGAAACATGGTCCAACCAGACTGTCGTGTACGCGGGGCTGGTGCACGTTGAATCTGCCGAATATCACGTTGGCGTGGTGCGGAAGTTGTGCTCAAGTGTTGATCTCGTCACCTGACCGTGGTTCAAAATTACGTGGTGTTGTGCTCGAATCTTTCCCATCGGGATGGATCCCGGACCGTCACCAATAGCCCATTGCGTTGCTTCAATGTGACGTTAATTAACTACCTACCTATCCTAATTAATGTCACGCTTCTATTCTGTCCTTGCTATTAATTTGTTATAATTTTCTAGAAGTCATAAAGATAACTATCACCGTTTTAATCATTAAAAAGTGTACTGGTCTTTCTACACTCAGGAAATCATCTACAATGAAACCACTTGTCATAGAAATCAAGAACTACTTTTGTTGCGGATTTGATGGTTATAATATCCATACACATGACTCAAGATGATTCTAAACTAAATATTTTTATAGCAGAGCTATAGTTTTACTTCTGTTCTAATACACCTTTTGGATCAAAGACCATACACTATTTATTTCTAACAAAATCTAATCTCTGAACCGTATAGCTGTGAACTTGTGTCCTTATCGTGAGAGAATGGCAAATAACTTTTTATAGGGCTAAATTTATCGACTCCTTTGTCTCACCGACAACCATTGAGAAAGTACATCTCAAGAACAAACTATCATCAAATACATCGGAGTCTATCTTACACGTGAGCAACAAATTAAATTGACCTTAACGATCAAATGCAAGCCTCTTTTATGACATATTACACTTTTAAAAATTCGTTGGTTTCGACAATTTCAAATTTAATGTATCTAAAACACAATTTTAGTATCGAAAAACAATTGAAGGTTCTTTCCAAACATTCAACTAATCTGGGCACTGAAATGTGTGATGAGGCTGCGTATTACCAAATCTGTATGAACTTATTCCAGGAAGACTTTATAGCCAACTTTTTCGAATGTTTAGCTGTAACAAATAAAAACATTCAGTGGATAAAAGTTTAAAATTCTTCAATTGGAGGGCATTGGTTAGCATAAGTCAAGAGAGCAATTTCCAAGTTTTAAAAATTCCAAAATTATGGTTTATCCACTATTCAAGAGGCATTACCTCGAACTTTCAAGTATTAAGCATTCCTTCAAACAATCAGAAACTCTTTTGATCCCCTTGAATACCTTTTTTATTACGGAACATTTCTGTGGCTTATCACTATGGTGCCTGGAGCACTTCCATTGTTAGAACACGTCTTAAATCATTTTCCCATAAACGCGAATCAATCCAAACTGTACCCTATATTGTTTCAAATTTAGCGCTTCATTGTTATTTGCAGTATTTTTAAGGATGCAGTCATTTGACACTACTGAGTTCGAATAATACATTCACACTGCCGTTTCATTTAATACGATTTAAATCCTGGAAAGGTTATCTATCAAGAGAGACGTGCTTTACGTTTGCTTATGGTTGGTTAGTTCATTGGGTTTTTTGGCGCAAGAACCCCCAAAATGGAAAATCTGTCAAACTCAAGACCATAAAATTCAATAATTTTTTTAACAGCAGAATGCAACCAGACTAACATTAAATGAGTCATAAACCACAAGAAAGTAACTTGATAACAGTAAAATCAACCAGACTAACATTAAATGAGTCATAAGTAAATAACTTGAAAACAAAAATCAACCAGACCAACACTAAAAGGGTTATAAGACAGTAAATAACTTGAAAACTAAACAATCAGACCATTATTAAAAGGGTAGTAATATTAAAATGGAAAGTAATGAGTACATAACGAACACAAAAAGTAAAATTCAGAAATAAAATGCATGACGTAAATGACATAAGATAAATGAAGTGGGAACACAAGGATGTTAGAAAAATGTACGAGAAAAACATAGGTTAACCTTGTGGAAAAACAAATTGTGGAAGTTAAAACAATCTAATTAACTAAGATGGGGTAACTCATCTTAGTTAATTAAAAAACTTAATAAATTGTACTTTAAAAGGTGGTGAATTACAGATGAGGTAAAAATACATTGAAATGTAAAAGGGTGAAAAGTGATGAATGCGAAAGGGGGACCCAACAAGTCTGATAAAACTTGTGATGAAGTGTTAAATAATCGTTGATAAAAATGAGTTGAAATATGGTTTATGGGAGAGGTTGGCAATGCTGGCCCGATTGAGCGGTTTACTCGACCAATAAAAATCGATGCGGGACTCATGAATGGTCATCAAAATGACTCATCAATCTATTTTATCCCCCAAATTCTTTTATAATTCAATCTTTTAAATTTCACACTTCCAAATTTTATGTAAATTAAATTCATTAGTTATTCTGCAGACATGTTTTAATCATCTACTATTTAAATATTTTTATCTTCATCTACAAGTTTTACAATCTACCTTTTGTCTTTAACTGTATTTTTAAGTCTTTTATACTTTTATTGGGGTACATTCTGTCTTGTGTTTGGCGTAACTTGTCCACTTTTGGACTTTCCGCCATAAAACCCCAACATCCAATCCAATCCTTGAATGGTCGATGAGTTGTGTTTGTTGGTGAAACTTTCTAAAAAGTGGTGAGCATTGCAAAGTCATTTAACCCAAAGTAATTACGAAATAATTACAACGAAGACAGCAAAATGCGAATGTCCATCAATCAAGCGAGAAGGACACTGTTAACTTCATCTAGTTTTTCCGGCGAAACCACAATGCCTTCGAAAGCCCTGGAATTCAAGGTCTATACGTTTTAGTATCACGAGATATAAAAAACGTATAAATTATACCCTTTGAAACTGTCACGAAAGTGAACTCGGATAGGACAATAATCCTTGTTCCTTCACCTGAGCAAATAGAGAGGCATGACACGATGAAGTGTACAAAAACGCATCAATCAGTATTGACAAATTCTTGTGCTTCCAGTGGTTTATTTTTCATTCTTTTTCCTACAATACTGCGAAACAATGAGACGAGGAGTTTCAATTGAAAGCGTTATCCTTCCCACGAAAATTATAGTTTAAATATATCCATTTTTTTACAGAATACAAGTAAATTTTTCACATTCTGGAAATAAGCAATTGGGAATCAACAAGTCATCTGAATACTTATAAACTCAAATATTTTTTAATACCCGACCGCTTCGACTTTCGGCACTAGAAGGAGGGGCGAACTACGGGCTATTTGTTAGCTAGCACCCAGTGGGTGCCACCGTTGCTTCTACCAGAAACAGTGAATGCGGTAGTTCGGTTGGAAGAGTAGCGGATTATCAACCAGAGGGTTGTGAGTTCGAAACTCAGTGCAAAAAGACCGTCGTGTATGCGGGGGTTGGTGTATGTAATCTGTCGAGGCCTCGAATGTCTCCTCGTTGGTGTGGTGTGGAAGTTTGGAGAATGGGTTGCTACCTCAGGTGTTGACCTTGTCATCTGACCGAGGTTCAAAATTGCGAGAAGTCCTTGAGTCTTTCCCTTCGAGTTTGATCCTGGACCGTCACCAATAGCCCGTTGTGTTGCTCCAGTGCGACGTTAATTCAACTACCTATCTATGAAAGACAGACACCAACATCCATGTAGACAAACTCTGACAAATTACCCAGGAAGGCTACTACAAACTCGAACAAATTATACCGAAAGTATGAGATGTTTGTAAAGATAAATACAGTGGGAGCTAGTATCCTTGCAACATCATTCGTAATTTATGGCGTACCCTTTGACTACTCATTGCAATTTCACATTTCCCTTACATTAAAACTCATTTAACCAAATGAGTTCATAACCCAACCATGACATCACATAAATGTAAAACTGATATTAGTTCGAAATGCAGCACGGAATTTTCAGAATTCTGATTTGTGATACTTCACACATCAAGAACCTGTTGATTATTCAACCGATTCTCTGCACGATCAGTTCTAAGGCATGCCACTCGCTCCAACATCAGTCGTGCCACACAAATGCGGCTGGAATATGCATGCGTATCCACAAGCTTTATGTACAGAAACGGAGTGCGCATGTCATGTGTCGTATGTTGCTCCAGTGTGTGACCGAACTAAAGAATCTAAAGCTTCAGCATACACAGTTGTGATAATGTTAATAAAATGTACACATTTTTTGGCACAACTTAAGTAAAAATTTATACTTGCGATTTTCGTGCTTGTCACTACCACATTTGACCATTTTAACCCTGCAAGTTGTTTCGACGAGATATCTCGTCCTTCAAGATCTGATTAATTTTACTAATGTCGAGATCCCTCGTTCATCAAGATCTTGTCAGTTCTGTTAATAACAAGATACCACGTCCAGACAACCACCAGAAGGCTTAAAAGCATATATTACTTTAAATACATGATTATATTAAAATGCAATGGGATCAGTTTGTAATAAAATATTACGCACATTAATAATTTTATCATCTGAGAACATTGTAGGAAATTCCTGATCAAGGTAGTGAGAATGGCTCGAGTCCCCTTAGAATAATTTGTTTTTAGAAGTAATTTTTATAATGTGTTTGAAGCAGTGTTCAAGAAAAACATCATTTTCGCTGTTTATTGTTGCTGTCTTACTTTTCTCCCATCATTCTCGTTATCATGCATTACGTTCTCACGTTTTTGCTATTTTGGACGCCACTTCGTTCGCTCGGATTACTTTCGGATCGTTTGCTCGTCTGCGATTGGTAGTGGAATATAATTCTGCTACCAAGCGTGATGTAATAATGTGAATCTTCTTGTTCTCTTGTTTGCTCTCGATTTGGTTCATTAAACCTCCGAGACTCAAAAAGGCCTCACTGAATTTAAATGTTTTGATTTTCACTGAAGTCTGAAGCCCAAATGGCGAGATTCGTATCGCTATGGATTGGTTTTTATGATTGGTTTTCATATCGTTTCATATCTATTTTTTTTATTAGAAAATGATGGAAGGATATTTATTGTATAAATACATAACGATATCATGATTTAAAATGTCGCAATGGTTTCGTGAATCGGTTTTAAAATGTTTAATTAATTTAAATATTGGAGAAACTTAAAAAATAATTTTAACAGTATTATTTATAAAATCGAATCAGTTCAGTGTTTTACAAATATGGACTACACTCACCCAGGTTGAAAAATAACAAAAGTCGCCTTCGGCTACATGTAGGATGTTCCGCTTAGTACTATAATAAAAGAAAATTTGGTAACAAACTTTGAAACATGAATGGAATGACGAGAAGTGTATGTTCAAGTGTACTAGACTTGCGAAACACAAAATTTCCTAGTCTATGTACGCAATAAATTTTGGAAATAAATCATAGTAAAAAAAGTAAAGAAAATATACTTTCTTTATTATAGTCCTAAGCGGAACACCCTGTATAAAAGTAGTAGCATAAAAGGGTGCCTGAAGTGTAAAGGGGAGAGTCAGTAATTTTAAACAATGCAGATGTATTTGTGTTTGCAGTACGCCGGGGGTTCTTACGCGCATCGCTAACGAAGTTCTCACTTATCACTGCAGCCCAAGTTTGAAGTTGCTAGGTCAGTTCCATTGTCACAGGCGTGACGTTAACCACGGCCGTTCCGCTTTCCTTCTGCACCAAAGAGAGGCCGTTCAGTGATCCGTTTTCTTGTGGTCTGAAGGTGTATCAGAGGCCGAAGTACATAGAAGACTTTCATCCCAATGCGGGAGCAACGTTTTGCTGCAACGGAGTGTCTATTAATGGATTGAAAAGTTCCAAAATGGTCGCAAGTGTTACGCACGGAGAAGCCGGACGACTGCCACAATTAGCGGTTTGTATTGTACGTAACATGTGTCTGTTTCACAGACGAGTAACTATTGTTCAAGTGGCTAATTGGTCATTCACCACCGACTGAGAATTGAAAGAAGCAATGCACTCTGTTCATCTGAAATCCTCAGAAAAAGCTTGTCCAACGATGGAACTAGTGCATTTAGAAGGAAAGTGATTGGTTGGACTTTTTAATGCGCAAGGGTCAAATCTGGGCAAGAAGTGTTTTTTTTTCCCATGAAGGGAGAGGGGCCGTCGTGGCTCAGTGTCCACTGAGCTGTAGACAGCGCAGATTCGATTCCTATCAGGTGAATTCCTCCCGGGTGTATTTCTCTCTTCTATGTCAGTAAAAACTTTCATGTGTGTATGCCTATTACTTGGTATTGTATGTTGGGTCTGGCGCAGTATGGCCAAATCTGGCCCTTGCGCCATAAACCCCCCAAAAGACCCATGAAGAGGACATCACACAAAGAAAGTTTTTACTCAGACACAAGTGTTTCATGAGAAACGACATGTTCGTTGGACTATACAGATCGGAAACAAACTACAGTGGGCTCCCTCTTAACCGGCCACTTCGGGACCGGGACCCAGAACGGATAACGATTTGGCCGGTTAAACCGTCGTTCCCTTAAAAGCATTAAAATACACTCCCGAAATCGTTTTTATTAGAATAATAAAATAAGTATAAATTAATAAAACTAAGTATATAGCCTACTTTATTGTAATATATGTATAATTAAGAAAACTTAACCTGGAAGAACTTCCTTTGTTGGAAAAAACTAAACACATCTTACTGTAGGCTGCTGTATTTACAGTACATAATTGGTCAGTGGCGGTCGGTTAAAGCGGAGGCCGGTTAAAAGGTGGCGGGTTAAGAGGGAGTCCACTGGGTACATGGTGTTCATCACATCTCATGCCCTCCGGAACACAAACTGCTTTAATGTGTATGGGCATCACATCCCGAGGTATCGAGGATCTATCCTCTTCTATTTTAATCTCGCCTACCCTTTTGTTTTTTTGGTTTATTTCCTCCCTATGGTCCCAAGCTGCGCCAAACACAAGATAAGTGTGCAAATACATACCAGCACTTATCTTGTGTTTGGCGCAGCTTGGCCAAATATGGTCCTTGTACCATGAAACCCAAAACTAACCACATCATCTCATTGAGATGCGGTAGTCCAGTTGGTAGTTACGGATCCCCATCCACAAAATTCTTCAATTTTTTACTCGGCAGTGATACTTACACTGTATATAGTTTTTTATAAATCATGTTTTTTTATTATCATCGACCAAACATAGTATAATTTCATTCAAACATTACTTTCAGCCTATACAAAATATTTTCCTTTTGTAAAAGCAAGATGCATCTTAAATGTTCGGAATGCAAGTTGCCTCGATTGGAGGAATTTCGTATGTCATAGATTAATGATGGATTTCGTAACTGCGATGTCGATTAATGGAGTCCAATACCGACTGAAGCAGTCAGTGAGTGATGATCGATGACAACGTATCTTATCCCTTGGTACTATGTATAACATCGGCGTCTTGATTAGTTCCCAGTGCGGTCAAGATCGACATGCATGATTTGCACGGGATGAAAATTGAACCGAACATACTCACCTTTCGAGCTCGGTTATTAATGTAGCTGCCATTTGCTAAAATTGTTTTTAGAAATCGAAACTAAACTATAGGCTTGACTCATAAAAGGATGTATGACAATTTATAATTCATTATGAACTGAAAATTTAGTATAAAAGTGATTAAACAGGTTAAATCTTAGTCAAATTGGAAGTAAAAAGAATAAAAAAAGATTAATAAAGATTAAATACTTAAGTAAACTTTAAAAAGTTAATATCCTAATAGCCTTTTCTTGGAGCAAGACGTTGGTGGTGATGCTCCACCTTTAAGACTTGCTCCACCTTTAAGACTTGCTCCACCATCCTGATGATGGTGGAGCAAGACGTCCACCATCATCAGGATGTTGGCCATCTTTTTTACTGATCATAGTATGATTATATTAACCAACACCAATTAGATTAAACACCAAAAGGCGATAAACTACCTTCTATGACCCCCTCGTAATTTTGAACCACGTTCAGGTGATGAAGTCAACACCTGAATTGGCACCCCAATCTCCAAACTTCCACACCATGCCAACGTGAAGACAATTGCGGCCACGACATTATGCCTCAGACGACATTTTTTCAACTTTGGCGACTAGGGGTACTTTTTAAGCAAAATCGTCTATTTTCAAATTTTTTGGCGATGTTTCAAAAGGTTTGGCGATTTGTTTTGGAAATTCTCCAAAGGTCAACGAAAATTTTTCCCCCCCCCCCTTTAACTAATTGCGGATGGGGAAAATATTTTTCGTATTTTTCTCAATTTCAAAGGAATTTCGTGGGAGAGAATTTCAAAGGAACACGATTTCGAAGTTTTGGCGCCAAGCCGTGGCAATCATGAAAGAAAAACATTGGAATCTGGTTGATACATTTTTATAAAAATCTTATGAAATTATTTAGTTAAATTAAAATTTTAATTTAACTAAATAATTTCATATTTCTCGCCGAGATCTTCGACGGCTGTTTCATACTTAATAAGCACATTTTGTGTTTTAGCCGAATCATTTTGTATCTGAGCAACTAAAATGGGGTTTAAGAGGAGACTATTTTTGCTACTATTTTAAAAAATCTATGCTGCTAATGCTACTCTTTCATAAGTGCTTCGGCTGTGGTAGTCCTGCATTTATCACAGATAACCGTTCAAAGCGACTTACGCCACTGACTGCCTCCTTGTAGAGTGGCGTGCGGCTCAGAAAAGACAAGTCACGCAGAGTGGCCAAAGACAGCAGGGTTTTTTGGGGCACATCCCAGGCCGAAAGAAAAGATAATAAATGACCACACTTACCGCGGTATTGCGTCACCGGCCGAGTTGCTCTTGACAACCAATCATGCGAATTGCTGCTTTTGGCTCGCTATCAATAATTTTATCGTTATTCGATAAAAGTTCGTGTGGACCTGCCCTTATCTCAGGACCTAGTACCTCTGCACTCTGCGGATTTGAGGCAAGTAGTCCAGTAGATCACCAGGGGATGTAAAAGTAACTCGATCTATATACGGAAGACCTAGTATTCTCGTAAGCACTTGGCCATAGCTTTCCAAACCTTTTTGACTCGTTGCCCCAAAGATTCGGCCCCCTTCTGGAAAACTATCAACTATTACCAAATTGCAAGTGCAACTGTGCCTATAAATTTTGAATGTCACCTAAATATTTATCTACCTGTACGTTATTTTAGAATTTCAAAAAGATGGTTTGGAAATAAATTAATTATTTCATTTTAATAAGCTGTTTATTAAAATGCAATAACAATAAATTGTGCATAAACCACCAGATTTATCACTATTAGTACTTAATTTTAAATCAGGTCAGTAAAATTAAAAATATGTACCAATGAGAAGGATGAGCCTGGTGTCGTGCTACCAATTTGTCTCTATTGGGCTTCACTTTTGTCAGCAGCATCCTCTAATCTCCAGTCAACTATTTGGAGTTTTTCGCTTTTCAGTTAGAAGGATCAGTCACAGTACATCATTGCAATATGTTTGTGTGGTCTAGGTGATAAGAGTGAAAAACATTTTAGGCGACAAACTTTTTACCATCTTCCTATTGCCCACTCTTGCACATTGCCCCATCGCCAGGATTCTTTCAGCGCCCACTCTGTATGCTGGTAAAAAAATCAACCCTAACGGTACTGTCGTAAGCCTTCAAGATTTTTCCCACAAAGGTTTACGAGCTGATCATAAGTATAGTTGAAAATGAAGTACTCAGTTCCGATGATGAAAGCTGTTTGTTTACTTTATATGTATGAGAGGGATTTTCAGTGTAAACAAACCAAATGGAAGATGAGGATTTGGTAGTCTAATTCCCGCGAACTGATAGTCGAGTCACGTGTTGAACGAGTTGATTAGTTAAATTAGGGGACTGATGGTAACGTAAATAAATCCCATCCACAACTGTCATCTTTAGCGTGGATTCTGATTCTAAGTTTATCATTCGTTGCAGAAAGCGATAGCATTGGCAGGGAGAACCATCAGCGGTGCTAGCAATTCATGCTTTTGTGTATATCAGCCTTCTAACGAGTTTTCAAAAATCAACTTACCCGAGGTTGACTACTTTCTCCTCGGAGACGCACTACATGATAGGGTTTTCAGTGCAAGCATACCAGACGGAAGATGCAGACTTCCTGTTACCCAAATGCTCTTGCATGATACATATCGGGGTGCTTTAAGATATAATTTATCACCGTTTGGCGTTTATTTTATTTAGCGTTGATTTATCACTAATTCGGAATTCATCATGACGTGACGTCACGTTCAGTGTATGTACATACTTCCGCCACCTACATTTAGCTTGACAGAAAATGTCTCCCATTAAAAGTAAGCTCAGTGCAGTAACTCTCGGACTAAAGGTTTTAAGTTTTGTTTGAAAGAAACAGTTCAAATATTCTATTCATATGAGATTCTATATTTCCTTCAAAACAAGATTAAATTGTTAACTATTTTGGTATGAGGTTTGTAAATAGCTAGCATATTTCGTAACGCTTCGATTAACCAAAACCAACCATGATGGAGATGGTTTTTCTGTGAAGTTAAATATAGAGGGCGTTAGGGTGTTTTGGTAAATGCCATAACTTGGCATGTTACGTCATCATGAGAGGAAATTTCTTTGCAAACGCGAGCGAACCAAACAGAAAAGATATTTTACTTCCTGTTCTTGCATGATACATATCGGGGTTACCGTAAAATCTGGATTATCACCGTTTTGGCTTTTGGCACTGACCAATCAAGTATCATTCTACCAATTCAGTGTTCATTCTTTGAGATTGGTATAGCGACGTGATGAAATTGTTTTCGAAAAACAATCCGTGACGTTTCTTCCGGAATACGTAGCACGTTCCTCCTCACAAACACTACCGCCACCTACGTTTGGCTTAAACTCATTAAAAACAACGCTAAATATCATTAAACATCGAAAATAAAATTCTCAGCAAGAAGTATATTTTCTTTTGTTTATGTTTACAATGAAAAGCCCTCCCATACCTTGAGCAACATAGACGTTATTGATGTTAAAAAGAACATATTTATTTTAGTAAAGCGCTACGGAATAATTATCTAAGCACCAGTGATATGAATTGCAGTATTAAACTCAATTATCTTTGAGAGAGAGAGAGAGATCTTCATTCCACTCTAATTTAAAAACATCGATCCTATGATCAGTGTCCGTATTATTAAAGAATAAAACTGTCGCTTTACTCCAAACATTTTATTCATTTTTAAGCATTGTATATTTATGGATTTTCCGTCATTTCAAAATTTAATAATGAATAATTTCACATTTCCTTTCGCGCATCGATACTTTTGATATCACATTAAAAAGGAGCAACCTTTCCTATACATATATTCCGTCTCATTACAGCTAAGGTGTTTTTTATTCAATGTTAGATGTTAACTATTAAAGTATGTTGTCGAGAATACTGATTAATATTCATTTACGCATACATTATTTCTTTTAAATAATGCTGTAAGGGATATGAATTGTTTTTTTGTGTAAGTCCGTATTACTGCCGTTATTCTGAGCATATTTGTATTTTTTCGCTTAGTCTTCCTTTTATCATTTTCGTTTCTTTAGACAAAAGACCGACGCATCGCTAAGTTTCATAATTGATTTTACATATTGATGGCAGTGTCGTTACTCATATTACATACCTCATTAATTATTACCGTATTAATCCATTTATAATGAATATAAGCATCAATATGTACGCGTTTCTTATCTCCAAACGAAATAAAATTAGTCTAAAACAAAAAACAGCACTTCGTATACAAACTAGAGTTAATTCTTGTATCCAATGAAATGCATTCCAAAAATTAAAGGGAGCGTCGTGGATTATTACTTTACATTGTTTACCTTGTGTCTGGCGCGGCATGGCCCTGTGTCATAGTATACAAAAATGAAAGGTCCATTGTTTGGAGCAACTATCCCAAACTTAATTCGGGCAAAGATTTAGGCGTTTTAAAAGTGGTTGAGAAAGAATCTATCTATTCAAAAATATTGTAGCATATTTAGTATTTGTTTAGAAGTTCGAACCACCGATTTTGTTTAAAACTTGTTTTACATCATCTCTATATATAGAAGTACATTAGTGATATATGTATAGATATTTTTCCCTAACGTACGTGGCACAGAAATCGATTCTTTCTTGTAGAATGAATAATGTATATCTTGTAGAATGTCCATCGGATATAAAAACAATATAAAATCGACAGTTACGGAACACATTCGCCAATTTCGCCGCTTAGTTCTAACTCTCCAGGTGATTTCAATGAGACATCTCGGCCATCAAGAACAGATCAAGTTTGCCATTGACGAGATATCTCGTCATCAAGTTATTGCCGAATTTTTATGATGAGATCCAGATCTGGTTGGTTTTCTTATGACGAGATATCTCGTCCATCAGGATCTGATCAGTTCTGCTAACGATGAGACATATCTTCGAGATAACCACCAGGAGTGTTAATGTACTTTATTTGAGCTATGGAGGGGCATAATATTTCTAAAACTACGTGAATAAACTCACCACTCTTTAAATTCTTCAGTAGTCTCATTAATGAAAGCAATGAGAAATCTAGAATCAGCATAGGAAAGAAAATGTGTTTGGACGTTAATTGGTATTACGTTATATATTTAGATATGTTAAATATACCGAATCACCGTGGAGAATGGGATGAAATTGAAGTAGACGTTCGGACCCTAATTGTGATAACATGACTGAGGTGTGTTTTTGTCATGCATTTTATTGGAAATAAAAACTAACACCATCAAAAATAAACCAAATGCTGTTACTGTTTTGGAAAATTTTATTTCATTTAGAGGTATGATATATCCATTTGTGTGCCTATCGATGCGTATATTCATCATAAATGGACTGAAATGAGATGAAACGTGAGTATTTGCCATCAAGGGATATAAGCGATTACGAAAGTTTAGCTCATGCTATAAGTGTGTCTGCTAGTCTTATAATGTGTAATTTTATATAATATGCTTTGTTTATATTAGCCCTACAAGTGGTTTCGACGAGATATCTCGTCCATCAAGATCTGACCAATTTTGCTAATACGACATACCACGTTATCAAGATGCCGATTTTTATGATGACGAGATCAATCAGTTTTCCTCTAATGACGAGGTATCTTGTCTATTCAGATCTGGTCAGTTTTGCTGACAACGAGGTATTTCGTCGAATTAACCACTTGGCGGACTAAGAACATTTTTTCTCGACACTCGATATATCGCTCACCTCGACATACTGTTCTTTTTTCTTGCCGCGCCCCAAGATGATATATCAAATGATTTCTGTAGGAAGTTGTTAATATGTGTGTTTATGTTGAGTTATTGGTTAATTTTAATGTGGAATAAATGACAAACTGATTTCGGTGCAACTTAATTATAATGCAAGTTAGTTTTAATTATAATACAAACAACGCCAGTTCTAATCAGTCTCAACATCCACTTAAATTAGCAACCCCGTATTTTTCGAGAAATAATCGCCCAATTTGAGTGCTTCGAATTAAATGAAGCGTGCATTTGTGCTTTGTGACTGCATTTCTTTTCAGACAAACTTTAGCGCCTCACTTGATTATATGATTTCAAACAGTCCAGGAATGATGCAGTGTAATAGTAATGGAGACATTAAAAGAATGGAAATCGGATGCCGTGTTTTGTCACCAGATGGTGATAAGCACCCCCTCGCGAGAAGCAATTTATGTAAGAGTCTTAGTAATGACGATACCACATTATACCTTCATTACGGTAATTGAAAGCAGCGTGATTATATTAATTCTGGTGCAATATTTCATGGGGAACTGTTAATACCTAGAGATAGGAATGGGTCCCTTCATGTCGAATAAAAGTGTTTAGAAATCGTCTTCTAAGCAAACCGTCAGGTTATGCCATTAAATTAATGATTGTGATTCACAAACAGGTTTGTATTTTAACATTTTTTGTTTGTGAAATGTATTGCATTTTAAAATCGGTAACTTTTCTATCAATCAAAAATGGTAATATGTGTGTAGATATTATACATGCATCGTCAGCTTGAAGCAGAATCCTCATTACCTGACAAAAATAATTTTTACTGTACTGTTTCAAGACTAACTATTGATTTTAAAACAAAAAATTACAAACCTTTTGAAAGTGCTACGTAACAGTAAGTTTCTGATTTAAGCCGCGCGCGATGATATATCATACATTATATACTGACATGGTCACAGCATATGCAAATTTGGTCATTTTAGAGCAACATACATTCTGTATATGTAAGTATGTGATGCTTCTAACATTACAAAAATTGTGAACTGCGCTTATGAGGGGACAGGACTTTTAAACATTGCAATTTCAGAAGAAAAGTTTCATTTTTTAAAAAAAAAAAACGTTATTTTACGGCAGATTCTTTTCGAATTAAGAACTTTTGTAGAATAGGATGCTATATAAAAATTTACCGATTTTTTTAGTTAATACCGATTTTTACCGAAACGAGTTAAATACCTATTTTCCGTTTGGATGTAGGTAACAGTGGAATTAGTGCCTATTGCACCAGTACCCTGCGAGTCAGGCTGCGCGGTTCGATTCCTTTATGGGTACTTCTCTCTTCTGTGTCAGTAAGTTCCCTTGTGTGTGCATGTGCATTTAATTGACATTGTTTGGCCTACCTTGGCCAAATATGACCCTTTCACCAAAGAAATTCAACCGATTTAATACATCTATGGCTGACGCCCATCAGCCACCTCCTTAAGCACCAAAGTTCACCAAAGCGTGGAGAGACTCAAAAATATTCGGGATCACCCATGGCTCAGTGGTTTTGCCCATTGCGCTAGCAACCTGCGAGGTGTAGGTGGCGCAGGTTCGATTCCTCCCTGAGTGTATTTCTCTCTTCTGTTTCAGTAAACCTTTTCTTGTGTGTGTATTACTAGATGTATTTGGCGCTGTTTGTCCAGATTTGGCCATTGTGTCATGAACCCCTTCCCTCACAAAAAAAATCCTCTCTGTGTGTATTTCTGTGCCAGGAAAACTTTCTTTATGTGAGTATGGTCCATTACTTGACGTTACCTGTCTTGTCTTTGGCGCAGCATGGTCAAACATGGCCCTTGAAACCCTACCAACCATCGATTACCCTCTGAAAACTCTCTGCGCATGTCCATTTACTTGATGGGGCCGTTGTGGCCCAGTGAGTATGCCAACTGCGCTCGCAACCTACTAGTTGTAGACGGCGTTTCCTACTAGTTGTAGACGACGTTTCCTACTAGTTGTAGACGACGTTTCCTACAAGTTGTAGACGGTGTTTCCTACAAGTTGTAGACGGCGTTTCCTACAAGTTGTAGACGGCGTTTCCTACTAGTTGTAGACGGCGTGTGGGTGTATACCTCTCTGACTGCGTCAGTAAGACTTACCTTGTGTTTATGTCCATTACCTGATATTGTCTGTTGTGATGAATTAATCCGAACTTTTGTTGGACATTAAAAAATAACATTTATTTTAACACAGACAAAACAATGGGTTTACAATGGACGCGCGAAACAAAAATGCTTATTTTCATATTAAAATTTACGAATTGCTACGAAGACGTCTCAACTAGACGGAGTCCGTGAGCTAACTGTTTCTCATTCTCCTCACATGCGCAAGCGCAGTATTGAAGGACTTTTTAACAGGAAACTTCCGGGTCTGCAGCCGGCCATTCTAGACTCTTAGGCGCTAAGATGTCACAGTCTATTTCCTCCCTCCTCAAGATTCTTTTTCTGCAGAGACAGACACCTGCAAAAAAGATACAAAACAGCAGCAACAGAATTTTCGCGAAGGCAACAACTCATGCCCAAAGCAATATGCAAGTAGACCATACACCCTTAAGATCCTGGCCGTACCGCCTACTCTAAATTAAAAAAAATATCATAATTTTAACAAAGTATAATCAAAATTTTTACTCAGTAATAATCATCAAAGAAGAAATTCAATTTCAAAATATTTACAGATTTTCAATTCAAATTTAAAACTTTTTGCAATGTAAATGTATCAATGTACACTAGGAATAAAATATTTTTATATATGCAAGATATCACAAATACAAACACAAAAAAATAGCACTTTATTTTTGTACGTGAGGTGTACGACTTAAATTATCAGTGTTATATGCTGTTTTCCCTTTCTATGGACTACCTCGTAATCCTGGATCACAGTAAATTCAACTTTGTCTCGTAACTTTTATGCTTTCTTCAAACGACTTTTAGATTTGTCTAAGCATTCAGTTATTTCACCAACCGAACTTTCAGTTTCAACGTCCTCAAATATCACTGTCCCTAAGGGCAATTTAGTTACACTTACAGCAACTTCCTTGTTGTTACGAGTCTGTATTCCAAATTCAACATCATCGCCAAGATTAAGATTTTTGAACACTTTGCATTCACTAGAGTGAAAAAACATATCCTTTACATCACCCCTTTTAATAAAACCAAATGTTCCTTTAAGAGCACAGATAACACCACGGTATCTCACAGGTAAGGGCTGTTCCGAACGCATTTTACAAGGTCTAAGGTTTCTTGTATTTTTGTCAATAGGAATACTAAAAGTGATCTTTTTAGGAGGATGAAAATCTACATTACCATCAACATTTTCAGCAGAATAGGGCCGTTCGCCACGATTTTCATAAGCAACTTTACCTTCAGTATTTTCCTTTTTTTCAGTGGTTTCAAATCCAGAAACTGTCTCTTTACACATTATTTTACAAACAGAACTAGCAATTGGTTTTCCAGTACGACGATTATGAGTAATTTTAAATTCAACTGCATCACCACGTTTTAAATTATCAATATTTCCAGAAAATTGACTGTAGTGAAAAAAAAATATTGCTTGTCTTTCGCAACATTGTATAAAACCATATGAACGTAACAAATTTTCAACGATTCCAGTCTCTTTAGGAGTAACACTGCTAGAACTAAAACGGTTACTGTTACAAGGGCAGTCGTTTTTCGATGTTTCATTTAAATATGGAGAACTTTGGCACTTGGGCGTTGCAGAGTCTTTTACTTCAATATCAGAGTCTTTGTCTTTTTTCATATCTTCTATAAGTACAACGGTCTTGTTACTTAGTAAGTAGCGTTCTTTATCTAAGAAGTTATCCTTGACAGCAGCTTTGGTTATAACATGACCCAACTCACACACTAAATTTACTTCCGCTATAGGCAAGCAAATAGGGTTATCCGCTAAAGGAGATGCTACCCATACATGTTCACCCGTATACATGTGTGGCTTAACAAACTTCCTAGGAATTAGATCTATGCTGGATCCTGTGTCTCGTAAGATAGAAATCTGAGATCCATTTACAGTTCCGACACTAATGTAGGGAGACATCAAATCTATTATTCCCTTTCCCATAATTTCGTTAGCGGCTATGATTTCAGTTTTCTTCAACTTAGGACATTGAGGTCTAAGATGATCATAGGAATTGCATTCATAACATTGAAGTTGCTTTCTTTTTACAAAATTTCTCTCTTTATAATCTTCTCTGTTTACTTCTGTTTTCCCAAAGGGTTTGTTTTCTCCCTCAAACTTATGAAAACCAACGTGTGTTTTCTTGATACCCTCTGTATTCTGGGAACCTTTAGTACTTCTGGGTGTAAGACTCTCCTTCAAGCTTTCAAATTGATCTATTTTTTTAGCTAATTCTAGCGGAGAATTTAAGTCCATCCACTCCTCCAGAAAATGTTCTTTTACTTCAGACGGCACTCGTCTCTTAATCTGCTCAGTGATATGCAAGTCTCTGAGTTCTTCAAAAGTTTTGATTTCCAAATCAGAAACCCATTCATCATAGTAGCTTGTAAGTTCATGAGCGTAACTTCTCCATGTTTTATCCGGGACTTTTTGATGACGGTAAAACATCTGCTTCAATTTCTCAGAACTCATTTTATACCTCTGAAGAATAATATCTTTCACATAATCGTAATTCTTTGCATCTTCAGGCGATTCTCTAGCCATCATGCTCGAAATTTCCGAAGGCAATACGCCTAGTAAATACGGCACCCAATCTTCTTTAGGCACACCTGCCATCTCAGCTCTTCTTTCAAAATTTATTAAATATAGACCCATTTCATCTTTCTTTTCCTCAAATTTCGGGGTAATTTTGATGAGCTCAATTTTATGATTTGGCATCCGTTCTCTATTAGATAGTCCTAGCTCACTTGCAGCTTGCATTTCTAGCTTTTTCTTCTCTAAAGCTATTTCTTCCATTCGAATATTACGGTCTTCCCTTTCTTTTGCTTCTTGTCTGGCAATTTCTTCTTTTGCTTCTTGTCTGGCAATTTCTTCTTTTGCTTCTCGTCTGGCAATTTCTTCTTTTTCTTCTCGTCTGGCAATTTCTTCTTTTTCTTTTGCTTCTTTCTCTCTCTTTATCCTATCTTCCATAATACGAGTTAAAGAAATTTTAACTTCCTCTTCTTCATAGTTTTCACTGTTTAGGATTATTTTCCTTATCTCAACCAGTTTACAATTATGCGATACCTTTTTCACAAAGTTCATCTGCGAGTTCGAGGAGGTCTTCTTTTCTCCCACGAGAAAGAAAAGCCATGATCGACGAATAACTTATTAGTAAACAATCCAATTTTGTTATCATAAATATAGTTACCAATATTTTCTAATAACTATATGATTCACAAAATATATTCAATGCCAAATATGCTTCAAATACTAGATAAGATTTAATATCAAACACAATTCTCAAATATAATAACAGAATCTTAAACTATATCGTAGCATATACAATACACAAGATGCAATATATATAGTTGCAATTAAATATTTGTTTTCTTTTACTAATGTGTAATTACCATATGTAATTCAAATTATCTGATTCTTTTCAAATCATTAAATGCACAAAACACAAAATTTCAGTAAAATCAAAACGAAATTTAAATTTTCGTCCACTTTCGATTTGGCACTTTTTGGCCGTGACTTTATCAACTTGATAATATCTACTTAGTAGAACATGCAAATTCACTTTATCATCAACTTCTATTAACTTTCATAAAGACAAAATTTAAATAACCACAAAATAAAATTGGATATGTAGTCATTTCTTTTTTTTTTTTTTAACCAAAACGATTTAGGCTCTTTGCCTCACTAATTCCGGTAAGCCAGAACCTTAACAAATTTAATTTAATACAAGGGTGGGCCTACCTGCATTTCCTGCTTTCTTGCTTCCATCCCACTTCTGACACCAAAACTCTAGTCTGTGATGAATTAATCCGAACTTTTGTTGGACATTAAAAAATAACATTTATTTTAACACAGACAAAACAATGGGTTTACAATGGACGCGCGAAACAAAAATGCTTATTTTCATATTAAAATTTACGAATTGCTACGAAGACGTCTCAACTAGACGGAGTCCGTGAGCTAACTGTTTCTCATTCTCCTCACATGCGCAAGCGCAGTATTGAAGGACTTTTTAACAGGAAACTTCCGGGTCTGCAGCCGGCCATTCTAGACTCTTAGGCGCTAAGATGTCACACTGTCCTGCGTTCTGGCGCAGCATCGCCAAATATAGTCTTGTGCCGAACAAACCAAACCATTTACTTGGCGCTGCTTGGCTAAATGTGTCCCTTGCGCCATAAAGCCACCCCACCTCAAAAATATTCATCGCACCCCTTCTCGGCTCACCCACATCCTCAAAAACAATCGTAGTGAAAGGCGGAAATATTCACGACAACGCCCTCTCCCATCTCAAGAAAGTCACTGGAACCGAAGCGAAAAAAGAAACCACCTGCAGCACGGGTGAGACAGCGGGAAATTCTTTTATTCAGGACATCCATCATAATGAAGAGGAAATCGGAGGGGAACTTCTGAACAATCCCTGACAAGACCTAATCTCGGGAATCCCCCCTGGAGGGGCCATGAATAAATATTTTTATGGAAAAGGGAATCGGGAATGAGTTCGGTGGCTGAGTTTCCCTCCTTGCACGAGTATAAGGATTGAGGCGGTGGAATTGGAGGGACATGAGGATGGGTCGCAGCACTCATTTGCGGGTCGAATTGATAGCGGATGTGGGCAATGTTTAACGTGGAGGCCTGGTGTAAATTTATTCTGTCTCCATTTGGCTTTGAGTAAATATAAGAGGTATCGGGTAAATATTGACGAAGTTTACTTAGAAGGGTTTTTCCGATTGTTGACGTCAGGAGTTCGAAAATTAATCCTCCTGGTGGTTGTCTCGACGAGGTATCTCGTCGTCAGCGAAGCGGGCCGTATCTTGATGGACGAGATATATTGTCATTAGAGGACAACTCACCTGATCTTGATCTCGTCATCAAAAAATCTGCAATAGGTTGATGACGTGGCATCTCGAAAGTATTTGCAAAATTGGTCAGATCTTGATGAACGAGATATCTCGTCAAAACCACTTGGAAGATTAATAGGTAGTTAGGCATTTAATTATCGTCACACTATAGCTACAAAACGGACAATTGGCGACGGTTCGGGATCAATCCCGAAGGGAAAGATCTGTGGATAATATCTTGTAATTTTGAACCACTGTCGGAAGATGAGGTCAACACACCTGAGCTGTGTGTGTGTGTGCCATAACACTCCCCAAACTTACACACCACGCCATCGTGAGGACGTTCACGACGGTATTTGGTTGGACCTAGTTTCGAACTCGTAACCCTTCCGTTGCTCTTCCAACTGGGCTACCGCGGCCCGAAAAAATTAAGGTAAGTTCTTATGAAGTTTTAGGGGGGTTGTCATACTACAGTCGTTTTTGCTGCATGAGGGCTAATTAGGCTGGAACTGACGGTTAAAAGAGGGTTTCGAACCATTACAAACTTCCAGACCCAGGGTGGGTTGGCCGTGGCTCAGTGGGTTTGCCCACTGTGTCCTGTAGGAGATCCAGGATCGATTTCTCCCTAGATATTTATTTCTATCTTCTGTGTAGTAAAACTCCTTATGTGTATTCATTACTTTAAATTGTTTGTCTCATGTTTGGCGCAGTTTGGTCAAATATTGCTTTTTCGGCATACGAAAACTCAACCAACCTTCCTGTCTTAATAAAAAAAATATATTTTTTAATTATAATACTGCATTATACACTATTTCGAGCGACAACCAAAACCGCACCCTATTGGATAAACCATCAACAGTCGCCGCGAAATTGAAAAATTTACTGTTGCTACACTGCTGGCCACCGTAAATGCAACACCCTGAAGGAAGCATGCAAATAATATGAAATTTACAACATGCATTAGCGGAGGTGAGATATGCAAATGATTAGAATTTCAGCGCAGACGCACATCACGCGCGCCTGTGGCGCCACTTCAAAGCGCTATTTAAGGCTTGGAGATTTCGACGATTTCAAGTACGGCAATTGTGTTTTTCTTGTGGTTTTTTCAAAAAAACGATCAATTATGCCTCGTAGAAAACAGCGATCATCTTTTGATCAAGTATCCGAGTTCGACAGAGGAAGGATAGTGGCCTACCGAGATTGTGGATTATCTTTCAGGGAAATCGGTAGTCGTGTTGGACGAAACCAAACAACTGTAATGCGGATATGTGATCGTTGGAAGCAGGAGGGTACGACGGACCGACGTGTTCGATCGCATCCACCTCAGTGCACCACTTCACGTGATGACAGGCATATTGTGCGTATGGCAGTGACGGATCGCTCAGCCACATCACGAACCATAGCACAGCACATTCAGTCTGTACCGCATCATCCAGTGTCTGCGCGTACCATTCGACGCCGTTTACAGCAGAGTGGTCTGTCCGCAAGACGTCCATTGCTTCGTCTACCTTTGACGCAGAACCACAGACGTTTCCGCCGCCAATGGTGCGATGAAAGAAGGATGTGGACGGCAGAATGGAATGAAATTGTCTTTACTGACGAGTCACGCTTCTGTCTGCAACACCACGATGGTCGGATTCGAGTCTGAAGACACCGTGGAGAGAGGATGCTGAACAGCTGCGTTATGCACCGCCATACTGGTCCTGCACCGGGTATTATGGTATGGGGCGGTATTGGATATCACTCTCGCACTCCTCTAGTACGCATTGCCGGTACTTTAAACAGCCAGCGCTACATCTCCGAGGTGTTGGAGCCAGTTGTCCTTCCTTACCTTCAGGGCTTGCCCACAGCCATATTTCAACAGGATAATGCGCGACCACACGTGGCACGCATTGTCCAAGGGTTCTTCGTCAATCGCCAGATTGAATTGCTTCCCTGGCCAGCTCGCTCTCCGGATCTTTCGCCGATAGAAAACATGTGGTCCATGGTTGCTCAACGATTGACCCAGAATACATCCCCAGCTGCCACACCAGATCAACTTTGGCAACGTGTGGAAGCTGCTTGGTCTGCTGTACCCCAAGAACACATCCAAAGTCTCTTTGAATCAATGCCGAGGCGTGTGGCAGCGGTGATCTCCAACAATGGCGGCTACTCTGGCTACTGATTTTGGCAGGAACCACACTTCACAAAAGTCTATAAATTTAATCATTTGATACTTGGTCAACATGTTATCTACAAAATAAATTTTGTTGTGATATCTCTTGCCTTTCTTGGTGTTGCAATTTGGGTGGCCAGCAGTGTACTATTATGATCCTATGTGAGGGACTTGGCCAAATATGGCTCATGCGCCATAAAATAACAAAACCATACAACGAACCTGAGAAGTTTTAGTGTAAATCTAAAAGACCTGCCTGTCAAAAGTACTGTTAAAAATAATCTGTTCGTTTTTGGCGATGTTTGGCTTTAATTTTTACTATAGGCAACTTGCTGAAATTGCTTAAGGTTATCATGCCAAATTACTCCACAAATTGCGAGAGATTACCAAAACACTAGCGCCCTCTATTTAGCTTACAGAAAAACTTTCATTCCAATACCAATTATACCGTTTTAGGTAAAGTAAATAATAGTGTACTGTCGTGGACGAACAAAAAAGTTATATTTATAAGCATGTTTAAGCTTTGGCAAAATTTTCGAATTAATCTCGTAGCGGTTAATTTTATATTGTTTGTTGCCATTCGCCAATATACAAATAACACCGATTTCTGTGTCACGTTTGTTAGTGAAATAGATAGATAGTTTTCAATAATTTTTTAAAGTTTCACTTCACTTCGAAAACTATTAACCAAGAGTAAATAATTTCACATCAGATTGACTTAACTCTTTAGAAGATTAAGGAAAAATGCATATTATATATTTTGTATAAATAATTTTCCTCCCCTTTAAGGAGATTGAATCAGTGAATCTTTAAAGAGAATCTTTAATCTCAAGAATAATGCATTGAGAGATAACAACAAAACCGATTATGTATGCAGTCGTTGCATTGTTTAATCAGATTAATTTCAGTAACCGCTAAAGTAAGACATGAAAGCGACGGTTCTCAGATGAGCAGACAAAGAAAGTGTTACGAACTGCACGAAAAAGGAAAGCAAAGTTATCAGAGCGAGCATATATAACAGCTTTACATTGTTCTCAGAAGAATTATTTTCTCAATCTATCTGAGATAGGAGATAATATAAACAGGATTAAAAATAAAAGCTTTCAGTTGTTAGTATTATTGTATAACGATTTGTTTCGAAAATTCGAGGACTATCCGTAGGTTGAGATGATGGCAAGAGTATAACAAATACGAGTACATATATACTATATAAATTTTACTTAAAAACATAATTCACATAATACAAGTATATCTAAAGTAAACAAGTGCTTCCAAACTTCCTGCGTAAACTGTAAGAGGTAATGAACGAATAATATTTTTATTACAAAATATAAATTGTTTCAAAAAGATTTATCAAAAAGCCACTCGGGAGCAAAAAGATAAGGTAATATTATTTGTATTATAAATATTATTTTTTGTAAATCAATAAAATTACATAATATTTTTGTGTGATCGGCAAAATTATTTTGTGTGTTCCGCATAATTTTAGTAATTAGTTTGTGCCATGAAATAAAAAGCCCTCAGAGGCACATTTCCTTTAAGTGTGAACGGGCTTCACCGACCCGAGATACTCTTGTGATCTTTTCTTTTCGTATGGGGTTTATCGACTTTAGTAAACACGGCTGGTTATGCTCCCAGGATATCCTAGCGATCCTTTTATGCTGTCATTGCACTACCCAGTTCCCAAATGCCTCGATTCTTCACATTTTTTTACTTGATTTTGTCTTGTGTTTGGCGCAGCTTGATCAAACATGGTCCTTGAGCCAAGAAACGCCAAAACCACCATGAGATGGAAAAGGTTGCAAATAGCTCTGCTAGAGGGTATACTAACTTCCAGAAAGGATTGTCGTTTTTTCCTGTGCCATTATGCTGTGTAGGGGTCGACTGATGTAAAGTAGAGGTGTTCCAATTTCATCTCAGGAGTCGATTTGATGTTGCTTCAAGCATCAGTGATCTTTGCAAGAAACGAAGATAAAACAACAAATTCACGATATTCTCACCGCAGACTTATACTGGGTCTTATTAGTGATGATATCTCAATTTTCAAAATTGAGAACTCATAGAGGTTTAAATATTTAGTAGACTTAACTGGATAACGCAGAACATTTGCATCTTTATTCTAGATATACAGTTTTTACTAGGATTCCTTGTTTGAGTTCTTAGGGCCTTTCAACATTCATGAATGACCTTCTATTTCGAGTGCCGGTACAATTATAGCCCAGATCTACTTCAGTTCGAACAACCATTGGAAAGTATACTGAGCATTTGGCCCTTTGGGGGTACATCTTCAGGGGTCACAACCCTAGGATGCTCAAGCGATCTTTCTCTGCTTCTCTCCATTTTTTTCTTTTCGCAATTACTTGACATTGTCTTGTGTTTGGCGTAGATTGGCCAACCATGGCCCTTGTGTCAAAACCTTAAACCAAGCAACCTGAACATTTGGTTTAAGCAGAATACAACTTTTTACATAGGATACGTCCATAGATAATATGGGGCGACTAAATGTCGACCACCTTTGACAAAAATTGGTTCCATTGTAATCATTATATCGTAAAAATAAGTACCGAAGAGTAATCGTGTTGGTGTATTCGTAAACAACATGGAGTCCAATTCGCTTACAGGGCATCGTGCTCGAAACGCTTTCCCTTCCAGTGGGTGGGTGAAATTATGCAATACTTACGGGTGTGCCTGTGTTTGATTGGCTATTTCGGTAACCGTGAGCGTAACACGACTGCGTGGTATCGTTTTTAAGCACTCGGCGAGATCTATTCTACGAAAAAGATATTTCACAGTGGTTTGAACTGAACATTTTAAAAATTGTTTTCTTGTGAAACGGTTGAATACTTTTGACTGAGAAAATCGGCGGTTTATCTGGACAATCGTGAGTGCAATGCGACTGCGTGGTATCGTTTTAAAGTTCTCGGCGAGATCTATTCAAATACCCGAAAAACATTTTACAGTTGCAACTGAACATTTTAAAAATTGGTTTCTCATGTACTGGTGAACAACACACGTTTTGAAACAATACTCGACTAGCTCATTTCAACTCTGATTTGCAAGTAACAGTCCTACACTCCAAACTGACGGCTCTGTGAGAACTACTCCATTTTTTCATTTGTGGTGATACTTGTCATGGGATGGAACGTAATGTATGTAGCTTTATATCGAAACTTCACGACTTAAAATGACTTTACTGGAAGCCTTGTGTTTGGCGCAGGTTGACCAAATATGGCCATTGGCCATAAAAACCCAAACCAACCAACTTAAAACGAATTACAATGAGTGAAAAAGACAAATTCACAAGTACCATCTCTCCAAACTGACGACTTGCGCCATAAAACTCCAGCCAACCAAACTGATGATTCAATCAGAACTGAGCTTTTTTCTTTTTGAGGACAAAATGGAATGAGGACAAAAACAAATTAATCATTCTTGTTGATTAAATGAACTGTCGTGCTGAAATCCATTGTAGGATGAAGGATAAACTGCTTTTCTTTGTGTCTCAAGTATTTACTCAGCTAGACCAGATCTATATATAAAGACCAATCCGCACCTGATTACTCACACAACTGCTTGTTTTGTTTTCGCTTCACTTTGCTCGGAAAGTTTTCCCAAACTTGGACGTTAAATATTTAATTCCGGTCCTGAATTGGAAACGTAGGCCTTTAATGCCGCAGTAATTTCGGACCGCCTGTTTTCAGAGAACGATTATGTTGCCAGGTTTCGTGTCTTAAATTGTTGGAGGGAGAGATCGCGTGCGAAAATAAAAATGGTCTTTGGAAGAAAAACTTTTTCAGATCGACGGATCGTTTGCTAGTTTTATTACAATCGTAAACTGGTAGAATTGAGAACATAAAGAACGAAATTTGATCTGGAACTTTTCCATTTCGAATTCCCTTTCTCCCAATTAAATAATGAAAGTGCTGAGAAAACGAATTGAATTAGATTTTTTTTAATGCTAATCATTTCTTTTAAATGCATTACTTTGCAAATGTCTTCGTTTTAAATTATTTATTTCAAAAATTTCTGTAATTTAAGGAATACAAAAGTATTTGTGGAGCTAAAAATATGAGGAACTATTTTTAACTTAAATCGAAATTATTCGAATTATTTTAATTCGAAGTATTTCGAATTGAATTCGAGTAATTTTAATTTGAATGTTCGTAAGATAATTCGAATAAAAATTTAAAACTTTTAATTATTGTAAGTTAAAATGATAGAAACATGTTTTAATTCGAATTGAACAATTAAAATTGAAATAACTTAATTCAAAATATTTTTAATTGAATTATTCCAATTATTTTTAAAGAATTCGAATTATTTCAAGAAATTACAAGGTTGATTTTTCAGATTGTAAATAGAATCTAAGACGTTATTTTGAGTTGCTAGTATTAGCAAAAAGAAGTTCCGATCACTCATAGGCGACAACTTGAACAAAGGCGCAATACTTCGAAATCATTGTTTCGAAAAAAGAACATTTTAAATGCTGATTCTAAAAAAATTGTATTGGAAGCGTAGCTATCCATTTGGATATTTAGGTTATGATCGCCATTCGTGCCATTGGCATAGCATAATACATCAAATGAGCCTAAAAAATGCATCGAGACGAAAAAACAGTAAAAATACGGATTCGTCAAAGAAATACAAGGCAAAGCGTCATTGATTTTCTCTACGAAACAACTTCATTCGTATTTACATTTATAATTGGAAATTAAAGATAAACTATGTTATAAGAAAAAACTTGTTACTGTGTTGACAAGTAATAGCAAATAGGTGATTAAGTTGTTTTCATTGGAAATGTGATTACTTGTTATTAAAATGGCTGGATGAAATATGTCTGTTGCCAAACCAATTATTAAGAATAGCATGTGAGCATGGGATATCAACATTTTATTTTCATAATGATGACTGGTAAATTCCTACTGCCTTTTTCACAGCTATTAATAAAATTTATAATATGTTGGTAGCGTACAATTTATTTTCAGTAAAATATAATTAATATGAATCTTTGGTTTAAACATAAATAGCCGGATTAGTATGCCTCATTAAACTATAGAATTGCTCTTTTTAATAAATGGGGAAAATATACATTTTTATTAATGGTATGTATGAATTATTGGCACAAATTGGGCTTTTATATGCTTCATTAATCTATTAAATTGCTCTTTATAGGAAATTCACCGCTTCGTAGTAGGTGCATCAAGTCTTTTGTAAACAGGATAATTTAAGAGAATGAAATAAGATGGGTAGTTAACCCTCCGCAAATTGGTTAGTGGTTTAGACAAGATACCTCGTCCATAAGGGTCTGACCAGTTTTGCTAATGACGAGATATCTCGTCATCATGATTTGATCAATTTTGATGACGAGACATCTCGTCATTAAAATATTTCCAACTTTTGATGATAAGATATATATCTGATCTTTTTTCCTCTAATGACGAGAGACGACGAGATCTTGATGGACGATATATCTCGGCTCGGAGTTCGGTTCAGTGGGTTTGCCCACTGCGTTATCAATATGTGAGTTGTAGGTGGCACAAGTTCGATTCTGTCAGTTCTCCGCCCCGGATGTATTTCTCTTTTGTGTCCGAAAAACTTTCCTTGTATGTGTATGTCCAATTTACTTGATTACCAAACGGAGAGTTGCGAGTTCGAAACTCGAGCCAACCAAAGACCGTCGTGTATGCGGGGACTGGTACACGTTAAATCTGTCGTTGCTCAAAATGTCTTCACGCTGGAGTGGCGTGGAAGTTTGGAGAGTGGGGTGGCAGCTCAAGTGTTGACCTCTTGATCTGACCGTGGTTCAAAATTACGAGGTGTTGTCCTCGGATTGATCCCGAACCGTCACCAATAGCCCATTGTATTGCTCAAATGCGACGTTAATTAACTACCTACATACCATTTTACTTGGCGCTGTTTGGTGCAGATTGACCAAATATGGCCCTTGTGCCATAAAATCCCATAACCAACAACGTGACAGCTAAAACTCATTTGACGGGTTTTAATACATACTAGTATCAATCAAACATACAAAATGAGCTGCGTGTCACAATGGTATCCGGAAAAGGAAAACGACATGAAAGAACTTTTCCCAGTCAATGAATATCCGGATATGACACCGGGAAAGCTTAAACAGACGTTGCTATGCGGCAACGAAATCTAAATATTTGAATGGGAAATGGAAGGTCCTGTTTTTTCTCCCTTTTCCTGTTTTTTTCCGTCCGCATGATCGAGACAGGAAAATGAGTGCGTCGTGTCGGTTCTAACAAGAAAAGAAAGATTTCATCCTCCAGTCTGGGGAATGGAGCTCCCTCACAGAAGAGTTCGAAAAAGTACTTCAATCTTGCATTGTGGAATCGAAAGATAAGTTCCTTGGAAGCCTGGCTTTTATTTTGCTTGTTTGGGATCCGCCTTGAGTTTTTTCTGGTTCTTATTGGGACTAGTAAACGTCATCTGGGATAATATTGGGAAGGGACGGGATTATTTTCCACGGTCCCGGGGAAATGCCATTTCCAAATTTCCCGTTTTTGAAGAGCCGTATTGCTTAGCTGACGGTTTTTGAAATTGTCTGTGTCTAGTTTCTGATTGCAGGAATAATCAGTTTCGGTAAACCATTTTTTCGGTGCAGTATCTTCACTGACCAACTCTCCAGACTGATTAACAAGTTTCGTTTTTGAAATATACTGTGACTAGTTTCTGATTGTAGGAAACAATCAGTTTCGGTAAACCATTTTTTCGGTGCAGTATCTTCACTGACCAACTCTCCAGACTGATTAACGAGTTTGGAGAGGGCGGTGCCAGCTCATGTGTGTCCTCGTCATCTGACCGTGGTTCAAAATTACGTGGTGGTTATCTCGGATCTTTCTCTTCGGGTTTGATCCCCGATCGTCGCCAATAGCTCGCTGTGTTGCTCCATTGCGACGTTAATTTAAATACCAGATTGACTGACCTCACTGACCAACTCGATCGGGGATGACCGATCGAGTTGGTCCAGTTCTTAGAATAGTATGTTCTAGGTTCAAATCCTGGTCTTTCAGTGGAAGATTGAAGCGATTTTGAATTGATTTTTAGCCGTGATTTTATCCACTACTTCGTCATCTGGAATTGGCTCAAAATTATGAGCTGTTTTCCTCGGATTTTTAACTTCGGGATTGATCGCTGATCGTCAATAGCCCGTTGTGTTGCTCCAGTACGACGTTAATTAACTACCTACCTGGGATAATATTGGGAAGGGACGGGATTATTTTCTACGGGCCCAGGGAAATACCATTTCCAAATTTCCCGTTTTTGAAGAGCCGTATTGCTTAGCTGGTGGTTTTTGAAATATACTGTGACTAGTATACTGTTATAGATTGTAAAGAAACAATCAGTTTCCGTTAGCCATTTTATTAGTCAACGTGATAACCAAGTTAGTCTGTTAACTCCCATTACAGTATGTTCTAGGTTCAAGTCCTGGTCATTGAATGAATGATTGTAGTGGTATGGAACTTTAAGCTTTATTCCCACCCACCACCCCGTCATCTGACCGTGATTAAAAATTACGAAGCATTATCCTCCGATCTTTTCGGTGCCGTGTCTCACTGGGTATGCCCACTGCGCTAACAACCTGCGAGTTGTAGGTGGTGCAGGTGCGATTTCTCCCTGGGTGAATTTCTCTCTTCTATAACGGTAAAACTTTCCTAGGGTATGGTATGTCCATTACTTGATATCATCTGTCTTTTGTCTGGCGCAGCATGGCTAACTTATGGCCTATGCGCTGTAAAACCCCTAAAATCAATCAGCCAACCTCAGATCTTATCCACTGGCTTTCCATGCATTTACATTGGTGACACGGACATGATTATTTTAATATTAATACAGCCACAGCAGGTTCGTCTGGAAGTCCTTGCGCAAAGATGTTACATAATGGACTGAAGCATGCATTAGTAATAACGCCTAAAAGTAGCACCATCTCCACGATCTGCTGCATTCTTAGTAATGAAATATAAAGCAGCCAAAGTATTTATAATCGTAACTATTTTCCACATTTATATTCTCTTGTAAATATTGACCCTTCGAGTTAAAATTTCAAATCAAATCTTGGTGAAACAAAATCAGAATGAATATGTAAATATTGAAAGAGTCCTTTTTCAAGCTAACACAACAAAATATCTTTTTAACGCTTTAGCTTTTTACATTTTTAGTTATGAAATGTTAAACAGCCAAAAATTTTACAATCAAAACTGTTTTCATTCCTAGCTTCTTGTCAATGCAAATGCGAATTGCAAATCAAATCTGGATGAAACAAAATTAGAATGAACACATAAATATGGAAAGGAAGCCCTTTTCCAAGCTATAGTTTTTCAAGATATTAACGAAATATCTTCCTTAACGCTTTAACTTGCTACATTCTTAGTATACACATTTTAAACAGCCAAAATATTTACAATCATAACTATTTTCTACATTCATTTTATCTTGTAAATATTGACACTACAAATTAGAATTGCAAATCAAATCTGGATGAAACAAAATCAGAATGAACATGTAAATATTGAGAGAAAGCCTTTTTACACTTCTCCAAACTAATGCGCTAACGAAACATCTTTTAGTGCGTGATAACAGTTTGCCTTCTGTACATTCTTTTATTCCAATCAGTTTTGGAGAGGTCGAAATTTTCTCCCTTTGTGCCAGAGCAAAAAGGGAATATTATGAATAACAAAGACGCCATTTTTCATTCCACTGTTCGCTATAAATGAGTTACTGGCGTCGCGACAATTCTTTATGGATGGATGGATGAAAAAACGCTGAGCAAGTCAATCGGATCCCTCAATTCATTTTCCCCTTTAAAAAGGAAAGAAAGGGAAAATGGAGTAAAAAATAGGGAAATCTTTCTCGCGCGAAGGGAAGACCTTTTTAGCTGATGGATCAAAGGCTTTTTTTCGTTTAGATGGAAACAAAAAAAGGGAGAAAAAACGCGGATTAGGTATCCATTACTGGAATCCCGGATTTTTATTAAGAAAAAAAGGATTTCGCATCCCTTGTCCCTTTTTCTCGCAATTGATAGCAAGAAATGTTTCTTCTGTTTAAAATGCTTTGTTTGAAGTTGAACAAATATCGTAACAACGCTCTTGTGATTGGAATATTTTTATTTTCAATGGCAGGGAATTTTACATGCATGCAAACAAAAACTTGGTGTACGTAAATACAAACAAGGACTTAGTGAACAGATACAAGAAAGTACACATAAGAGAAGTCATTGGTATCACAAACATTAATGCATTCTCAGTCATTGATATCTGGAGGATATATTGTGCCAATGATATCTCAGATATCCCATTGGAAGTCTTGATTCCCGATTTCGTTCGGTTTCAGAGACACTGCTGATACTGTTGCATGCGAGCAGGATTCATAACTGATTGTCATCTTCTGATTGGAAGTAAAAAGCTGATTTTTTTCATTAGAAAAAGCAATTCTAAAAGGTCGAAATTAGTAGACGTCTGATTAATGACAACGATGACTCTCACTTGCTATTTTCGTTTTGCTTAAAGAATTATTTTTAGAGCTAATTCCAGAATTGAAGTATAATCTACCTTCGGTGGTTCTTATGAGAGGCTAATACTACTCCCTAACTAGATTGTCGTATGCGTGGGGGCTGATGAAGGTTAAATCTCAAATGTCTCACGTTAATGTGGTATGGAAGTTTGGAGAGTGGTGCTAGCTCAGGTGTTGTTGACCTCTTCATCTGACCGTGGCTCAAAATTACGAGGCTGTTGTCCTCGGACATTTCCCCTCGGGATTGATCTTGGACCATCGCCGATAGCCCGTTCTGTTGCTCAAGCACGACGTAAATTCAACTACCTATCCCTAACTAGATTAGCTTATTTTTAGTAGAAGTGTACAATTGTTATTCAAATAAAGTTTTTTATGGCAAGGCACATAGACAAATGCATCTATTGACACATAGCATGTGTTACATAGTGACATGAAGCTTGACAAAGAGTAGTATTAAGATCTACAAAAGCCCAGCTTCTCGAAAAGTTCTTTAACCTTTCAATTAGTTATACGAACTATCTGTTTTCCAGGTTTTGTTTGCCTTTGTTATTTCCAAAGGTTATAACCTTGGAGTAATATTGCCTTTCCAACCTTTTGCGTTGCTTTAAACTGCTTTATCTTCTAAACTCTGGTTCTAAAACAGTGTTCTTGAGTTTTAGGATTTTGAAATTAATGAATATTATTGAAATGAAATATCGTTATAGTGTTTTCGATATTTATTGAGTATCTATTTTTTTTTCTTTCAGGGCTCTTACTCCTGGCATCTGGAGAATCAACAGTATCTGCTATTGCAGAAGAAACAATATCCAACACCAAAGAACATAGTCTTTTATCAGTAGCTGTGACCAGTTCACCGAGCGTAGATGACACTTCTACTTCGGAGAAACTTCAAACTGACAGCGGTCATATTCCGCCTGAAGACAATGAACTGAAATCGAACCGTTCAATGGACGACGATGAAACTTCTAATCATTCAAGTACACATGCGTCCAAAGACGACATGGCTTCGACAATGCCCACCAGTACGTCGAACGAAACTACTGTGGAAGACAATGTCGACAAGGCCGAGTTACACAAATCGGAGACCAGAACGGATCTGAAAATTGCCGATGAATCCGATTCGTCGAATGAAGTAACCGATGCCATACAAAATGAGAATCACACAAATTCGAATTCGGACACTTATTTGAGCACGTCGGAGGCAAATACTGCTCCGGTTGAAAGTGGAGATAAAAAGGAAGTCGATCAAAGCAGTAAGACTCCGGAAATGTCAACCGTTCAATCGACTATGAAGACTGCTGAAAAGTCCAACTTGAAGGAACAATCGACTGAAAAATCGAGCTCTGAAACTGAATCGAAAGATGCTGAAGCGGATGGTAAGTCTGACTTATCAAGTACATCACCTGATGCCTTGACAAAAGAATATTCAGAAAGCGAGACGAATTCAGCATTTAATTCTGAAGAAACAGACCATACAACTACAGGAAGCTCTGAAGTTGATACAACTGAAGACATGAATCTAGTAGAAACGTCTGGAAATCCTGTAACCATGGAGACAAAATCCAGTCTGTCTTCAAAGAGCGCTACCAGAAAGAGAAGCATCAATTCCACTCTCACTACTACGCTTAGTGATGAAAGCTTGCCTACATCGATTCTTTTCAGTTCCCCATCACCCCGTAGAGGTACAGAAGGTGCAATACCTAATGATATGTCGACTTTGTTAAACGCTGAAGTCGTTACGAATAATGATTTCACCTCAACCAAAAGTTCTGGAGAATCGATTTCGTCTGGTGAATCGGAAACAACGGAATCGAATCACGGTACAAGCGGAATGGCACTGCCTCTGATCTATCCACACACTACGCAATTGGAGACAGATGACAGTCAAGGAATCGAAAGAAAAACGGAGAATTCGGTAGAAATGGTACATGGATTTGATACTCAAGAGTCTGGACCAGAAAGTATGATAGGCGAAATTATTCTTCACGATACCTCTGAGGATAATGCGTTTAGTACAACAAGCGAATCCACAGGAAAAGTTTCCGAATCGGATGCTATAGTTTTCGGTAGTAACTTAAAACCATCAAAGGGGATCAGCCATATCATCAATGTGGAAAATGCGGATGGCATTGGATACGGGGTGACATTTGATCCAGATGGAATGAAAAACGATGACCCTCAAGATCCAGATTCCGTAGTATTTTCCGTTTCATCTCAAGTTTCTACCAAAGCAGGACCTCCTCAAACAGTAGAATATTCAACGGACACTAAAATAATGGCGGAAGGATTAAGCCATTTCACTGAATCTGCCACAGAAGAGGAAAGGGAATCGAATCCTGGTGATGCTATTGTAAACAGAACACAGGAGTTCGTGGGATTGAAAAACCCGAACGGTAAGAAACAAAGCGAACCTCTGTCCTCCTACGTCGCTTTGGACGATGAGTCCCCTTCCGTGTCTTCAACGCTCAATACGATTTCTTATATGTCTACGATCAATCCATCTGGAAACCCCGAATCTAAGCAAACAGGTGGTGTGTCCTCGTCCACTAACAAACACGCTGAAACGAATTACAGCGATTTCGAGATGCTTCAGGACGCACCGCATGCTTTTAGCTCAGACCACAATCAAAGTAAATCTGGCGACATCAAGGTCATAGAGATTGATGTGAAAACCACGAGTCCAGAAAGCAGCAGCGTACCAGCGAGCTCCAGTCCCTTAGTTCCCGAGGTTCCCTTAGCAACGGAATCCACGACGGTAGAAGCGTCTAGTTCTTTTATAGTCCATCAAACCGAACAGTCAGTCATCCGTCCAGTTAAGATTAAAATCGCAAGCCCATCATCAGACTCTACCTCGCTCCAGCCTGCTTCGGAACTGTCCAACCCATCCGTACCAACCACGGGATCAGCCCAGACGACAGCGAGGGTAGAAACTAACCCGACAGACATGCCAAGCCCAATAATCCTGCCTAATCCAGCGCCGATTACGACGGAGAAAGGGGATCGAACTTCGGAACTGTCCACGCTGCTATCAGAGCTTTCTTCGCTTCCCGACAAAGCCGGAGACACGATTGCGACTGAGACTGCGAATTTCAATGCTGGCGCGAATTCTACGATTGCTGGTGTGGCTGTCAAGACTTCGGTGTCAGTCTCTTTGCCCTTGTCGAATACGAGGAACGACAGCGGGAGTGCACTTTCGTCTGCATTTGAAGAACTGTTGAAGAATTCCAGCATCGTTATATTACCTGGAAATCCACCGATAATATATGTGCGGCCGAATAATGGTAATTATTTTATCCTATTACCTCAAATACAATTATTTTCCCGATGTTGCCTGCCTTGTGTTTGGCGTGGCTTGGCCAAAAACATCGACCTTTAAATGAAATAGACCGGGCATGTGACCGCAGCTTTGTTATTTCTTCCAATTGCTCTGTTTGAAGATCTGTCACATGGTTGTGGGTAAAAGCATGAATCCTAAATTATTGATTAGTCAAAGTGATCAAAAATACTAGGCTGCGCTTTCATAGCCAATCGGCTAAGTCGATTTGTGATTTACCCTTCAGAGATCTTAAGACAGCTACTCCGCCCACATAATCCATCTATTTCATTAGAAGTTCCATGGCCAAAAATGGCCTTTGTGCCATAAACCTCAACCTACCAACCTCAAGTAGGATTGGATTTTAAACAGGCCTAAGAGTTATTGCAGGAGGAAAACTGCTGTAACGCGCAGGGTCGAGTGATGCATTAAAGACGAAACAGCTAAAATACAATTAAAATAACTACTATACAAATAAATTTTGCACTTTAAACAGGGATATGTATCCCTCGGATATGGACGCTGTATAAAGGGATTAGCTTTACGGGATCAACTCAAAATGGCTTCCGCCCACGAGTCAAAAAATACATCCTCTTAGTTCGAGCATTCGAAACATTCGCCCTTTCGTCCCTCCAGTTGATACTCAGGGACAGTTGATTAAAGAGGGACCACCCCATAAAACCATCTGAATGGGAATTACATCTTCCAGAGAGATGGGTCAAGATTAACCCCGATGATCAGTTGGAAACCTGCCTGCGTTGACTCCTATTCCAAGCTGTTACTATGAACATTACAAGGGCTACTGGTTACGTGGTAGAAATGAATAGGATGGAGGAAACAGGCAGGACAGTTCACGAGGTGTTGCCAAGAGCATCGCTAAAATTGAACCAGGAAAGAGCCTCTTCAATGGACGTGATCCATTCCATTTTACCTGAAGAGGTTTGGAAAAATTAATACGGAGAGACAATTGCTCTGGTGAAATTGACACATCTCTACACTACATCAGTCATACAACATCAGGACATGGAAAAACCTGAAGCCCACCTAAAAATCGCTTTGTCAGGAACATCGATAACTAGGGCATGAGGTTTAAAATTGAAATTACCCTCCTTGTGGTTGTCTCGACTATGTATCGTCATTAGCAAAACTGTCAAGATCTTGATGTCGTCATCAAAAAATCTGCAATATCTTGTTGACGAGATATCTCGTTATTAGCAAATCTTGACGGACAAGATCTCTTCAAAACCACTTGGAAAGTTAAAAAGTTATAAAATTTTAACCTCCCATTTGAGTGACTGTTAATTTTATATTTGATGTTTCAAGTTATTCCTAAGACCTCCACAAGATGGTCAAAACTTAAACCCAATGTCATTAATTTTTCAGATTCCAGCTCCACAGCAACAGCCGAATCCGATGACCTCGCACTGACCCCCACGATCGTCGAGACCACCACATCCGCCGGCATTAAAATCCTGAGGCCCAAGATCAAGATCCCGGGCGGTTCTGATACTCGCACGAGGAGACCTTTTACCCCGGCCCTGAAGCGGGCCACCACCACGGCCGGAACACCTGTGTCGATCTTCAAGAAGAGCAGGACGCGCGGGGCCTCCATCACGTCCTCCACCACAGCTAAACCCTTTCGTCCAATGTCCACAATCAGGGTCCACTATGCCAGTCATATACCTGGGATGATGCCGGGTGGGGAACTGCTGATTTCGACTGGTGAGTGATGAATGTGTTATTTAACAGATTGCTGATGTTATTGTTCCTTTCGCTTTTGTGGGATAACGAAGAAAAATCGGTCCAAAAACTATGAGTACACTTTTCAAAACAGGAGGATATTAGTATCAGCACCTAAGCCATGGTACCAATGCCCTAGGCCTGAAGGGAACCCCATGAAATGTGGAAGGTTTTCTATAAAAAAGACTTGCTCTTTTCATTTTGTGGGGTAACAAGAAAAAAACTGAAAACAATGAGGTACGTTTTTCTTTTCAAGCCAATCGGTGGGTATTGCTATCAGTAACGGAACCATGATAACAATGCCCTGGGTCTAAGGGGATTCCTATAATGTAAAATGTTTTTAAACTTATAAAACAGACCTGCTTCTTTCATTTTGTGGGGTAACAAGAAAAAGACACTTAAGTCCAAAAATAATGAGATCCATTTTTGTTTCAAACCAACCGGCGAGTATTGGTATCAGCATCGGTATCATGGTATCAACGCCCTAGGTCTTAGGGGGACCCCAGGAAATTTTAAAAGTTTTTTTAATAATTTTAACCTATAAAACAGTCCATTGTTCCTTTTATTTTGTGGCGTGACAAGGAAAAGACACTAAGATTAAAACCAAGTGGGTACTTTTCAAACTAACAGAAGGGTATTAGTATCAGTACCGGTACAATATTCCAACTCCCAGGTCTAAAGGGGACCCTGGGAAATGGGAAACGTTTTCTAAATATTTGAACCTATAAAACAGACTATTGCTTCTTTAATTTTTTTTCTGGAACGAAAACCAAAAGGAAGTTATATATTTTTCTTTTCGAACCAACAGGAGTATATTAGTATCAGCACCGGTACCATGATAACAAGGCGGTAGGTTTAAGGGGAACCACTTTTTTTCGTCGAAATCACTTGGAGAGTTAAAAATTCTAAAATCTAATTTTCTAAGCACGTTTATTTAATACAAACAAGAATAAAGTATAACAAACATGTCGAATAAATACGCATGGCAGGCTTGCTGCCAAGATATTCAAAAAGAAAAAGCGCAGTACCTTAGCGACAGTCGGGCCGCGGTAGCCCAATTGGAAGAGCAACGGAGGGTTGTGAGTTCGAAAGTTGGACCAGCCAAAGACTTGTGTACACGGAGCGTGGTGTATGTTAAATCTGTCGTAGCCTCAAATAACCTCGCGGTGGCGTGGTGTGGAAGTTTGGAGAGTGGGGTGCCAGCTCAGGTGTTGGCCTCGTCATCTGACCGTGGTTCAACATTACGAGGCGTTGTCCTGTATCCGGGATCAATCCCTAAGGGAAAGAAAGCCCTCGGGGATTGATCCCGGACCGTCGCCAATAGCCTTTTGTGTGGCTCCAGTGCAAAGTTATATCCTTATCTACCTTAGTAACAATCACGAGTTCTTACAACGTTTCTACGTTGTTTCTGTGTACGTACTGTTGAACAACACCCTTTATAAGAATTATAACAAATTAAGAGACGAAAGCATTTTAACGATTGTACAAAAGGGGATCCAGGGAACTTTCTCTAATAGATTAGTGGTTATTTTTACCTCTGTTTTACTTCAGGGGCTCGTTATGGTGCAACGATTCTTCCCGAATTGTTTTTGGGCGTTGGTGTGAAACTAAAAAAACGCGGCTGCGCAGAATAACGGCTTTAAAAGAAACTTTCATGCTGAGATAACTAAGATACACTTCCCTTAATTGCTTTTAACAACTAATTAACAGGGATAGAGCTAAGTCGATTAACAATTTCCTTTTTCCTCTCACGTTGGTTGAATCTAATTGATAGAAGAAACTCTTTGGAAAGTCTACAATGTTCCACGTTCAGATAATTTTTCTTTTGTTGAACCAGGATCGATTAATCTGACAAAAGTTGATTTTTGTTTAAATTTTTAAATCAGGCTTTACTATCCAGCTTCTCCTGAGGGTTCTTGGTGCTTCAGACAAACCTAGTCGAAGCTGTTTCCTCTGTTGTGTCGTTGAACAGCGTTTTGAGCTTTGATCGCTTCACGTTTTTGTGTTCTTTCCTCTTCCGGTTGCTCGTCTCGTGACAGTTTTTGACGTTTTGTGTTATTAGTCTCTTTGTGCGTGATGTGCTATATTGAATTTCACTTCTATCGCTTTTACGTAATGACTTAACGAGCTGATAGATAACCTAGAAAATTCCAGGTAGAATATGTTGCAAATGTCACGACGTCCGATCTCAGCTTTCGATAATTTTTGCTGTAACAGACGAGCTAAGTTGTGCTTCTGTCACCTCAGCAGTTTCATTACGTCGGCGAGTAGCTTTTCGAGCTTTGTCTGCTTTACGTGCTTGTGTTCTTTACTCTTCCGATTACTGGACTAGAGACAGCTTTTGAAGTTTTCCGTTTATTGATCTCTTATGTAATGTTCTACATTAAATTGTACTTCTATGGTTCTAAGTAGACAACGTAGTGAGCTAAAAACATTTGCATTGACCTAAAAATTCCAGACCGAATAAACTGCAAATTTCATAATGCTCGAACTCGGAGTTTGAGAATTTTTGTTGCTTCAGACAGATTTTCTGCTTTATATATAAGATGTGATCGTACAAAAATGAGACTTCATTTTTATATTAGGGTGTTATTTTAACTATGGGATAGAACCCGAGTTTGAAATACCGGGTTCTTAAAAGTTGAATAAAAAAGAAAATTGAGTTGAAATATTTGAAAAAAAATTTGTAAGGTGTGACTAGGACACAAACTAGTTTGGGCGTGACTAGGGCCTGATGTTGGATTGTGGAATGAAAGAAACAGACATAGGAACGATTGTTTATTGTGAACATTCAACAATTAATTTTCAGTTTGAACTACTAAAGTGCAGTTTGATATTAATATTGAAGGATAATTTTGTTAATTAAGGTGTATGTATACACTAGAAATCACGAAAATTGACCAAAATATCGATATATTTTTTAATAATTCAAAATATTGTCCAACCCCTTAGCTTTCAAATGATACCAAGATCTTGAAAATATTCGAAATAGTTTTCTAGTTATAAGGGTTTGGAATAGGTACTGTGACCTTAGACAAACACGCTTCCAAAACTTTAAACTCGATTTCTGAAGAACTAGGTTTTTTCAATACGATGCTTCTTTCGAACAGTGATAACTCAACAATGAATTGATCTATTTTAATTACTTTTGTGTCATTATAATCTATATAATACAGTGGATGTTTTGACCCTCAGTCAAAGTTATTGGTTAAGAAATTAATTTTTAGTTGATTTTTAAATCTTGAAATTCCTGAAAAAAAAATTGATTTTTTAGACTTCCTTCATGAAAAAAATTGTAAAAAATAACCTATTCCCTCTAGCAACTTGATGGAGGGTCAAAACATAAAGAATAATATTAGGAATAATTTCCAACAGGAATTGTCTTTCTGAACACATTAGAATTTGAGATATCACTGTTCAAAAAACATGCTAATTAGCTATTTATATCTTAATTATATAATTAATGAGTAGCTTAATCAGAATTTTTCACACTGAAATGAGTTTAAACACAAACCAATGACTTATTGTGAAAAAACTGAATTTTTAAAGTCAAATTTAAAAAAAAAATGTTCTAGTGTATACATATATGATTATAGAGTAGTTCGTTGCTTTCTAATGACGCCATTTACATATTCAATTCAATTTCAACATATTACGAACCCCGTCCACACGATCAGTGCTCTTGCGCACGCAGTCAGATGGTCATTTCAGGTACATGGACATCCTTTGTCTACACAACGCTGCGTTTATCTTTTAGATGTTTATTCTAGTTCTGAAATCATAAGACACACAAAACAGTTGTAACACTTTTTTGTAACGCTTAACTTTTCATGCATGCCTCCCAGTACTGTTCCGATTTTAAGGCCGTATTCACATAAAAAAAATTGAGGAATTGAAGTATTTGAAAAACAGACCTCACTCAACTGGAAGATATTTATAGTTTGTTTTGTTTGGAACACGAAAATTGAGTGTGGTCCCGAATTGAAGTATTTGAAAAACAGACCTCACTCAACTGGATGATATTTATAGTTTGTTTTGTTTGGAACACGAAAATTGAGTGTGGTCCCGAAAGTGTGGTTACCCTCAGTTTCACAAAAGAGAACTTGTACCACTATAAAAATGATAACGTTTCCATATGCTATTAATTGACTTAATTCAAAATGTAATCAACGGTTCTGTTAACATTTAAGTGATTATTTTGTAAATTATCTAAGCATTGACTCAAATGTAATTTTTTTAAGACGAATATTACCTTTTGCACTTTTAAAAACAAGACGTTTAAGAAACTCTTCAATTATGAAGGGTATTTTATTCAATTATAAAGATATTTCAAAATATCTTTTTATATTTAAAATATTCTAATAAAATGTAGCGAAGATAATTTAATATAATATATTATTTGAATTGAAGTTAATGAATAGTCTTGTATAATTAAAGTAAACAATGAAATCTGCTTAAAGACGATGCATACGAAGAAATTTTGAAATCCTTGGAACATTTTTTCATTACATCCCCACCATTCCTCCCCTCCCCAATTTTAAATTAATAGAATTCTATTTTATGCACTTATTTTAAATTTATTTCCACTTTAAATAGTATCGAATATTGTGTAATCAAGTAATGGTACAGATAAATGAATGCCTTCAAATATGATGAAAAAAATGGCATCATTCGATTGTTTTTTCTATTAAAAAAATCTGAATTGTATTTTGTCGACTACGAGTTGAAACGAAACTATTTCTTTTAAACTGAAGTAATTATCTACAATGTAAATGCGTTCTGCTTTTTTCTCAAAAGTGGTACTTAGTTGTCTGTAATGAAGACAATTTTAATTTAAGATTTCTTTTCCATTTCATGTGAAACTGAAATTTTCAGCTACAAATGTTTTTAAAAATATCATGAATATCAAATTAGCTTATCATCAGTCCTACATTTTAATGGAATTTAGAATCATAGGTTAACAGATTATATGGATATATAGGATGCCATGCATACATATTTGGAATATTCACGTTTTTCCTACTTCAAATAGAAAATTACTTTTGGCTTTGTAGGTTGATGTAAAACAGAAAAATATTTTTAAAAACTCAGACTTTGAAAACAACATCATTAAATGGAGATTTATGTACATAAAATATTTGTTAATGCTATTTTATACAAACATACCCGCCTTGACTCTTTATTTCCTATTTGAGAAATAGCTGTTGTCGTCGGGGTCAGGTTTAACCAACTTGTCCACAAAAAACAGAACGAGTAAATAAGTAAGTTGTTGCGTATAGATTGATTTCGAGTATGGAAACCAGATGCGGCCCTGCGGAAGGTTTAATTCGTCCACTGGTCATTTTTACGGCCCTCCAGACAGGTTTACACATCTCGCACACCAGATAGGACCATCCTAAAAGATTTACCTGGGCCGCCGGCCAGATACGGGTACCATATATTACTAGAGGATACTTATTTATAAAAAATAAGTGTTTAAAAATTTGCAAGTCGGAGCATAGCTTTATTTTGCGAATAGCTACATTGGAATTTGCGCAAGCATATATATATATATATGTATATGTATATATATATATATGTGTATATATATGTATGTATATGTATATATATATGTATGTATATATATATGTATGTATATGTATATATATATATATGTATGTATATGTATATATGTATATGTATATATATTCTTTACTTCTGTCCTGACGATGGTGGACGTTTTGCCCCATCGAAATAGCCATTGATAATTTTTTCACAAGTTTCTAATCTTAGTCATATTTTGAATTTTTGAAAATTGTACTTCGCTTTTCAGAGCCTGTTACTGAGCCCCCTACCACAACCGAAGAGTACTTCTCCGAGGAACCCTTCACAGATCAGACCTACACACCAAGCATATCGAGTGAAGATGACGTCACGTTGGTCAAAGTGGCCGGGTACATTGTACTCGAGAGGGGCATCAGGTGGAAAGACCAATTCAGCAACAGGCATTCTCCAGAGTACAAGGAGGAGGCCAAGTTGATGCACCTCCACGTAAGTTTTCCTCTTCATCGGTGTCTTAGGTCCCGCGTTTTGCTGAGTCCTTTCTGGATGTCACGCATGAACAAATCGGTTACAGCATAGTTTGACACCCTTTTGGCACAACGCCCCTTTTCAAAGACAATTTCTTATCGTCCCCTCTCTGGAAAACTCAACTAATAATAAATGGCTAGAAGCTGTGCTTATACGTTTTGAATCCCCAAAATATCTTATGCCATCAGTCGCCATCCTGTCGTGTCAGATATGTTTGCCATGTTGCGTACCTTGTAAAACAAGGGTTTTGATATTCTGTTTTGTTGGGTCCCTAGTCACGTAGGCACAAAGGGTAACTAGCTTGCTGACAGTGTTGCGAAGACAGCTTCTGTTCCATTGCAGCAAGCCGTTCCTATTAATGACATCAAGATGTCCACAAAGGAGTTCGTCGAATCCTTGTGGCAAGAGTCGTGGAACCTGCAAGTCACTAACAAAATGCATTATCTAAAACCCGTCATTCATCAGTGGTCAGTGTGCAGTGCGGAGTACTGATGTCAAACTGACCCGCCTTCGCATTGGACATACAGGATTCACCCATCGCCATCTTTTACTAAGAGAGAGCGCACCCAATTGCAACTCATGCTCTACTCCATTTTCTGTTTATCACATTTTAATTGGTTGTCCTCTTTTAAATCATCAACATCTCAAACTTTTAAAAAGTACAATTGTGAATCTGCGAGATTTGATTGGGGATAATCCCCATTCAAACCTTTTCGCATTTTTACGTTCAGTTGGTTTTTTAAATCTCATCTAATTTTTTCCAATTTCAAAATGACTCTTAAATCTATTTTATCGAAATTCTTTTATAATTCAATCTTTTAAATGACACTTTCAAAATTTTATGCATATATAAATTAAATTGATTCATGCTGCAAACGATGATGGTCTTGTTTTGTTATCTGATTATTGTTTGAATATTTTAATTCTCTTCTCCGTATTTTTCATGTTTTAAATCTACCTTTAATCTCTGTCTTGGACTTTTAATCCTTAAATATTTTATACCATTATTAGATTATATTCAGTCTTGTATTTGGCGCAGCTTGTCCACTTTTAGGCCTTGCGCCATAAAACCCCAACGTCCAATCCAATTCCCCAAAATATTTATGTAGCTGTGTATATATTGTACACATACACATTTAATTGCTCATAATTATTATCAATCAAATCAATAAAATTAAAAATAGTCTCTAAGGAGAATGATGAACCAGGTGATGTTCTAATAAATTGTCTGTTTAGGCCCTATTCTCAGCAGCATTCTTAAATCACTGTCAGGTTTGATTCCTCTCTGAGTGTATTTCTCTCTTCTGTGTCAGTAAAACTTGCCGTGTATACGTTCATTATTTGATATTGCTTGCCTGTCGGAGCTTGGCCAAATATGGTCCTTGCGCTATAAAAACCCAACCAAGCAAAAATCTCTACCGTCAACTATTTGCAGTCGGTTCACCTTTTAATTTAAAAGACATTAGTGCATGTTGAACAAATAGGGAGACGAAAATTGAACCGAAATTTTAAATCGGAAGTGCCCTCAATTATATACACGTTACCACTCGCTTCTTACGACCTGCCGTCTTGTATTTAGACCGATCGGTTGTAACTTCCATTTCACAACGTATAATTCTTGTGACAATGCATCAATAGTGAATGTGTCCGTATGGCACAGAGAATAAGTGTTAGCTTAATACCTTAGTCGACAATTTTTTTTAGCATCTCATTGCCCACTTGCTCCTCAAGGGCCCCTATTTCTCCTGAGGTCAGCGTTGCCCCCAAGATTCCTTCACCCACAGGAAACGAATCAGTTGAAGGGGTCGCACAAATCACTTTATTTTGAGGCTCCAAAGTGTTTTCTTGTGAACGTCTGGAAACACCTGGTCACAAATTTATTATGACTCATGCGTTCATTGTCCGCCTTATGACTGCCAATGTTCGCCTCAAGTTCTTTGTGTAACACAAATCAGTTGCTTTATACAAACAGAATGGGGAAACTACTTACGGAAGTACTAATATTAGCTTCTTTATGATCTATGTACCATTTGTTTAGTAATAAGTAAATAAAATCTCTTTACGTAATCGTATGAATCATCTCAGTCATATATGTAACATCTTCATACACATTTTTAAAAGACGAGTGCGTTTTTACTTAAACGAACTCCACTGCTACTGGAGTATGGTAGTTGTAGCAGATGGATGCGATTTCTTGTATTGTATAATTTGATTTTAACCAAAATATATTTGCCTTTTATAAATCAAACCGAGAGTTGTGTAAGCCTAACTAATGAACAAAGGTATTGACTAAAAACGGGCAAAAATAAAAGAAATTTCGATTGGTCAGACCTTTGGATAGAAGTCAACCTACAGAACGAGATAAAGCATATTTACAGCTTCCATTATAATGATTAAGACCGTCATTCTAATTACGATTATGTCCGTTTGCTCACCCATACCGGAGCAGCATGCGACATAATATACGACATGCGCATGCTGAACAGAAAATGTATACGCATGGCATTTCAGCCAATTTAGTGTCGCAGGACTGATGTTGGACAAATGTGTGACTTGCCTTTTGAGAAACGCGATCGGCAAGGGGAAAAAATTACACTTACAACAATAATTTACGATGAATTCTTAGCGATAGGGAAAGATTGCCGGAATGAATGAAATCTAGAATGGTAACAAATTACACAGAATTCAATAATCTAAATATTCAAATTATGTGAAAGAAAGGTGCCAATGTCCTCGTTTCAATTCATTACTTATAAAAGAATCGAACAGTGGAAAGTATTTTTTGTACGGTGCATTAAAATTACCAAGGTACTTTTAAAAGCTTACAAAAGAGACATTGGCCCTTTTTCTACCAAAGTACGGACTTGATCTTACGTTTGGCACAGCTTGTCCGGTATCGGACCCTACATTATAAAACCCAAACCAAACACGAATTCTCAGAGCACTACCTGTCTCAACCTAATTAATACTCCATTTCCTTCACTTTCAGCTGGAGAGACTCTTCAGATCCTCATCCATCGCCTACCGTCTCTGGAAGATCGAAATCGATGGCTTCAGGTAAGCGTTCGGATTTTGAACCTCTCGCATTTTAATATTTCTACAAGGCACCGAAGATATTAACGCTCTCCCGCATTCCCATTTAACACCGGATGCACCGGGTATGCTTACTTCCCCCAGGAAATCGGGGCGAAAATGAGATTATAAAATAAAAGCCTCGCCCTCCCCTTGGTGTTTTAAGTGCCCATGGGAGTGAAATGGGCTCATAAGGAGGAGGGGTGGATTTTATGGGTTAGGGTGGAGGCACCGAGGCATAAAATGGCCTCTCAGTTTGGGAGAGGTCGGATGATTGATTGATTCCGTACCTGTTTTGACGTGTTTCCCTTTAATTTCACGCCAGGACCGGGGCTCTTCACAAACAAGTTTAAATGTGTAGGATTAGTGGACTGTTGCAGATGTGCGCGGATGTTTTCGGGCAGTCTAATAGATTTTGAGAGGAGAGTAAATTTTGCGTGGGAGCGAGTTTGTATATTTTGTTTAAGCAGGCGGGTTTTGCGAGATGTTGACGGAACACTCCAAAATTCCTCTTTGTCGGAGGATTTCAACCTTGAGTGTTGAAGGATTTTAATAGGGTTTCTAAGTATCTCAGATAAAATTTTTAATTATCAACTAACAGCAGTTTTTCAGTTGAATGGTTTGATGGGCATTGAAACTTATTAGAGTTTAAATAAAACACTCCCTTAATGAAAGCTCCTCAGGGGCTTACTTTTTCAAGTAAACATTGGCATCACAACCCGAAGGTACCATACCCTCAGGGGTACATCCTTTAGGTGTGTAGAGGCTTCATGAACCCGAGGTACCCTAATTATTTATTCCTTTCCCACGAGGTTTACTGCCTCTGGTAAACATGGAGGGTCGTGACCCCAGGATGCCCAACTTTCTCCTCCACCCCTTCTATTTAAAAATTTCGTGGCATAATCTGTCTTGGGAGTGGTGCAGCTTGGCCGAATATGGTTCTTGTGCCATAAAACCCAAAACCAACCCCAGATACCCTAGTAATCTGTCCTTTCTTCCGTTTTACCCTAATTCCTTTTTGAGAAAATCTTTTAGCATCGACATGAGTGACCCACCTGTTTTTATTCACATCTTGAATCATAGTCATTTAAACCGCATTCCACATATTTCATATTAATATTCACATTAATGCATTTTAAACTCTACAATCAATTTTTCTATCTTGAGGAGATATTTTGGTGTGTTTATCTTTTTCATACTTTTGAAGTGTTTATCTTGTTTTAATCGTTTTTACTTAGTTACATCGTGCTTTTAATGTTGATCTAATGGTTGGCCTATTTTTACTGAATCGTATTTTGTCTTGAGTTTAGCATAGATTATACATTTTTAGGTCCTATGCTATAAAACCAAACCAACCAGTCTTCAATTAAAGTAAAAAGTGTATTAAATTGTAATTTTAGGGTCTGGAAAAGAATCTTGCCCCTATCAAATTTTATGAATTTTCCACAATTCTTGGAAGTCAAAATACATACCCTCTATATCAACCTATAAAATCTGTTACATATGCATTGTGTTTTTAAAGTTTGCACACGAAGTTTTTAGAGTGGTAAGGAACACCAAATTAAACCAGGTTCACAAAGGGATGTAGTATATCTGTAAACGTCACCCGGATAGGCTAGAGGGTTCATATAGGTACCCTCTAGCATTTCCACCTATTTTCGTGTGCAAACTTTAAAGTGGAAAGGAAGACCAAATTAAACCAGGTTCACAAAGGGATGTAGTATATCCGTAAACGTCACCCGGATAGGCTAGAGGGTTCATATATGTACCCTCTAGCATTTCCACCTATTTTCGTGTGCAAACTTTAAAGTGGAAAGGAAGACCAAATTAAACCAGGTTCACAAAGGGATGTAGTATATCCGTAAACGTCACCCGGATAGGCTAGAGGGTTCATATAGGTACCCTCTAGCATTTCCACCTATTTTCGTGTGCAAACTTTAAAGTGGAAAGGAAGACCAAATTAAACCAGGTTCACAAAGGGATGTAGTATATCCGTAAACGTCACCCGGATAGGCTAGAGGGTTCATATAGGTACCCTCTAGCATTTCCACCTATTTTCGTGTGCAAACTTTAAAGTGGAAAGGAAGACCAAATTAAACCAGGTTCACAAAGGGATGTAGTATATCCGTAAACGTCACCCGGATAGGCTAGAGGGTTCATATAGGTACCCTCTAGCATTTCCACCTATTTTCGTGTGCAAACTTTAAAGTGGAAAGGAAGACCAAATTAAACTAGGTTCCCAACGAGATATACGACACCTAGATATGCTAGAGGGTATATGTAGGTGCAGAAATGAAAGAAAGTCAACATTTTTGCCAGCATTAATTTTACCTTTTTGCAATAGCTGTACACTTAGCTTCACAGTAGGTGCTCAAAGTTGCGAACACCAACAGTGATCCATGACTAACTACCTAGCTGCCAAACAGGGCCCTCAACAAATCCAGGTGGCGCTTCGGAACGTACATCTTTATGTGAATACGGCTTAATTTGGGTTACCTACCTCTCCTTAAAGTTTTCAGTGGAAAATTTGAAACACCTTATGTATATCCGAATCCCATCTACAAATTATTCCATCAATATTGTTTCCCACACTATGATGTTTGGGCTTAATTTAGAGAATTATGGACTGTTGGCGCCACAATATTATGACTGAAAAGGGAAAAAGGCAAGACATGAAAGAGCCTCGAAAGACATTTAAGAAATAAAAACCTCAGGTAGTGTCTCAACTCTGGTTATAAGGATAAATCTCGCAAAAAGCGCAAAATGTAACGTTGCAATCATATAGTATTAAGGTCCCAATTGTGTGCCATCTACTTTGCACAGTTAAAATTCTTGAAATGGAAACTTTGCTGCAAATTCTCTTAACGAGTATACTGGAATTTTAAATGTACCATTTTATTAAAGAAATTAATTTTTGCATTCGTGGGTCTAATATTGGAATTATGGGTCCACTCTCTTTTACACGCAGCGCGTTTTTGCGCTCACGTGATGGTAGACATGGCCAGGTATAATTAGTATCAGGATCGTTGCTTACTTAGTAATAGAGAAGTAACAAACATCGCTTAACCAGCCAAATCAGAGGGTTGTGAGAAAGGGAAGTTAAAGTATATAATGAAAAATTTAAACTGATAAAAAAAGAAAGGTTTTATGTATGACATGTTGCATTACAAGTTTGGTTGTTTTGTGTTTTATGGCGCAAGGAACCATATTTGGCCAAGCTGCGCCAAACACAAGGCAACGTCAAGTATTAAACGAAGGAGGGAAAAAAAGAAAGAGCAGGAGGGAAAAAGAAGGAACTGACAACCCAAATCACTAACGTACATTAGGGTTGTGATACCCGTGTTTACTTTTTGAAAGTAAACCTGAGGGGTGCATTACAAAGAAATTGTGTGGATTTGGGAATTAATAGGTGGATTAGAAAGTAGGTATGCTCCGATTTCTCTAGGCAAATTAATCACACACATACACCAACAATATTCTTAACTTTATAGAAAGTATGTATATCTAAATTTTTAAAATAATAAACTGAGATAACATTTAAAAAAAATGTACTATTATAGAACAGAAATGGTATGTTAAATGTATATAAAATATTTAAGGATCAGCAATCTCAAGATACCGTGACATGAAACACCAAAAGCAATTCGTCTCGATACTTTGCTATGACTGGTTGTTTAGAGTCATAATCTGTTGATTGCCTTTGTGGCAGAAACTAATCCTCTTTATTAACAAAATCTTCCCTTAAAAAAATAAAGAATTTGAGTAAATTTATAAAAAGCGTACTGTAGACGAGGGAGAGGAAAGAAAATGGTATGTTTGTAGTATGTAAAACATTTAGGGATCGGCAATCTCAAGAGAACGTGATATGAAACACCAAAAGCAATTTATTCCGATACTTCGCAATGACTGGCTGTTTAGTGGCATCATCTGTGAACTACACGTTCCATGGCAGAGACTAAGCCCCTTTATCCCTACCTAAACCTATTTAGTAGAATTCGTGCTCATGCAGCCGTATCATCGAATGTTTACGGGGGAAAGGTTGCAATAAAATGTTATGCATCGTAACTGGGAATTACGTCGTAAAAGCCGCTCCGGAGAGTCCGGGCGTTTCGTTATTTTTGTGCCGGATAACAATACTTACCGTGGATCTGGGAATCAAATGGGACTTAGCCCTCTCTCTCTGAAAGGGTAGTTAGTCTCGGTTTAGGCTTAGTACTGGAGTTGTGGTCAGTAAGTGGAAAATTTTAATGGCGGCACGTAGAGGCGGAAGAATTGACTTTGTTGTTTTGGGGTGTATAGATAATTTGATTATCTGTGTTAGGGCTTTATTGTTTTGTTGAAGTGTTCTTGTTTCGGTGGGGGACCGGGGGCGGTTTGTTAGGCAGGACAGACTATTTGGGTTTTATGCAGCAAGGGCCATATGCTGCGCCAAACACAAGGAAGGCAACGTCAAGTAATGGACATACACACAAGAAAAGTTTTACTGACAGAAATACACTTAGGGAGGAATCGAACCAAATTTATTGGTGAGTAAGTAGGTAGTTGAATTTATTTCGCTCTGGAGCAACACAACACGTTATTGGCGATGGTCCAACATCAATTCTGATGATCCGAGGTTGGATTGAGTTTTATAACACAAAGGCCCTATTTTGGCCATGCTGCGCCAAGCACAAGACATCCAATTAACGGATATACGTACAGTTTTATTTAGCACATAGGGAGGAATCGAACCTGCGCCGCCTACAACTCGAAGGTTGCTAGCTCAATGCGTAAACCCATTGAGAGCCCCAGACTATTTAGGATAGCAACAGGGTAAACTTGGGGTCAGGGCATTTGTGAGTAGAAACCTCCGATTAGAGAAAAGTACTCGAATTTAAAATCTGGCAGGCCTGTAGCTTAATGTGTAAGTCAAGGAAACAGTATCTTCCAGTTTCGTTTAAGGTTCAATAGTTGTTAAAATGCAAGGTATAAATAAAAGTTTCTTGTGCCTCAAAGATTGAGAGGGTCGGCGTGGCTCAGGTTTGCCCTTTGTGCTAACAACCTTCGAGTTGTACGCGGTACAGGTTTTATTCGTGTAACTTACCTTGGATGTACTTCAATCTTCTGTGTCAGTAAAATTTGTCTTGCGTGTGCGTCCATTACTTGACGTTGTTTGTCTTGTGTTTGACGTAGCTCGGCTACATATTGCGCCACTAAAACTCAACCCAAACAATTACAACGACTGAAAACAGCACATTCGATTAACAGTTGGTTGAGAGATCATATTGTTAACAAGTGTCAGTCATTAGATACTTGTATACGCACCATGTAGCAATCACCAACTCGAAACTACCAAACCCAAGATATCAGATCATTCCCTTGGGGGTTGATCCCTGACAGTCGTCAATAGCCCACGTTGTGTTGATCCAGTGCGACGTTAATTAAATACCTACCTACCAAACCCAAGATGCTATCATTTTTGTTAGCACAAATGGAATAGTGGAGTACTTCAGGAATTGGAAAATCTCTTATCTCTATCCAAAATTGTATGACACTTCTGTACAAAATACATAAATTGATTATGTATTATCTGTGTAAAGTATGTGTATTATCTGTATCAAATATAGCAATTTAATGTAACCATATTATTGGTTTTATTAAATTGAAGGTTATTCAATTGAAATCGTTTACTTAATTTAATGCAAACGATTTACCAATACAACTCAACATCAATGAGTTCCCTTCGTCAAGAATTTTAAATCTACCAGGAGTCTAAAATTGGATACACTTATTTGAAGCACCCAAGAAAATATCCCCAACCCATACCTCTATGAAACGAGGCTTTCTGAACAAGTACAGAAACCTCCAATCGAAAAACCCAGTCCCCGAACATAAAAGATTCACACCGACGTTAAATATCCCGAGGGAAATGTTTCACCACGTTCCTTGTCTGTATACTTTTAATATTTTTCTTTTCCTAGTGGCAACAAGAAATCTCGCTCGGTGGCTGTGGACTTTTTCCTCTATCTCATAAAATCCCACGAAGCCGTGTCCCCGGACCATCTGGTGTCAGTACTGCACGAGAAGTTGTCAGCCAACAATACCTTCGCCAGGTTTCGAGTGGATCCCAGCAGGACGGCTTTCGAAAGTAAGCTTTTGGTTTGTTGCTTTAGTGATCCTCAAAACTTAGCTGCTTTTGTTCCGGCAGCGAACCTCTGCCCTGGAGCTTGCTCGATGTGGAATAAGATTTATCTTATTTCTTGGAGGATTATGAGTGGGCGGATTATTTTTTCAATGTCCCACATATTGCAATATAGATATATGTTTATAAGCTTTCATTTTTCTGCCGTGGCAAGACACTTTATAAATTAAAGGTTATGGAAGAGGTGAACGGTACTCTATCTCTCTCTTGTCAAATTGAGTGAGGATGAGTGGAAAAAATGAAGTTGCATCGTCGGCATCATGTCAGACGCGAATTTTACTGTTTTCATATAAATGCATTTTCTAGAGGTTCCACGTAAATCTTAGTAGGACGGCTTTTAAAAAGAAGTTTCTATTTAGTTTCTTTTATGTACCTCAAAACCAACCTGCTTTTGTTCCGATTGCGAACCTGTGTCATGGAGTTTGCTCGATTTTTGGGTAAGAGGTTTATCTTATTTCTTGAAGGATTATGAGTGGGCGGATTATTTTTTCACTGTTCCGCATATTGCAATATAGATATATGTTTATAAGCCTTCATTGTTCTGCCGTGGTAAGGGGCATTTTATATATTAAAGGTTTTGGAAGATTGGAGGCGAATAGAGTACTTGTCAAATTGCTGTGATGTTTTATAAGGCTGAGTGGAATACATTAAATGAAATTATGTCGTAGGCATCATGTCAGGCACGAATTTCTGTTTTCATATAAGTGCATTTTTCAGTCTCATTTGGTCTTTTGCGAAGTTCTTCGTACATCTTAGGACGCCTTTCAAAAGTAAGTTTCTCTGCAGTTTGGTTGTTTATGTACCTCAAAACCGAGCTGCTTTTGTTCCGGCTACGAATCTCTGCCCTGGAGTTTGCTCGATGCTTAGTAAGAGGTTTATCTTATTTCTTGGAGGATTATGACATTGTTTTTTCAATGTCCCACATATTGCAATATATTAGGTTCATGCAAAAGTTCATCTCGTTTTTCTGGACAAAAATTGAAGAACAATTTTTTGTACTAAAAATTACATTTAACCAATATAGTATGTGCCTTTCTGTTCTATGACCTCTCTCCGGGAACTACATAATCCCGCGCTCATAGTCGTTCTGAGGTTTCTGGGGCTAAAGAACTGATTCAGGCGACGAAATTTTCTGAACCATTTACGGCTCGTGGCATCGTCAACGGCAACCTGACCATACACAATGCATATCTTTTGCGTTTTCGAAGCATTCTTGCCTTTTCGGAAATAAAAAGCATAAGTCGAAAATGCTCCTTATTTTCTGCCATTTTTAATGCTTAACAAAATTTAAAAAATAACCAAATAAGTTTTTCCCCAAGAGCTCCCTGAAATTCCTTCTTTCAAACAACACCCAAACTTTACACGTATGAAGTAGATAACACTTTGTTTTTGCGATGCAATGCCATCTAGCGCCGAAAACGGGACGAACTTTTGCATCAACCCAATAGATACATGTTTATAACTTTTCTGCCATGGTACGGGACATTGGATAAATAGGTTATGGAAGATTGGAGGGGGTGAACGGTACTTGTCACATTGTGGTGTTTCGTGAGACTGAGTGGAATATATTAAATGAAATTATGTAATCGGCATCATGTCAGGCACGAATATGCCATTTAGCTGTTTTCATATAAATGCATTTTCTAGTCTGATTTTTTTGCGAGTTTCCTCGTAAATCTTAATTGGACGGCTTTCAAAAGTAAGTTTCTATTCAGTTTGTTTTATGTAGTACCTCAAAATCGATCTACTTTTGTTCCGACTACGAACCTGTTCATGGAATTTGCTCGATGTTTAGTAAGAGGCTTATCTTATTGAAGGATTATGAGTGGGCGGATTTTTTCTTAGTCCCACGTATTGCGCAGTATTGATACTTGTTTAAAAACCTTTCATTTTTCTGCCGTTGTAAAGAACACTGGGAAACTTAGAGGTTGTGGTAGATTGGAGGTGAATGGAAAAGTGCGTCTCCCACGAGAAGGCAGTCGAGTCACATGGTTTGGGACGGGTCTTTAAATTAGGTGATGGCTTAGAACGTTAACAGGTGCTTCCACAACTGGCGTCTTACACGGATTCTACTAGGGGTGTTCAAATGAAAATGTACGAAACGACACTGGGTATAATTGAAGTCTTTATTCAAAAGTAATCACCAGAGGACTGAGCACAACTCTCCTACTGTTTCACGAGCCGAAGGATTCCCTGTTCCCAGAATTCCTGTGGCTGTGACAAGAGCCAGTCCTCCACTGTGTCCTTCAGTTCGTCGTCCAAGTTGAAGCGCTTCCCTTTGAGATGTTTTTTAGCGGACAAAACAGATGGAAGTTGTAGGGCGATATGTCCGGGCTGCAGGGCGGATGCTCAAGCTGCTCCCTCTTGAACTTGGCCAGTACACTTTGTGTGACCCTGGAGACGTGTGGACGCGCGTCATCGTGGAGCAGAATCACTCCCTCCGTGAGCAGCCCAGGCCGTTTGATCTTGATGGACTTGCGTAGGCTACGGAGTGTCTCACCTACCGGTTTAACACCTTCCGCAATCAGAAATCTGATAACACCTCGCTGCTCCTCAATCGTCGAATTTTGCAATGTGAACGCCATGATGTCCTCACACGCACTGCCACGTCAATTGGACGGAACACACAACTGCATGCTTCTCTTCTGCGTCATGTGAGGGCGCCCGCGCATGCGCACAACCACGCCGGTACTCGCGCGTTCGCTTCCTTAGATGTCTCACTACGTTATCCCAAAGCGGCATATTCAAATTTCAACCGGTTTGGTTTTTACGACGTTTCGTACCTTTTCATTTGAACACTCCTCGTAGTTCATTGCTATTGCAGTTCTAACGAGTGCGAGGGGAGAAAGCGATAATTCATGCTTTTGCATTTGGCAACCCTTCTAACGGCCTACCACACCTATTCAAAAGTTGACTTGTTATTGTAAGTCGACTGCCTTCTCGTCGGAGGCGCACTATATTTGTCCCATTATTGTGACATTTAGTTGGAATGCATTAAATGAAAATATGTTGCCAGTTTTATGCTAGACACGAATATGCATTTAGCTGTTTTCCCAAATGCATTTCCTATTATTTTGGGGGGTAGCCTAATGAATATCAGCAGAATGGTTTTCGAAAGTAAATTTCTATTATCCTGACCATATATCCTTGAGATAGGGTTAGTGCACATTAAATCTGCCGTGGCCTCAAATGTCCTTACGTTGGCGGGGAGTGAAAGTTTGGAGAGTGGGGTGCCAACTCAGGTGTTGACCTCAACATATCTGACCCTGGTTAAAAATTACAAGGTGTTCTCGGATCTTTCCTTACGGGATTGATCCATTGTGTTGCTCCAGTGCGACGTAAACTCAACTACCTACCCACCTTTAAATTTTGTTCGATTCCTCCCTGAGTTTATTTCTCTATTTGCCAATAAAACTTCCCTTGTGTATGCATTACTTGACGTTGCTTGCATTGTGTTTGGAGTAGCATAGCCAAATAAGACTCTTGTTCCATAAAACCTAACTATAAATTATTGCACCCATCTAGAAACAGAAAAGTCACCCAGAAAATTGCTTCCAAATACGAGCGACAGCTCATCTTAGTAATATCATTAAATCTTAATCCTTTGGAATAACCTGTATATTTAAGACACCATTGGCGAACTGTACATGATGGATGAACCTATCAATTACATGCTGTCCAAGTATGTATTTGGGCAATAGGCAAATGGAAAGAGAACTATCTAATGATCGATTCTAAGCTAGTATCTTTGAAAGAAAATTACAGCTAGATGGGAGATGCATCACACCTTGCGATAAAAAAAATCAATGGCACAGCTTGGCCAAATATGACACTTGTGCCATAAAATAACCCAACCAACTTTCAGAAAGGGACCACCGTTTGCCCACTGCGCGAGCAACCTATTAGTTGTAGGCGGAACAGGTTCGATCCCCTTTATTTATATTTCTCTCTTCTGTGTCAGTAAAGCTTTCCCCTGTGTGTAGTATGTCCATTTACTTGACTTTACTTGGCCCTCGAAGATCACCGGCATTTTTCCATATTCCTCATCTCTTAGCAAATACTTTAATGTATTTTAAGCCCATATATCATTTTCATCAATTTTAAAATTGATGAAAATGATATAGAGATAAATATACTCAATTGAATGTACTTTTTATAAGCTTTCATAAATCTTACCTTTTGATATGTTTGATTTTTAAAAATTGCTTTTATATTTGCATACTTTTTTTATCACTCTTTTAATGTTGGTATGGTTGTTGGTCTGATATTCTTTTCTTTTAACCCTCCTGGTGGTTCTCGATGAGACGTCTAATCAAAAACGCAATGATAGCCAAATGTACCAGATCTTGATGGACGAGATATCTTGTCAAAAGAAAAAAAAACGAACCAGATTTTGATGGACGGGATGTCTCTTCATTTGAAGAAAACTAACCAATTTTTGATGGACGGGATGTCTCGTTATTTGAAGAGAACTAACCAGATTGTGATCTCGTCATTATTAAAAAATTGACAATATCTTGATTCCTCGTCATTAGCAAAATTAGTCAGATCTTGATCGACGAGATATCTTATCGACACCACTTGGAGGGTTAATAAAATTTTCGTTTTGCGTTTGACGCAGCTTGTCCATGTTTGGATCTTGCGTTATAAAACCTAAACCAACCAAAAAAACAGGGCCCTTGCACCATAAAATCTAACGAACCAGATCAGATACACATTCCACCAACAGCCTTGCACTAATACTCAAAAATACAAATTGCTTCCCGACTGAAGCAGCCCTCAGGGGCACAACTCCTTTAGGTGTGTACGGCCTCACTGAAACGAGTTACTCTAGCTATCTTTTTTTCCAAAAAAATCATTTTTATCATTTTTCGCGGGATTTAAAGTCTTAAGTAAACACGAGTGTCAAGTAAACACAACCGGGATACCCAAGCTATCTTTTTTTCTGCTTCTGTCCCATTATTTTATTCTTAAATCCCTCTTTTTTCTCTTTCTTGCCATTTTTATTTGAAGTTATCTATCTTGTGTTTGACGCAGCTGGGTCTAACATGGCCCCTTGCGCCATAAAATAAAAAATTATTAATCCAAGTAGTATCTAAACTCGGTTGTAAGGATAAATCTCGCAAAAAGCGTAAAATGTAACGTTGCAATCATGTAGCAATCTTGTTTCGCACATTGCTGTTTGGGATTTCCAAGCGATCGTTCTCTACTTCTCTCCATCCTTTATTTTCACAATTACTTGACATTGTCTTGACGCAGCTTGGCTCTTGTGCCATAAGACCCAAAACCGACCCTCTTTTTTTCCTTCCACGACATCTTTTACGTGAAGTTGTCTCATGTCTGGCACGCTCAGCTTGGCCAAATATGGTCATTGCATCATAAAACTGCAAAACAACCAACACAACTGAAGCGATGACCGTGTCTGAGAAATATCATTTAATCTGTATCCCGGTAACAGCATATTAGCAACACCATAACCAACCTGTAATCTATATATAAAGTGGCGTCTGTCTGTCTATTCTTTATACAAATCTACAGTTTGATCAATCCACACCAAATTTGGTGCACTTATTCTTTAGAACCCTGCCTGTAACGTAGGCTACATATTAACCCTCATTCTATTTGTCTTGGGTGTGCAGAGGGGGCTAAAATCAATTTGAAATCCCCATAGGAATAACATTGAGAGTATTTTTACGATAACTGTCAAATCAATTCACACCAAATTTGATACATTCATTCTTTAGAATCGTGTGGGAAACATAGGTCTTCATATTAAAACCTGTCCTAGGTCTGTAGAGGGGGATAAAAACAATCGAATCCCCATAGGTATAACATTGAGTAATATTACGATTAGTTATAGACAATTCAACCCGAGCAACGCCGGGAAATTCATCTTGTGATAAATAAAGCTATCAATTACAAACTGTCCAGGTATGTACTTGGATAATATGTAAATGGAAAGAGAACCATTCTGCGATCGATGTTAAGCTAATATCGTCGAGACGGAATCCATCTTGATAAAACTCTGGACGCATTCAGACTGTTTGGAAAGGGCGGTGACATGATCTGTTCCTTTCACTTGATCCGTTCCAATAACCAGATTAATGAAGTCCGCTATTTCAAGCGGAGACTGGGTTAAGAGACGCGGTGGCTTCGGGCACTGGAATAGTAATTGTCCCTTTTCTTGTCTAATCAGAGGTCCCGGATTAATGGCTGGATTGGCGATTCCTGGCAAAGATAGTCCGACGCTATCTTTGCTTTATGGAGCGATTGTTTTCTCAGTGTCTCAACAGCTTAGGTGCGTTTCTTGATGTCGTGTATTTAAATTTTCTTATGAAAAAATATTTCCATTTCTACGATGTTTGAATTATTTTAGTTACGAAATATGCGTTGAATGCACATTATAATGTTGAATAGTCCGCAGTTTTGAAAAGTTGCGTTTATTTAAGCCTTGCTGCCTCAGACGAACCAAATCGCGTCTGTTTCCTCAACAGTTGCATCGTCGAAGAGCGTTTTGAGCTTTCTTCGCTTCGGATGTTTGTTTTTATTTCTCTTCCGAGTATTTATTGCCGGATTTAACTTCAATAAATTTTTGTAAACAGGAGAGATGTATTTACTGTCGGAGCAGGAGTACAAATTTTTGTAAACAGTAGGAGAAATGTGTTTATTGCCGGAGTAGGGATGTAGAAATTTTTGTTAACAATATATGTATTTATTGCCGGACCAGGGCTGTATAAAGTTTTGTAAACAGAAGGAGGGATGTATTTATTGCGGGATCAGATTTACAAATTTTTGTAAACGAGAAGAGAGATATATTTATTGCCGGAACAAGGCTGTACAGATTTTTGTAAGCAGGTGAGATAGTGTTTATTGCCCGAAAAAGACTATTAACTTTTATTGGTGACGAGATCAAGACCTGGTCAGTTTTCTTCCAATGACGAGATATCTCGTACATCAAGATCTGCTAATGACGAGGCACCTCGTCAAGACAATCACTAGCAGGGTTATCGTTAAAGGTAAATGTTTTTACATGTAAAAATGGTACTTTTGTCATTTTTATGGACTATCAGATTGATTGAGGCAACATGTCTTTGAACTGTCCCTTTTCTTGCCCTATCACAATGGCACAGATTAACCTTTATCACTCCAAGAATATTACAGCTTGCATAGAACGCTGGTTCGCACTTGGCAGCATTATTGCCAGTTGGAGTGATAAGGGTTAAAGGGAATGTAATGTTTGGCATGACAACGATGGCCACCAGCTACTCGCTTAGCCGATCGTTTCCTCACTGATTCAAGCGTCTGGACTAAATTTCAAATAATTAGATGGTGTAAACGAATTCATTCAAGCGTGAACGCTTTATTTCTCAGCTTCCACTGTATAAGTACAAATGCCTAAGTTTTTAAGCCCTCAGGGGTACATCTTTAGGTGTGTACGGGCATATCACGAACGCGAGGTATTTTAGTGATCGTTTCTTTCCCATGGGGTTTACTGTCTAGTAAACACAGGAGTTACGTTCCCGGATATCTAAGCGATCTTTTTCTGCTTCCATCCCATATATTCCTCAATCCCTTTTTCTCCCTTTAACATTTCCTACATGACGTTGTCTTGCGTTTGGCGCAGCTTGGCCGAACTTGTGCCATAAAAACTGAAAACAACCAACCAATGTTTTTACATGTAAAACATGGTAAACTGTCTGGGCTATCTTTTAGATTGGCTGATTCAATAGGTCTTTTAACTGTCCCTTTTCTTTAGAGGTCCCAGATTAACCCTCATCACTCCAAGAATATTATAGCATGCATAGAACGCTGGCTTGAGCTCGACAGAACTATCGCCTGTTGGAGGGAAAAGGGTTAAAGGGGGATATAGGGGGTGTTTGGCGCGACAAAGATGGCCACCAGCTGCTCGCTTAGCCGATTGTTTCCTCACTGTCCTAATTCCAGAGTGGATTACTATTTTCAATTTAGAAGATGGGTGGTGTCGCGATTAGTTTGACGTTGCTTCTCGGGCTTAACAAAAGTAGGCTGCTCGGTAATTTATTCATGAGTCTTAATGCGACTTAATGCCGCTGGAGATGTCACCGAGAATTCCAATTAAAACTTCCGGTCTGTTTCTCAATCATTTGAATATTCGGATCGAGCTTCCGTGCCTTCCTGAATAAGATTTGTTCGGCAGGTCTTAGTGTTTGTCTTGTCCGGATACTGTGAATGTAACGCACGGGGTGGTTGATACTCTGCTTTGGAGTTACATGCGGGCAAATCATTTTAGCCTATTACACCCTCTTGACTGATGTATTTTATGCAGATTTTATCAGCCCGTTTGTATTCTTGGAATCCATTTATTAGTAGCGTAAGTTGAAAATTCCGATGGAAAAGGACCTCGACATCTGACCGTGGTTCAAAATTGCGTGGTGTTGTCCTCGGATCTTTCCCCCCGTGGGTTGATCCCGGATCGTCGCAAATGGCCCGTTGTGCGAATAGCTCCAGTGCGACGTTGATTAAAATACCTACCGATGGGAAAGGGAGCCGCGGTAACCCAGTTCGAAGAGCAACGGATTAGCAACCGGAGGATTGCAAGTTCGAAACTCGGTCCAGGCAAAGACCGTCTTGTATACGGGGCTGGTGCATGTTAAATCGTGGCCACAAATGTCCTCACGTTGGCGTGGTGTGGAAGTTTGGAGAGTGGGATTCCAGCTCAGGTGTTGACCGTGGTTCAAAATGATGAGGTGTTGTCCTCGGATGTTTCCCTTCGGGATCGATCCCTAACCGTCGCCAATAGCCCGTTGTGTTGCTCCAGTGCGACGTTATTTAACTACTTACGAAAAGGGTTGCTGTTGAATATATCTCTACATCATCTAAATAGGGCTCGTCGAAAAGATCTGATACTTAAAGTTTGCTGTGTACATCCATTAACCCTCTGAGCGTCACTGAATTTCTGAGTAGTTTAGTATTAGCTCTTTGAGAAATAGCTGTTCGTTTCGGGGTCAGGTTTAACCAGTACGTCCACCAAAACCTTACGTGTAAGATACAGGACCACACGTTTAAGATAAATCGGATGCAACGACTAGACTGACCCGGAGATAAGATACAGTCCTCCAAATATTTTAATCGCACCCGCAAACCAGTTATAACCCTCCGGACAGGCTTACCCGGTCGGCAGACTAGATACGGCCCTCTGGATCCGTGTAACAGGCCCGCAGTCCAGATAAGGCCCTCCGGACAGACTTCCGAAGACCATATACGGCCCTCGAGATGTTCTATCACTCCGAGATGAGATACAGCCCTCCGAAAAGGTTTTCGCGGCGCAACGAATAGATACGGATACCAGATATTACTAGAGGATACTCATTCGTAAAAAGTAAATATTTGGAAAAGTAACTAATGGGAGACCGCGTTATTTCTCAAGTTGCTACGTTGAGATTTGTTCAAGCAGCTTAGAAAATACACGTAATGACAGAATGCCCTGAACACTAATTACTAAATAACTACATCATTGGTTGAAAGAATCCTAGAAGGCTTTATTGGTCAAGATGGTCGAATCCAGTCAGAATTCATGCAGGGAAGTCTTCTGGTAACACAAAATGTTAACGAATACCGGATTAGTCAATTAAATAATTTTTTCAATCCGTTTCGTTCTCTTTTAATCAAAATTACATCTGAGTTCCATTGTCAGATGTGTTTAAATATGTATCCAATAATCATTCAATATTTTAATTGCAACGGCACCTAAACAAATATATCTACTAACCCCATATGTCGTATAGTAACACATGAAGTTAGACAAATAGGAAAAAATAGCATAAAGATCAAGAATCCAGCACTTCAAAAGTTCTATAGCCTTCCATTAGTGTGGACCCTCTGGGGCACGTCTTTAGGTGTGTACGGGCATCACAACCCCTAGGTACCCGAGTGATCTGATCTCCCTTCTATTTTACCCTAGCCTACCTTCTTTTTTCCTTTTTTATTGTCTCGTATTTGGAGCAGCTTGGCCGAATATGGCCCTTGTGCCATAAAACCCAAAACCAACCAATCAACCATTGATGTGGATGCCTTCGTCCGAAACTGCCAATTTGTCTTATGATTGGCGCAACATGGCCAAATATGTCCTTGCGCCACAAAACCCAACCCGAAAATGCCGAACATTATCGAAGCTGGTAGCAGTCCATATCAACCATCCCTCTTCATGAAACATTTCGGGCTATTATAGGTACCGAAACGATGCAAATGCTTGGCCAGGCAATCATCTTGTCATTCTTGTCCGCCACTGTTATATGACGAGGGAAGTCACAAATGGACTAACCCTTCTACTTTTTATGTTTTGTTTTACCAACCACTCTGGATTTATTACTCTTCAATGTCCTTGCATCGCGATGTCGAGTATTGCTCAAGTGGGTGTCTATTTGTGTTTCAGGGCTGACTGAGGAGCGCATGATTAAGACAACCCCGTCTCCAGATCAAGAGACTGTTGAACCACCCATACCGCAGTGGGCCATCGCCGTGATCGTCATTGGTGCTGCTTCGCTTATATTCATTGTCCTCTTCGCAGCTGTGACGGTGAGTACACAGCTTATTCTGACCACGTGGTGGTCTAATAAATAACGCAGTCTGTCGATCCTGGCTCTGAGTGTTGCACTTTCAAATGATCGCAACACTCATAGCCAGGACCGAATAATTCAATGAACATTTTATACTTCCTGAAATTAACAGAAAATGCAAGTGATCCCAAACAAAAAGTGAGGAAAAAGGCTCGAAATGCAAATATCAGTGCAGCTCCTAATCTTTGCATTGTGGTTCTATCACATCGTCAAACAAAATAAACCTGAAATCGGTCCTGGCTATGAGTGTTGCAATTCCAAATGAATCGCAACATTCATAGCCATCCTTATAGCAATCACAGTCCTGGCTCCATGAGTGTTAAAATACCAAATTCATTGAAATTGACAGAAAATGCAAGTGATCTCAAACAAAAATTGAGGAAAAAGGCCCGAAATTCAAATGTCAAAAGCAGGTCCTAGTCTTTTTATTGTGATTTTATCACATCTTCAACCAAAATAAACCTGAAATTGCACCTAAGAACGTATTGGTAACAGGAAAACTATTTAGGTGTCATTGACGCGGACCGTTCATGAGGTATGAGTTGCCCATTTGCAAACCTCAGCTCTTAAAAACATTTCACTTTCTAAAAGAGCATCATTCATCAAGAATGTATACAGAAAGTAGTTTTGATGGCCAAGTCTTCCGCTTCCCTACATGCCATAATGTTAAATGAGCACTGCGTTTAAAGATTTCTTTATCGACTGTTTTCAGATTATTGACGAATCCAGACGTATGTTTTGCCTGTAATGTACGAAACTTCTATTTTTTTTATGTAATTGATTTCTGCATATGTTTTTGATAACGTTTTAATTTTTCAAAAGCATACCGGGAAGGATTCGAGTCAGGTGGACTCTCTCCCTCAAAACATCCCTGCATTTAAGCAGTGCTTTTTGGTTAAACTAAATATAAAATAAAAACAAAATATGCAGATTCAAAAGTACAAGTTTTTTTTACCAAGGATCTGTATACTAAGCACCCAAGTATTGTCCAAGTATCTTTTATTACAATCACAAAAAGAATATACAAAGACCAAATAAGTATAAAATTATATCGGTAAAAGTGATTGCAGGGAATTTGAAGTTAGACACTGTTCCTTCGGCAGCCCCTTTTTGTTCCGACAACGTGCAAGTGCACATCCAGCACTCACAAACGACCTTACATTGACGCCTGACCTAATAATTTCTAACCCCTGTGTTAACCCTTACAACAAAATTTGGAGAAACTGCTTTTTTTACTAGCACAGTAGAATATTCATATAAATCAGTCTACCTTAAACTTTGAGCAGTCTTTAGGAACACCAATGTGAGCTTGTAAATGTTTGGCAGCGGACATTGTACTGATGGTTTTACAATGTCATTGCAGATGTACGGCCGCCACCACATGCGTCGTCGCTATAGCAGCAAATTGAACGAGGAAGACGTGGAGCGGTCGTCAGGAGAATGGGAGAGCAAGATGGCCGCTGCTTACGAAAACATGGCCGCCGATACCATCTACGACGCCGAAGATCTGCACAGCGACACCTACAAAAAGGTAAGTTGCTTATTGCGTTCGTTGGATTTCGATCACCTCCTTTCGTTTTCTTTATTGGTGCGTGTGAATATCCTGTTATAGTTTGTTCCCTAGAAACAAAATATGCTAATTACTCTGATTCATTAAAGCCCGTTCGTTTTTAACCAAAATTTTTCTATGTCAATTTAAGCGTCCTAGCTAATATCATTCAACTACAATTAACTGCTTGCAAATACGAGGGTTTAGATATGATGCCATTACAGTCTTTAAGTGCTGTGCTCGCGTTCAAATGATCAGCGTTGGAAACAACTTATCTGGAGTCATAAAAAACTAGAGTCAATCAAGCCAACCCCAAAGAGATGTAGTCAGTCATAACATGTTAGCAGTGACTGACTTGGATGATCGGCCTAGAAAATCTAACCATGTACCTGTCCCAGGTTGAGAATTTGAAAATATTGAAACAAAATATGTAATTTTAAATAGTGAGGCCAATTCTAGGTTTCTCATCAATGCTGTGTATTCCTTCTGCTCCAATACTTCTTGCTCACCTTGGTATAGCTGCTGTGAGACGCAGACTTTACATCGAACAAATGATTGGAAAATTCCCACAACGCTGTGGGTACGCGGACTTATAGCTGCATTACTTAGCGCCCGGCCACTTAACAAAACTGTTTCCCGTAGCTAAACTGCTTTTCCTTTCTCTATAGAATTTATCGATTTATTCATTCGATCTTTTTATGTTATGCTCTCTTGCTAAAATTAAATACATTTGTTTGAAAATTAGATTTTATTTTTAATTAACCTTCTGAAGGTATGGACCAAATGTCTAAGTTCTTTTTTAATATTAAACAAGAAGTAATTTAATAATGGTCTCAACATTTGAAATCAAATGGTATTGAATTAATTGTAAATTCAACTTAAAAGAAACCCAACAAATTTATCTTAACTCTTTGCTTTAGAAATTGAGTGTAATTAAGGAAAAATTAATTAGGAAATAGAATATCGTTGGTGTAACGCGAAATTAGCACTGGCAAAGCTCTTGGTTTGTCCTCCAGTATACATGAAAATCCACAAGGAATTAGGCAATGGGCATGCATTATTATTGATGGCCTACAATATGAAAAAACTTACGAAATTTGCGAGATATGTATATCGCTGTATGAACTAAATACCGGCACAAAATTAACACGGATGTAAAATTTTGTTACAGAGAAAAGCTGTTTCAACGCCTTAAAGGAGGTTAAATTAACTTCGAATATTATTGATATTGAAAATTAGTTCTATATTAAATTTACTCGAATAATTAGAATTTAGTATTTTGTGTTGCTTCATGTTTTTTCAACAGCAATACACAATTTATGCTTAACATTTAAAAAGAGAATGTAGGTAGCAGTTTTGCTCAATTTTTTAAACTACAATTTTTTCTCGGAGGTTGCTATATTTTTTGGTGATTTCAATTCAGTAAGTAATCAGCTACAATGAAATGTTTTGTTTCATCTCTTAACAAACTGTATGTACTGTGTTTTGTTTTTGTATTCTTTGGATCATGTATTCCTTGTTCTCTGGGATTGGATATTTTTCTGTAGAGACAACAATTAAAAAATAAATAAAATTTATATACTCTATAAATTAAATTTGTACGCAAAATTTATTTACATTATAAATGAAAAGACAAAAATATATAATTTTACAGGAGAGCTTGTGAAAGTTTTAACATAACATTGGAAAGCCTAAATCAGGGATCTCATCATTATTTCAATGAAATTTCTTTTTAACTTAGAGTTATGGCAGTTTTGTAGCATGAAGAAACCAGTTTTTGTAATCTTTATATGCATAATTTTTTTTTATTTATGGCGGTATTGCAGCCGGAGTACGAAATTATGTTTGTGCCATCAATAATCCTCGTTAAAAATGAGCGTGATTGAAAAACACCAAAACACGTTCGAGTTAAAATGTATTTCAAACCTTTATATTCAATTTCTGTTTTCTTTATTCAACATAAGGACAAGTGGATTCTCGATAAGGATTACTGTCGAATTTAACTTACATGATCAAATCAGTCGATTTAAACTCCTGTTTGTAAAGATAAAAATACTAGCTCGCAGTCGTTTTGCGCAGAATGGCTCTATTTCCTTTAGATTTAGAAGTATACAACTTCAACGCCCTTAATACAATTTCCACATCTGCTTACAAACTCAAATTCTACATTCAATGGGGTAAAAAATAGAAGGAATTGGAATATCCGCCTTCTACCGAATATTACGCCGTGAAAATTTTACATTATTCGGAGAATGGAATCGCACGTAAACCGTAACAACTCACAAATACATCCTTTTGCTTCTACTCCCCTTCGGGTAAACAAATATTCCTTCTGATGCGTTTTCGGCCAACAAAATTGCCTTGCTACGAATTCGGTTCGCTGAGGGAATTCGAGATTCCAGTTTAATTCCCGCGCAAAAGAAGCTACAGGGGGAAATATCACAAGTGGAATACTGCGTCGCTTCGAATTTCGATTGCTCTGAGGTGTAAGAAAATAAAGAAAGTGTTAAAAGTTTAATAAAAAAACGTTCGGTGGGAATGAGCTTCAGTGCTTAATCTAGTTGTATTTTCAGCTGCTCTTTGCTCGGTCGTGCTGGCTTCGAAAGAAGACGAGTTTAAAAATGGAAATGGCGCCATTTGTTTACACTTGAGAATTCGCTTAGTGAGGTGCAGCTGCAGTGTTTTGAGAAAAAAAATTTTAATTTAATATTTATGGAAGCTTAGTTTTTTTGATGAAAACCCGTAGGAAATTGGATTTAGAATTCTCTAACCTTCAGGCGTTGCACATTGATTTTTACAGTGAACGCACCAGAATTTTTATTGAATGCTTTATGCCGTATTAAAGTATTCCATCAATTAAAATATTTTATTTTATAAATAAACTGCATTTCTTAAAATTAAAAATTATGAATTGGTTCACTTGCATTAAAAATTTAAATGTTACAATGGGTTTTTATAAAACATACAGCAGGCACTAATCTAAATGAATATTCGAATAACTTCAAAAAATGCATTCATAACATTTCAATTAATTTTATTCAATTTAAAGATACAGTCAGTCCCGAATGAAAAAATTAACGAAATAAAATATTTTATTTCAAAATCTTTGTCAAGCGGCATTTAAATTACAAATATATTCTAATTATATGAATAGCTTAAAATGAAATATTTTTTTTAATTTTAGCCTTCCTCTGTTTTGGATACTCTGACTACAATATTATTGAATTTGACCTATGTAGAAACTAATCTTTTTCATTTGGAATAATGTTCTGAGCTCTAAGATGTCCTTTTTTGTTTTATTTCCTCACCTTGAACATCTACTTTTTACTTTCTGTTTGTATCAACTTGTCCTTTTATGATCCTGCACCAAAATATCCAACTAATCATTATTTACACTCATGTCCAAAACTTAAGCATAATTGTTGTTTATGTGAATATTTCAGAAAATCTACATCGGAATGGAAGGAAACGTGGTATGCGGGTGTAATAGGATTATAAAGAAAACGATGCAAAACAAGGATAATAATGACTTTTATTACCCTAAGAAAAGAGTTGAAAGAAAAAGGTTCACAATACGAGTGTCAACTTTAGTGAAACAAAATGATTAAAACAATGTGATGCTGAAGTTCGATACGGTGTGGGAACCTCTGGTAGCCACGCATGCTGCACAACGATTTCTCATACTTTTGATGAGGGTATGGATGAGTTGTGTGCTCAAAGAGTTTCAAGCCTCACGGAGAGCAGTACCAGTCACGTTCTCTCCAGAGCGTGGTACGACAAGAATCAGTTTGCAGACTAAATCTGGACTCGTCATTGAACATGACATGGCCCCACTGTTGCCGATGTTCCAAACTCCACTGTAAACGCGCGCGTTTCTGTGCAGATGTCAGGGAGTTCAAACTGCTGGTCGTCTGGCATAGAGACCAACGTGTATGAATCTCCTGTAAACAGTTTGTCTCGAAACTAGGACTCCTGTGGCGACTATCAGGACTGAACCCTGTTGTCAGGCAGAACGGTTCCTGACGTCGCGCAGTTATCGCAAAATATCGGTCTTGCTGAGCGGTTGCTACCCTTGGCCGACCTGGTACTGGTCGTCGGGTAACATCTCCAGTGGTTTGAAACCTCTGACACAGTCTGGAGATCACACACTGAGGCACATTCAAAATTCGAGACGCTTCGGTTTGGGATCGACCGGATTCCAGCATTCCAATAATTTGCCCCTTCACAAGCATGTCCAGTTGGCATCTTTGTCACATCTTTCGTCCTTATTAATTGTTAATAACGCTCCGTGCCATAGCAATTGCGAAATTTTTGTCTAAACTGGCCATATCACTCGAGGCCGTTTTATACTCGTTCCGACTTACGCGGGTGCTTTGCGCATGTCGACGTCGACAATTGTTTTGCATATGCAATGTTTTGCCTTCGTCCCACGATTCTCTACAAGTGATTTTTAATCATTGTATCCATATTTACTCCGATTTTTTCGCATTTTACGTATTATGCCTAAGTTTTGGACATGAGAATCATACTGTGACAAATTGTACACTCAAGTAATTGCAGACATGATGAAGTTTGATTACTTTATCAGTGCATTTAAAAAATTATTCGTATCTATTAATAAGTGAATGTTTTTCTCTTTACACGCAGTCTTATATTTTGGACTAAAAAGGTTTGTATTTTTTTTATTGAGGTTTGCAGTTATATATATATTATTGTACTCTTTCCCACTTCTCTTGTATATTTTGTAATGTTTTGCATGTTACGAAGATAAGTTAGTGAAAGTTCTTGCTGAATTAATTTTGGTATAATATAAAAAAATGCGAAATTAAGTCTCATTGAAGATTAGAACATTTTTAACGAGAATAAAAATTTATGAATGATTCATTGATTAGCAAGCATATGTTTAGGCCTTATTTTCAGCTCTGGCTTCTATAATAAGCACAATCTGAAATTTCTTGTCAACCGCGATTAGGTCACTTTTAATGAAAAGGGCCATACTAATAGTTGTGGGGAACATAGCCACCAATATAACTAACTTACAATATAGCGGTATACGTTATAGGAGTACAACCAGTCTCAATCATTAAGTTATTTTATGCTCCGGTACATTTCAAGTTCCTATTAAGTCCAATTTTTTTCTGTTAGTGTAAAATGTTTTTAATGGATAGCATTTATAAACTAAGACTCGGGTAGTGTTGATCGGTGCGAGACTCCTGATAATCATGGGGTGGGATGGTGCATTACTTCTTGTAAATACCAATTTGACCAGGAAATCTACAGCAGTGCCTCTGATGTTTTGTCTGATCTCACTGAAGATGCAAACAATTCAGTTGAAATTGTAAACATATTGGAAGTTTTTAACAACATGCTGCATACGATTTTAACGTCAGTAATTTTAATATCTGTCCAATTTTTAGTTTTCAAATTTCCCATACCTACCCATCAGAATAGTTAACAACCCCTACTCTGCAAAAGGGGTGGTGACACTATGTGTCTTTGATCATGAAGTATCCCTTTCACATAACCTTTGTCATCTTCATTTACATTTAATGTAAATGTCGATATTTTGTATTCAATGAAACTTCTGATTGCTATTTACTAAAGGATAAATATCGAATAATAGGTCTTTTCATCGACATCGTTTCGAAATACAATTATAACCTTAAGATGGAGCCTTTTTTTTATTTTGTGTTTAATGCCGTCATTTTCTACAAGAGATGAACACTAAGCAAATTTGAACTGTCGAAGATAGTGCAAAAATAACGTTCTCTATTGCAAATTGTTTCTTGAATGGTTTCGTAGAAGCTTCTTTCATCTGCTCAAGATTACTTTGAAAGTTATATTGGAACACTCGTGAAAGAAATCCGATTCCGATGTTGAATGTTTTAGAGCATGTTCCAGACTGATTTGCAATGACGAAGTATGTTTCAAAGCTTGCTTTGTGTCTGTTGGAGAAAATACGGAGACACATTATCACCTTAAACATTCACTCACGAAAGACTTAGATATTGATTTTTCCATTAATTTCCAATTTAACTTGTTTTAAATTGAGTGTTTTCATTTGTTCTAAAACAAGTTTCACAGCCGGTCTTCTCATTGATGGTTGCACAATCTATTTCGAAATAATACTTTTAAAGACTTTCTGACTTTTCAGGGCATAGTTCAAAGGAGAGTCGGACGCTTGTGCAACAAGGTATCAAACCATGGTTCAGTTTTCAAAATCAGAACAGTCGTGTTCGTAATTCCTCTTGGTATAGTACATGCTACACCAAATCTAGAAGGTGCTAGTCTTTAAAAAGTCCAAAACCATCAGGATTCTCAAAAAGGTCATGGGAATTTAAAGTGACCCACGAAAGCCTGTAAATTCATGCATTTAGGACAAATAGGAAATTTTTTGTTTATTTTGGAATTCTGGAGTGAAATTTGAATTTTGAGAGTATGGACACTTCTGGATCTTGACAAAGCCGCCTTAAAGTAGATAACGATCCATAGTTGATTAAGTGGTAATAAGATTTAATTGGTATCGGGTAAACAAACAGAAAGAATATGAGGATTGGTGTTATACGTGCTAGCTTCTATCTAAATGTTTGATAGTTTTGGAGGATTGGTACCAGTTTTCTAGTTTCTATTTGATGACCACTGCTTTTAGATTGTAAATAATGCTTTATATTTCCACACGAAAGAATTGTAATATTACTATATACTTAAGAAATTATACGATTGTAAATAATAATTTTAAAATATAATTCTTTCGTGTGAAAGGTACCTGACTCTTTCGGTGTGTTAAGGTATCCGACTACCTTTAAAACGCGATTTTCGGCGGAAATTGCGATTTTCCAAATTTGATATAATATGAAAGCCCGATTTCTTATCTTTCCAAATCTGTTTAAATTTTGTTCCTACCATGCATAGAACGTAAGATACAGGTCTTTTAATACTACATAGTCGACACTTTTTAAAACCGGAAGTGCCTTTCTGCAAACAGGAAGTGAACGTAAAAGTTTGTTTACATTCTTATTTTAACAAATTAAAGCGTTAAAATTTGCTCTGAAGTGTGGATTTTTTTTTATTAATTAAAAAAAATTAATTAAAAAACTACTTTTTACACAAAAATAGATCTGGCAATCATGTTTAACTTCACAATCTGGCATCAAACTTGAGTTTCAGTTTGTACACAATTTGAACTCGTGATTTTCGATCGTGCGTTCAAAAAGTTCTACAACTTGATAATTCTTCTTGCATAAAGTGATTTTTCTTTACAAAATGGGAAAGAGTATTGCCAGGAAGAAGAAACACCACTTCAAAGGTAATCAACACTCTAAAACACTGAAGACTAACAGTCTTGAAGATCCAGTGTGCACAGCCAGTGCTTCAAAACTGCAAGCATCTAGCTCTTCCAAATTCGAAGTTTTGAATGAGGAACTGTGTGGTAATCGGATTTTCGACCTGGAAACTTTAATAAATATATTTTTGGTGCTTCCATGTCCCAAATGCTTTGCTTCTGGTTTGCATTTAGTTGAAGACTCCAGGTATGGATTGTGCTCACACTTCTCTTTGAAATGTCACAATTGTGATTTTGTAAAAGGCTTTGCCTCCTCCAAAAAGAACAAAAATGTACCTGAAGTGAACTCTAGAATAGTTTATGGGATGAGGCAGATTGGAAAGGGATTTTCTTCAGCGTATAAACTGTGCACCACGCTGAATTTGCCACCAATTTCTAAAGCTGCGTATAACATCCATGAAGAGAAACTCTTGAAAGTTGTGTCCGAGGTTGCTGAATCTTCAATGTTAAAAGCAGCTGATGAAGTTGGTTCAAAGGGAGAAGACAGTGAATGCGGCGTGTCTGTAGATGGAACGTGGCAGCGTAGAGGGTACACTTCTTTGAATGGTTGTGTTGCTGCCATTTCAATTGACACGGGAAAGGTTCTCGATTTAGAAGTCATGTCCTCATACTGCAGAATTTGCAAAAGATTACAGAAACTGAAGAGAAACCCGTCATTTGAATCACAGGAAGCTGACCATATATGCCAGTGCAATTTTAAAGGGTCATCAGCAAAGATGGAAACTGTTGGTGTCGACAGAATTTTCAAGAGGTCAGTGAGCACTCGGAAGCTGAAGTACACGAAATACTACGGTGATGGGGATTCTAAAGGCTATTTGTGCGTCCAAAACACATATGGCGAAAAAAGTGTTTCAAAACTGGAATGCATTGGGCACATTCAAAAACGGGTGGGTACACGTCTGCGAAAATTGAAAAGCAAAACCAAAGGTCTGTCTGGTAAAGGCAAGTTATCAGATGTCTTTATCGACAGACTACAAAATTATTATGGCATTGCGATTCGCTCTAACGTGGGCAACTTACAAATGATGCAGCAAAATGTAATTGCAGCTTTGTTTCATTGTGCTTCATCACCAAAGAAACCGATGCATGGCCAGTGCCCTATTGGTGTAGACAGTTGGTGCTATTACCAGCGAGCTGTAAGCGAAGGGAAAGAACCAGAAAAGCTCAAGCATTCTGGTTTGCCCAACAATATTTTAAATGTAGTCAAACCAGTGTATTTAGAGCTTTGCACCAGAGAACTTTTGAATAAGTGTCTGCATGGCAAAACTCAAAATGCCAATGAAAGTTTCAATGGTGTTATTTGGCAGAGAGTTCCGAAGGAGGTTTTCGTCAGCCTAAAAACTGTAAAATTAGGGGCTTATGATGCAGTAATACAATATAATGATGGATTTGAGGGTTGCACCAGTGTTTTAAGCAAGATGAACATTGAAAATCTTGGTTACTTCACATTAAAAGGTTACCAAAGTTTGGATCGCATTAGAATCAGTGATTCCAAGCGCCATACAACACCCGTTTCAAAGAAGCGCAGGAAGGTTTTGAGGGCAATTAGGAAAAAAAAAGTAGTTGATTTAACTTCTATAGAAGGTGATCTTTATAAATCAGGATCATTTTAGAGCTACATTTTCCATTTAAAGGTAAGATTCATTATTGAATTTTGTTTTTAGCTTTTTCTTGAAATTGACATTTTAGAATTTTGCTTTTACGCAAAACATGAAAACTCAAAAAGTTATGCTTCAAATGTTATGAAATTTGGTAGGAATACTTTCAAAGAGTTTATAAAGGGAATGTACCACTTCTGTAATTGTGCATTAATTAGTTTTTTTATTTTTAATTACAAAAGTTATGCGTTGCTATAATTTATGGAAGATTTTCTTCTTGGTTGTACTTGAACCTCTCCAGTTTTTAAAAGAACTGGTTTACAATGATGTGAGAGGTACATTCCCTAAAGGAGGTTTCAATCTTCAAAATAAAATTTACAAAATAAGAATATCTTAATTTAAATTTAAGTTATCATGTTTTGCGGTGGTGCTAGTTTTTGTCTATTTTTCACCCCTTTTTGGGGTTTAAATTTTAAAAAAATTATTAATTATTTTTTTTATATGTTATTCTCTAAGTTTTTAACCATATTCTATAATATAATGCACAAAAAAAGTCAAATTTCAAATTATTTCAAAAAATCCTTTCCGAAGGTAGTCGGACACCTTAACTGCTGGTTGAAGCATTGATTCCACCTAACTGGGTGTAGCATTTTTACTTCTGACCCTCTTGATGGTAGTCTCGGCGAGGCAAAATTGATCAAATCTTAATGGACGAGATATCTCGTCTATCAAGATCTAATCAATTTTTCTAATGACGAGATATCACCGATTTTTTATAAGGCCGAGATCAAGATCTGCTCAGTTTTCTTCTGATGATCGTGATTTCTTCTAATGACAAGGTATGTCGTCCAACAAGATCAGGTCTATTTTGCTAATGACGAGATACCTCTTTGAGACAACTACCAGGAGGGTTAAGGTGTATGTATACACTAGAAATCGTGAAAATCGATCATAATATCGATACTTTTTTATTGATTAAAAATATTTTCCAACTTAGCTTTCAAACGATACCAAGATCTTGTAAATATTCGAAATAGTTTTCTAGTTACAAGGGTCACGTTGATCTTTAAACTCAATTTCTGAATAACTGTTTTCGCAATAGGATGCTTTGTCCAAACAGCGGTAACTCAACAATTAATTGATCTATTATAATTATTTTTGTGTCACTATAATCTATATAATACAGTGGATGTTTTGGCCCTCATTCCAAGTTATTAGTTAAGAAATTAATTTTTAGTCGATTTTTAAATGTTGAAAATCCTGAAAAAATTTTAACTTTTTTTAGACTTCCGTGGTGAAGCAAATTGTCAAAAAACCTATTCTCTCTTGCAACTTGAAGGAGGGTCAAAACATGAAGAATAATATGAATAATTTCCAATAGGAATCGTCTTTCTGAACAAATTAGAATTTTCGATATCACTGTTCAAAAAACATGCTAATAAGCTAATTATATCTAAATTAGATAATTAATGATTAGCTAAATCTGAATTTTTCACACACAAATGAGTTTAAGCACAAACTATTGTAAAAAAATTGGATTTTTAAAATCAAAATTTAAAAAAGTCTAGTGTATACGTACACCTTAACGCATGCAAAACGATAAACCAACCGTTTGTTCAAATGGTAACACACTGTTTCCTCTTACAGAACCGCATCGCTACCTTTCACGGCATCCCTTCAACACTCAAGCGTTGTGACAGTTGGTCAAGCGATGGCTGGACGACACCACCGAAGCGGAAGAGCCCCCACGTCCACTGAATAGACCACCTTATCGGACCACACCTCCTCTAAAACATTCCCAAAACAAACTCTTACTGCTAACTACTCTGGCACCGAATGCTGCAAGAATTCGACTCCCCAGCACGACTGTTGCTTGTTTTATTCGAACGTGATGTGCGGGGGTACACACTAGAAAGGGCTACGTTTGGTTTCGAGGCTAAAATAGTTTTATTGGTTTCTAGAGATAGGCGCAACTGTCCCAGTCGTAACAATTACTAACTTGCTATAACAGGAATTAAAAACTGCTAATATTACATTTCGTTAACGCTTGATAACTAACGATGATGACTTCTAGTAGCGGCTAGTCGAATTTGAAAATTCTTTGTTACAGCCTGTATTTCACCTTTCTGCCACGAGCGCTGTATGCCGATCCTATTTTATTATTGCAATTCAGAGAAAAGTTGAACGTGAAAATACGATAAAGTCATGAACTCAAGAATTAATCTCACGAAAACAGTATAAGTTCTAACGCGAACATATTGCGGATATGGAATTCTAAAATAATGTATTTATTTTATTTATATTTTTACATATAAATAAAATAAATATTTTTTACGTTATAAAGAAACATTTTTATTTTTTAAAATTACGTTTTAATTATTGGTTTTCAAAAATATTATTGCCTTCCCCTACTAGCCTGCTTTGTTTTAAAATGTTTTATAATTATATTCATCATACTTTTTATGTAACGAAACGGTGGATGGCTTTTAGTGAAAGATGGCAAAATAAAAAGGTTCTAAAAGCCTATTTTCGTATCAACAGAACGGAATTTTCAACAAAATATAATAAACCGTCTTACATCTACTAATTAGCTTTCGATGAGAGATGGCGTACAGCACTCCAAGTAAAGATTTTAGCAACTACAGCCCGTAACACAACGCCTATAGACAAAAATATTCGGAAAGTTGCCTACTAGAAGTTTTTCATCAATCTAGTTACAAGAGCACCGACATAAATTTAAGTTAGGAAAACGTTCAGTCATTAAAAACTTTAGTCATTTCAACTTTTTATGTTCAATCTTAAAACAATAATTGTATCTTTTCATTTTATTTATTAACCTTTGCATAAGTTAAGTTATATATTTTTAAAGTTTGTTTTTAATACTTGGTGTTGTTAATAACTTGGTATTTTCAATAGCAGTTGTTAATTGTTTGTATTAATGCTGTTATTTTAACTGCCACAGGAATAACAGCTCATCTCTTGGAATCTATGTTAGAGGATTTGTTAGTTGGTATGGGAAACAAATTCTCCTTATAAATTACTCAGGTGTCAATCTTAAACTATCTTCTGTATGTGCTTGTTCACTTTTCCCTAAGATAGTGAAAGACCGTTCTTTAAGTTCTGAACAAAATGTTCTTATTTTATCCAAACATTTATTGTTATTTATTGATAGTTTCGTCCACATTTCAAGTATGAAAGTACTATTTTCTGTCAGAACAGCGTTCTGGTACTTTTTGTTTACAAGAACTAAACCTGGTTTAGAGAGTTACATTACATTTTGTTCCCCTTCTAATTAGTGTTTAAAAATGATATCTTTCTCCTTGTAAAGACCACGCCCAAAATTAACCCAATCCTGCTTATTGCGAGACGTATTTACCAGTCATATTTTTCGGATATACTCCGCAAAACAAATAGCCATAAGTAACAATTGAAAGTAATTAGTATCAGATTATACAATAGGAAATGTACCCTTTATAGTATTTTTTTATTTATCCTGAAATTCTTTACAGAAATTTGCCTCCCCATGTAATGATAATGAACGATTAATTCCTTTAACTTATATTCTACAACTTAAATTCCCTTTTATATTGTAAGACATGGCCAAACCTGGCTCTTGCACCATAAGAATTTAATCAATCTCATTGTAAGAAGCATATTGGCAGTTTAAAGTGGGCTCGTCCAAATACAATTAAGCTGTTCAGCACGTGAACCAATTAAAATCTAATAAATTACTTTCAAAGTCGAGTTAAATCAATATTCCAAAATAAAATTGAGTGCATTTTAAAACAAAAATTATTACTCTCACTAATATTTTCCTTGGAGTAAAAATGCAATAATAAAATAACTAGCATTTTCCCTGGAAAAAAAATTACGACTAGTTTTTCAAATTTAATAAATCAATTTAAATCGCTTCAAACTGCATATTTTCAAAAGACAGTGATTAACTAAAGTATTTTTATCGAATATAAGTTTTATTCTTCCACTGTTGATTGCAATCTCCTTTTCGTTAAATACTTTCCCAAGTAATTAATGACAAAAGATTCAAGTGTAAAGGATAGTCCGTTTTTGGAATAAAATCGTCTGTTAAAGATTAAAAGACTGAAATCGGCTCTTTTGAGAATAAGAATTTATTTCCATTTAACTATAAAGTAATCGTCATTTTGGGCATCGTTTTACTGTTGATTTAATTAAATAGGCTATAGGAGAGGTTGTCTCCAGTGTACATTACTTTCCTTAAATTGCTGGTAATAGTTACATTTTTATAGAGGTAGTCTTACGAAGTAATTTTCTGAAACGAAATCTTATAATTTTATACCAATTACTTCTGGTGTAAGATATCGCATAAAATTATATGCTTAACTTTTAAAACTATTGGTTAGTAAACATTATTTCGAGTGGACAATTCTGTAGATCGTTGGATGCTGGAATTTGTTATTTAATATTTTCTACTTTGTGTTGAAGAACACTTGAGTATTCTGATTGCTTTTATATTTTACTCCAATTAATATTTCACGAATGTATTTTCTTGTACTAATGCGTAGTAATATATTAAGACAATTTTTTCCTCGTTAATTCAAAAAAGCTTTCTTCAATTTGGAATTCGAATGGAACAGATTTCATTTTCATAGCCCTGTAATTTTATTGGGTATTTCTAGAAATCTTTGACAGTTACCCCGCAGATCACGTTGTATGTATTTGTAAATAACAAATGTAGATTTAGAACTCACAGTTAACTTTTATTGCATGGTATGTGCTGCCATCTATTGGAAAATGATGCCATTATCTACAATGCCATAATGCGGTTTTTATTTGTTCGAGTCACGTGGATTTGACACGCAATTGAGCTAGGTATTGTGATAATAGTGTGGCAAGTTTGTTTAGAAAGGTTTGCAGCACTTATGATATGTGCTTTTGAAGTTATATAATTGTTTTGTGTGCTGTCGTTTGTTTCATCTAGTCTAAGTTCTTACATATACAAAGTTAATTATTTTGTCGCTCGATTCGTATCAGGTCTTGGAAGACTTAAGAACTCTGAGTCCTTAAGTCTTAAGTTTTCTTTCTTAAAACTTTTAAGAACTTTGTTGAAATTCTAAAGAACAGTATTAAAAAATGTGTATGGTTAATGATATTTTCTGGCAAGTTCATTCTGTATTTTCTAATTCAGTAAGAGTTAACTTATTAAATGAATGTAAATTATTTATATTTTTTAATATGTTTTTGTTTAATTTTACCTTCATTTGACACAATCGACAGCACTTTTTTCTAGTCACTTGCAAATATTTGTAGCATTTGTAAGAGTGATTCTATTCATTTTTCTTATCTCATTTTTCAATATAATCAGTGATTAGACTGAAGGTTACTTTAGATGAACAATTATAACTTGCATCATCACTTTATAGTATTTGTGACACAATGTCTGACATTATGAATTTTAATTAGAATTGTATTGACTGTGGCCCTTTTTTGTAACTTAGAATGAAAAACTCAATTATTCTGCTAGTGCTAATGAATTGTTTTTCAGTTTGATTCATTTGAATAATTGTTTTAAGCCGATATTGTCAGAAAACATCTTGCGGTATTTTCTCATTCTTTGTGTGTTAAAAATAAATAATTTTATAAATGAAGAATATCGGTTATGAAATTTTAATGAACTCTTGGCCTGTATGAAGTATTCAAGACTAATTTTGTAAATAGAACACGATTGTTGGAAACTTTTAATTAGATGCAAACAATTTTAAAACCTGAAAGAATTTATCTCATATCAAGCAAATGAGAAATTCGCAGCAACGTTGAGATTTAACTAGTTTTAATTTGTCTTGTTAAACAAGGTTATGAAGTATTCGAATAGTGCCGTAAGGTTAATGTAATTAAGAGTATTTTTGACGGTTCGGAAGTTTAATACTTTGTAGCGGTTAGCGTTGAGGATTTACAATGGCATTTTCAGGAATTTTACGAATGCTTAATAGATTAGTACACATGGTGGTATATATAAGTGAAGCTCTCTACGTGTATTTAACACTTCATGTACCCGAAGGTGCTAGAAAATTTAACATTGTACAAAATATGCCACTTGCGATTTTAGAGTGATTTATTACAAACCTATGATATATTCGCTTTGGAACTTTTAACTAAACGTACCATAAAGCTTAATTTTTAATGTTCGTTTGAAACCAATTTGAGAATATTTTATGAATAGTGTTACTAATCTTTAAATTCTAGCTACTAAACTAAATTTTTCTTCCTTGAAAATTTCAAAGGTTTATCTTGTTTATTAGTTTGTAAGCAATCATAATTTTAAAAACTGCTTCACTTGTTCTTTTTGTGAATATTTTTTAAAATATCCCGTTGGTTGCATATAACTTCTACTTTCGTACACTGAAGTAAATAAAATCTTTGCGAGAAACCCAGCGATAACATGATCACGATTGGCAACTTGCCAAGAACGGTCCATTTCTAAATACTAAGATGGCAAGTGAACGAGGTGTAAAATCCGAAAACTAATAACAAGTTATCTTTCATGAGATATCCAATCATTTTTAAGGCGGTTATTTAAATTATTTAATCTCATTATAACTTCATAATACACACATATGGTCAAAGCGTATGTTTTTGTTTCGTCGATAACGGGGAAACTTTATCTTGCAGCTTTAGTCATGTTATTGCTGGGTTATGTTTATTTATAAATTGTTGAGAATGAAACTTGTCTGGTAACAAAATCTCAGTGGGTAATGTATAAATTGTTTAATGCTGAACACATAAAAATCATTGCACAGAATTGTGATCATGTCATCAATATTCATTTTAAATTTGTTTGGAGCCCGGAGTTTATTATAAATTAATAAATTCTTTGAAATACGAGGTGTTATGTCGTAGACGAGGCATAATTTATTTCAAAGTGGTATTTTATAAAAATGTTTAACACTTAGTTTCTAAGTTTTGATTAAATCCTAGTTTTCTGTAGTCTAATTAGCCCTCATGTAGCAATGAATGACCGATAAACCAAACCTAGTTTTCGCCAAGCGCAATGCTTATATTACATTGGCGACAAAAAAAAGAATTCTGAGATTTTGTAATAAAGATAGTTTATTCAAAAAACTTTCTTGAAGTTATGGTCAAGTAAATTTACAATTGAATTAATCTAAATATCTCATTATGTTATTCTAAGATTAAATTATATAGCTACTTAACTCTTTTAGATAGATCTGATCATTGAATTTGTGATGCCTCACTGTAGAAAGGTAGCGACAGAGACCATAGCGACATCTGTTGTCTGTCGGTGGAAGCTTTTGTTCCTTAACTGTTACCGCTAAGTAGTGTCAAGTATACTGAAAGTGCTCTATATAAAATGCATTTATCTTTACCTAATTACACTGGTTGAAGGAATTATTTTTTAAGTGATTTTGACCTGCTGTACTCATTTAGAGTTCTCGTTGCCCTACCTGTCCGGCAAGACTATTTAAATATCTTGAAATATATATTATAATACATTGGTACATCTCTGATAACTTTTAAAGATGAGTCTTGTGATAAAGAAGTTGATGTAATTTTGCTTGTTTGTTTTAATAAAGTTTGCACTATTAGTTTTTCAATGTATTTTTATTGGTTGAGTGCTTTTTTAAGATTTGTTCTTATTGGCTTAGTGGTTTTTCAATTTGTTACAAACCGTAAACTAAAACCAAGAATTTGAATTGCCCACTATTGCTATTTGAATTGCACCGGAAGAAACACTTAAAATAATTCTATCGTGGATCATCCAAAATTAAGCGGATTGTAACTATATTTTATAAACATTGATTCAAATTGTACTTTCTTTTGCATAGACGTGAATATAGACTAGACATTGCCATTGGGAGGAGCTGCAAGAAGTTGATCAACATATTGACTAGTCACGAGACTGCTCGAAAAATTAGCTTAGTTGATCGATTTGGCATCTTATCGCCTTGTTTAACGATGTCATCTTGAGACAGGGTGGAATGGAATTTGGAGTTTTATGGCGCCAGAAGTGGACAGACTGAGCCACTCGTGACGGTAGAATGCGCATTTCTCTATAACGACACAAATGGTGAAATCGTCAGTCTTCTATGTCGCGTGGACCAATCTGAGGATGAATCAATGGATGGGTGTCTCCTGTCCCGTGAACCAATCGGATGAATGTTCGTTTCAACAAGGCAGACGAAAGTTGTCTAAGTCTCACTTTATTAGTTTTGGTCACATGATGGACACATAAAAAGGTTTTCATTGCTCACTCTACTTTTATATTTCCTCTGCTCGAATCTTAATCTTCAGGTTTGATCCCGGACCGTCGCCAACAGCCCGTTGTATTTCTCCCAGTCGACTTAAATTAAATACCTACCTAAAAAGGTAGGTAGATGTTTAATTAACGTCGCACTGGAGCAACACAACGGGCTACTGGTGAGGGTCCGGGAACAATCTCAAAGGGAAAGATCGAGGACAACACGTAATTTTGAATCACGGTCAGATGACGAGGCCACACCTGAGCTGGCACCTCACTCTGCAAACTTCCATACCACGCCAAACTCACGAGAGGGATTTTCAGAATAACTAAATCAAACAGTCTTGAAGATTTCACTTGTCCAAATGCTCTCATATTATACATATCGGTGTCATCTGACCGTGGTTCAAAATTAAGTGGTGCTATTCTCGGATCTTTCCCTTCGGGTTTGATCCCGGATCGTAACCAATAGTCTGGTGTTGCTCCAGTGTGACGTTAATTAAATATCTACTTACATATCGGTGTTATCTTGTAATATAGTTTATCACCGATTTATCAACATTTGGCGTTCAATCTATTTGGCGTTGATCAATCAATTATTATACAGGGGGGTATTTCAATTAACGTCACTGGAGCAACACAACGGGTTATTGGTGACGGTCCGGGATCGAACCCGAAGGGTATACAGGGTGGGCGAAAAGTCCATGACACATTTCAAAATTTAATATAAAATCAACCAATTGTCATATGTGAATACTGTTTCCCAAAATTGCTTTACATGGCATCAAGTTTTTTATTTTGGCCATAAAAAAATTACATATTAGAACAATACATATTGTTCTAATAAAATTACATATACATTAAAACAATACATATTAGAATTTATTAGAGCTGCCATATTTCAATGTGGGCACCCTTTGTGGCTTGAGCGACATCTAACGAGGTTTTAATAGTTTTTGCTCTCCGTTGGGGTCGTCATAGCTGGAATGGTGGATTGCAAGCTAACCTTACTAAGCTAGTGCTATACAAATAGCGCCATCTATGTGCAAACAATTCAACTATTTTTTATGACAAAAAACTTGATGTTATGTAAAGCTATTTAGTGAAAACCGCACACTCATATGACAATTGGTTGATTTTTATATTAAATTTTGAAATGTGTCACGGACTTTTCGCCCACCCTGTATATCAGTTTGGAATTTATTCTTTGGAATTTTTGGCGAAGGGCTGAAATCGGAAAAACAAACCATCTGAAGTCACGTTCAGAACACATACAGAAAACGCGTATCGCCACAGAAAAACTACATATTTATTTTGAGAATATGCCTCTCAAACTCACTAAATGTGTTTTCAACCCATTAAGGGACGGAATTCAACCATGATGTTGATTTGAAAAATATTGATTGTTCCCATCTTCTAGTCTTTAGAAGGGTAGTGTATGAATTTTTGGAATTATTATTTTTTAAATAATTTTATTACTTTTTAACGCTTTGCATCTATTTTTATACTATAGTTAGAATATAGTTATACTATAGTTAGAATACATAATAAATAATCTGCTAATAAAAGAATAACTTATTTACAATGGTCATGGTTTTAAAGCCATATAAATATGCTTCCCAAAAAAGGACGTTGGCCGTTAATGGGTTAAGACGAAATCTAACCTACATGCAAAGAAAAAATGTTGGACATCATCAGTCACTGCATTCAAAAATCACTACATTCTTTTCTGGTTTAAAAAACTACTCTGATATCGAAAATTTTGACTTGATGTGTTTTACTTGTAAGTTGACGATATGTACCCTAAGTTCTCGCTGAAAAAAAATTGAAGAATTTCTCTTTAATCTTTCCCCTTCGGGATTGATCCTGGACCGTCACCAATGACCCGTTATGTTATACCCCAGTGTGACGTTAATTAAAATACCTACCTACCTTTAATCTTTCCCTGTCAAAAGAATTTTGTAGGTAATTTAAACATTAAGGAAAATTTAGGGTTTTTTCAGTTGGATCTTTTCTTTGGGAATTGATCCCGGACCTTCGCCAATAGCCCGTTATGCTACTCCAATTCGACGTTAATTAACTACCTAATCTAACCAAAAATTTTGGTGTTTTATTGAAAGGGGTTAGTTGGTTTCGTGGGTTAAATGCTGAAAAGGCCATATTTGGTCATCTGCACAAAACACAGAAACGCGAAATAATACACACACAAGGAAAGTTTTGCTACCACAGAAGAGAGGGGGTATTTCAATTAACGTCACACTGGAGCAACACAACGGGCTATTGGTGACGGTCCGGGATCAATCCCAAAGACCACAAAAGAGAGAATTACACCCAGGAAGGAACCGAACCTGTGCTACCTACAACTCGCAGGTTGCTAGCGGTGTAGGCATACCTACTGTGAGCCACGACTTTATTGTACTGGGGATAAATATACATTTATAGAGTATTGTGCATGAGAGTACATTCAAAAATGAAATTTTGTAATTAGCATTGGTATTTTTAATTAACGTCGCACTGAGCAACAAACACAACAGGCTATTGGCGACGGTCCGGGATCAAACTCGAAAGGAGAGATCCGAGGATAACACCTCGTCATTTTGGACAACTGTCAACACCTGAGCTGAAATACCACTCTCCAAACTTCCACACCACGTCAACGTGAGGACATTTGAGGCCACGACAGTTTAATGTGCACCAGCCCCCTTTGTACACGGCGGTGTTTGGCTGGATTTGAACTCGCAACCCTTCGGTTGCTAGTCCGTTGCTCTTCCAACCGGGCCACCGCGGCCCTTAGAATGTTATGGAAATTGATTCAAATTTAATTCAATTAGTTGTGATGAAATGCTATTGCTTCAAGTTTCGATTGAGTAAAAATAAGAGTTAAAATACCAGTCAACAAAAGACATTGAAAACGTGTAATTAGTTTGAAAGTTGAAAGCCTTAGCAGCATACCTGAAAACTGTACGAGCCCTTTTCCAGAGAAACTAAATCGGACGACGTATTTGAAGCTTTGCTGTGTTATGCAGATGAGTTACTATGACAACGGCATGGAAGCCATGTATCTTCGCCATAGTTTTCGCGAAAGAAAAAGATTATTCATCAACGTGTCCTTGTAACCATTCTATTCGAAAGCTGATGATTTTGGGGAGAGAAATACATAGAAGCGAAATTTCAATTCACTAACTGATTTTGTTATCGGAAATAGTGAATAGACAATACGTTACACGACAAACTATTCAAAGATAGAAGAATTAGTTTAATGACTGATTTTCGTTGGTTATCGTTTGTTTTAAGTTAACTAGCAAAATTACCCGGCGTTCCTCGGGTTGAATTGGTTAAATGTTGATTGAAAAGTGATCAGAATAATCACTTCTATTTCATAGAGAAATGTAAGCATCATTTAAGTGTACGACAAATATTTTATAACATAGTTTTTACTTTTTTCATAACTTCAATAATTTATTTTGGACGCAAATATGTATACATGATATATTCATCCATATAATCCATTTCATATTCATTCATATAATCATTTCATATTCATCGCCATTTGTAAGACAAACTATAAAAGTTTTTCCCTAGGTGGCTACTACAGAAGTCGATTTTGAGTGATTACGAATATCCCCGTACGTTCATTTTCAGTAAAAATGGCGAATTTTTGACGTAGTCTTGCACTTAGTTTTCCTATGAATATGTTTCACTTGTGGCATTCTTGCACCTGGTATGCGATGTTTTCGAATTTCATCAATATGGGAAGATGGTAAATTAAATTGTTACGACATTCGTGATTAATTTATTTTGAAGCAAACACATTTTTTCTAGAAAATTTTCCATTCAACGGCACGTGGAATAACGGTAGGTAGATAAATAAGTATTTAATTAACATCGCACTGGAACAACACAACGGGTTATTGGCGACAGTCCAGGTTCATCCCCCGAAGAGAAAGATCCGAGGACAACATCACGTGGAATAACGGAGCTTGTGTTAAAAAAATGTCATCGGTGCAGACAAAGCAAACTCAATCGATTACAATTTTTCAAAAAACAGAAGGTCGATTTTACAGCGTTTTTTTAAAGAAAATCGCTCCTTTCAACAAATGTTTCACATGAATCTAAGTTGTGTAAGAACAGCTTCAATTTATAGAGTATGCAAACTCGACTTTATGTCGCTTAAGACAAAAAAATTTCAATTTTTCAAAACTCCTCAATCTGATATTATTCCAAGATCAGCAGTCTTATTTAAAATTCTCTTTACTCCAACAGACATTCAGTTTTAAAACGAATCCTTGTGGTACTTTTTTTAAATTCAGAGATTCAGTTTCTAAACAGAAACCACGTACCTATTTAGAATGATAGATGTAGTTACTTGACTATGGAGTACAACTTTCAATAACACCCATGAAAAACAAATGTAAATTTAATTGATTTTAATCGTTTTGTAATGAGAATCAAAGTCAAAATTTTGAATTATGTTTGAACTACAACGTAAGACTACTGTTTTTAATTTAACGAAACCCCCAATCTTATTTTAAAGTGACTTTTAACTTTACTGGTCATTTTAAAATAAGAAATTACACACCTTACTTAAAAATGTTTGTTTTTAATTTTATTTATTTTTATGAAAGAGCATTATTCAAACCATTACGTATTCAACCAAAGACAAAGAAAGTTGGTCGAAATATACACATACTGCCAAGAAATTACCCATGTCTTGTGATATTTTACAGAAAATAAATAATTCATTAAAATTTAAATCCTAAATAATATATCTGCAATAGGTAAAATACTGGAACACATAAATACAAACAGAAACGAAATTTAAGGTCATTCTAAAGTCAGAATTTACGCACCTTAATTGAAAAGGTTTCGTTTTGTCTATTTTATTAATTTTTATGAAACAGATTTCTACTAACCATTACTTATTCAAAGATTTAAGGAACGTTGGTCAAAATATAAATATAACGCCAAAAAATTACCCCTGTCTGATATTTTGCAGGAAATAAATAAATCATTCAAATTTAACTCCTAAAATATCTGTAATACGTATATATATATGTAAAATACTGAAACACATAAATACAAACAGAAACGAAATTCCGATCTTTGAAAAAAATGCAGAATTCTGAAAAAAAGAAAGATATGTGGAAACGTCGAATTTTGACTTCCTGAATATATTCTGAAAAAGAACAATTCGACAAAATACTTTTGAACAATTTCGATAAAGACAATAATTTATTTACAAAAGAACAACTATTTATAATTCTTGAAAATGCTTACCACACTTGAAATATGACCACATTTCTGTCTCAACTCAAATGCAAACGCGGAATTCTAAATCTAATTTATAAAATAAAACATTAATTCTGGCGTTGCCAGATACCGAATTGCAAAATTACTCTTTTATGATCAATGAGTTTTTTGTTTTGGCTTTTCGTGTTCCATTACAAAATGCAAGTTGTGTAAAATTAAGTATTTTAAATATCCATTTTTCATCATTCAAATATTCCTAAATTATTTATATTGTGGAAAGAAATAAAAAATCAGTTCAAACATAATTAGAATTTTAAACAATTTTATTAGAAATTTGATTTTCGATCAATACTGGTAAAACTGAGTTGCGTACCGCGATCGTTTTATGCTCAATGTTTTTCTTATGACAATTTCGAATTGATTTAGCCTCCACCTAGGTTAAAGAGAATGGAATTAATATGTAGCTTGCGTTACTCGCAGGGTACCAAAGTATAAGTGTACCAAATTTGGTGTGGATTGATCAAACGGTGTAGATTTGTATAGAGAACATACGTATACACACATCCATTTTGATACTATATACATTATGGACTAGCAGAATTACCCGGCGATGCTCGGGTTGAATTGGTTAAATGTTAATTCTATTTCATAGAAAAATGCAAGCTTCTTTTAAGTGTTCAGAAAATATTTTTAACATCGTTTTAACTTTTTCATAGTTTCTATAATTTACTTCGGACGCAAATATGTATACATATATCTATCCATATAATCCATTTCATATTCATCACACTCTTGCTGTAAGACAAACTACAAAAGCTTTTTCTGTGATGACTTTAGAAGTCGATTTTGAATTTTGGAGTGATCACGAATGCCAATTAAGTTAATTTTCAATATAAATGAGGAACTTTCAGTGTATAGTCTTGCACTCAGTTTTTCTATCAATATTTATTATTTGTGATACCCTTGCACCATGGATTCGATGTTTTCGAATTATATTATCATTGTGAAAGGATGGCAAATTAAACTGTTACGGCATTCGTGGTTAATTTATTTTGAAGCACACAATTTTTCTTGAATATTCTATACAGCAGCACGTGGAATAACGGAGATTGTTTTAAAACAAATGTCATCAGTGTGGACAAAGCAAACTCTCAATCGATTACATTTTTTTTTACAAAATCACTGCTTTCATTGAATGTTTCACAAGTACCTAAGTTGTATACGAACAGTTTCAACTTCAAGTAAGCAACCTCGACCTTCTGCCACTTAAGACAAAAAATTTCTATTTTTCAAGTCCTAGCTTACATACTTCCTTACTATGATATTATTTCAAGATCAGCAAAGTTTTATTTAAAATTCGCTTTCCTCCAACAAAAAAATTTAGTTTTAAATCGAATCCTTAAGGTACTTTTTTCAATTGAGACAGTTTCTATATGGAAACCACGTGCTATTTAGAATGATAGATGTAGTTACTTGACTATGAAGTACACAGCTTTTATAATACCCATGAAACATGAAAAACAAATGTAAATTAAATTAATTTTAATCGTCTTGTGATGTAAATGTATATCAAATTTAGAAATATCTTTAACTACAACGTATGGCTACCCATTTTGATTTAACGTAACATATCTTATTTTTAGATTAACTTTATTTTAACTTTACCAGTCATTTTAAAATTAGAAGTTATACATCTTACTTAAAAAGGTTTCCATTTATTTTTATGAAATAGAATTCTACAAACTATAACGTATTTAACCATAGACTTAAGGAAAGTTCGTCGAAATATACGTATACAGCCAAGAAATTATCCATGTCTAGTGGTATTTGGCAGAAAATAAAAATAATTCATCGCAATTTAACTCCTAAATAATATATCTATAATATGGCAAGTAATGGAACAAAATTCTGGTCATTTAAAAATGTAGAATTCTGAAAAACGAAAGATCTGAGCAAGCGTCCCAGGTAGCAGAACAACATCGGCCAACATTCTACCAATATCGGCCAATATTTTGAATGTCGAATATCGGAATTACGATATCTGTCGATATTGTTAGATGTTGTTTAATTTTATATAATGAGGAAGACAGAAAATAAATTTTTTTTATCATAATCATGTAATAATAATGTAAAGAATGATACTGGAATGTTTTAGCCATCTTTTCAAAAATTTAAATTTTTCCTATTTTTTCTGATATTGTATTGATATTTGGCGACATTGTGAAAACCATGCCAATGAAAGGATATTGAGCTGATATTGGTCGATATTTATTTTTGAATTGAAGCAATGTTTGGTCACGTGATCGTTCTGTGAGTGTTTGGTTGCCGCCATTACATTACGTTACGAATACGCTACTCTATGCAAGTGATAAAAGGTTTTTCTTTACTTGTTCTTTTGTAGAAGGAAAATGCCAGGTAATTAAATACATTTTGAACTTAATTTCTTTGATGAATTGCCCACTAATACTTATTGTACTTTTCAAACAACCTTTGTTCTATTGTAGTGCAAGATCTTTTCTGCAAAATATAATCAATTACAAAAGTATTTTTTTGAATTTAATATTCTTATACTGATAGAAGCCAGTTGACAGGGTTAAATAATTAAGAATTTTCAGCTTTTTAATTTCAAATTATCTGAATTTACTAATCGTTTAAAATTCTGAACCGATCACTTTTAAAAATATTGATTTATCTCATATTGTAGATTCACAGGAATTTTCTCAAACCACTGAAGATGTGGCTTCTAAAAATAAAAATACCACTCAACTCTATGTAATTATATATGTGCTCTACGTAGTTGTTGTTAAAAACTGTTTTTGTTAGATTCAGTTTCTATGTGGTAATTATATGTGGAATCACTCTTTGCTGTACTTCTCTATTTAATTCTATTTAAAGGACCAGGATTGTTACTTCAGTGGGGTTAACTTATTCTAAAATGCAGACACCCCATCACATTGGTAATATCAATCCTCATTCTTGACTCAAACATCTAACATCAAAAAGATTACATTTGTTTGAAAGCTGTACCTTTGTAAGCTTTTCATTGATTATATGTGACTAGTCTGCTTATAAGAACACATAAAATATTAAATTTAATGTGTCATTGTTAAATCTCGATCACACACATATTTCATGCTTAAAATGTAGCGACTAGACTAGCCGCAATAGTTTGTTGCTTGAAATCTTAATTTTAAGCGGAAAGGTGTGAAAAAATTGGATGTCGTCTTTAGAGTTGTGTGCAATTGAGGAATTGCACACAACACTATTATTCATATCATAAGCGAATAATTATTCATCAAAAGGGGCACTAGCAATCCAAAGTTGGCCACTCCTAAGTGGAAATGATCTAGAAAATAAGGAAAATTTTAAGGAAATAAACCTTTTGAGCTTTACCGTTTAAAACTTTTTAAACAAGGAATGTCTGCAAATTATTAATTATGCAATAAAACTTTTTAACCAAGAACTTTTAAGCAAGTTTTACTGTACTCACTTTTTATAAATTTAGTTCTCTTTAAATACTGTTTTTAGGATTCTTATACATATGTAAAGTGTTTGAATGTATTTGATCTTTCATTATTCCCTCATATTTTTAAATTAAAAAATCATTTTATTTTGCAGTTCAGCACATGTTTAAGTGCATAGAGGCTGAACTCTAAAATGAATGAGTTAAATGAGAAAGTTGACCGTCTAATGGAGCGAACTACAATGAAATCTTTAGAAAATACTAATGAAAAACTGAAAGAGGATATAGAACTGTCAGCAGTCATGGTAAATGTTGCCTGCATTTTAATAATAATTATCATTACAAAGGCTTTATGAATTAGGCACTTATTGAATGTAAATTTTTCAGGTTCGTTGTCTCCATGGTGTGGGTAATGGCAAAACAGCCTGCTCTTTTGTACTGAGTCTGACCAAAAAGATTTTGGCCCAAGACCTTGCTATGCAGTTCAGCAGGTATGGACGAAAAGGAAAAAATCTTTTTTAGCCTTCAACGAAACAATGACTGTTATCTTAGGTAAGCTTAAAAATACTGTAACTTGGTGAATATTACATTGAGCATTATAAAAATAATTTCAAAAATTGTGTAGTAATAAAACGTGTCTCTTAGAAAGTAATGTATTTCTTCTTACTTATTGATATTTAAATGTATAAATTAAAATCATGTACTACTTTGTTGTAGGGGTAAAATTTGAGTCAAATGAATGTAGATTTTGCTTACATTAATTTTTGTCTATGTAACAAGATTGTGTACATGTGTAAGATTTTTTAAAGGTTGAAAAAGAGATTTTTTATGACAAATTTTGAAGATTTGCTTTATAGATGTTGGTGTTTTATTGTATTCAAACCTGTAAACTTAAGTTTCTTAACCAAAGCTAAATATACTTTTTTCCCCTCCTAGCGGCAGCTGCTATGGACAAGGAAAAATTGTCAGAGATGTTTGGCAAAGCAAACCTTAGCTGGTGCGTCAGAATGGAGATAATACCTTGTCTTTAAAATAAAATAAATTATTTGAATTGTGATTTTTGAATTTTTTTAAGTAATGGAAAATTATATTTGAATGAAATTATCTGTCATCAATAACCCTTCCTCTTAACTTTGTAAGAGTTGCTAATTTATCTTTCTGCCAATAAGCATTATGTGTTCCTTTTTTCTGTCTTTTTTGTTATTAAATATTTCCTACAATATTAATTTTTTAACAGCAGTTTCAAGAAGTAATTCATTTTGAGAAAAATTCAAAATTATATATATAAATCTGAATTACAATTGTGTCAGTTCTTAGAATTACACCTGTTTTTATACTAAGCAACTGTTTATCAAGTTGTATTGTAATATAAATTCACTGGGTTTGAGCTAGATTATACTATTGGCAAAAATTAAAATTGTTATAGCCCTATATTTCTATGAGAAATTAATTAATGGAACAAGAACTTAAAGTATGCACATGTGACTTATGTAACTTTCCAAATAAAAACATTGGTCTTAATTAAAAAATTAAAGAAATTAAAATATTAGCTGCTATCTGTAGCTTAGCTAACATTTGTGACTGGAATATTTTTCTAAAACTAACAATTTTCTGAATTGAAAATGCAAAAACTGGTACCTGTACGTGTATTATGTATTCTTTTTTATTTTCAAGCTACCGAGGAGTACATTTAAAGGGTGAAAAGTGGATTTTAAATGGTTAAATGTTATTTGATAATGGACACCTGTTTTTTTATAGGGGTTTGAAGAAGCCAAGTAAGCCAAAATTTCTAAAAGTATTGCTTTAGAAATTGTTTCCTTGAATGTCATGAAATATAAAATGGTAATACGTTAAAAGCGGTGAAGAAAGTTATTACTTTCTAGGGAAGGACAAATTCAATTTTCCTCTTGCAGAGAAAAGGTTTTTTGCAAAAGTAAAGCATTTTGAATTCAAAGAACTGTTTTATTAGATAGTTTATTTTCTGAATTCACTTGCATTTTAAGAGGAGTTTTGCCATTCTGCAGAATTTGTTAATTTTGTTCACGTAAAAAAATGATGTATGGCCTTTTTATGCTAGGAAAGAAGTCGAACCTCGTTAATGTGAACACACTTATCAAACTAAATTTCGCTGAATTCTATACAGATAACATGAATTACTGATATTGTGAAGAATATAACCTTCCCCTCTAAGAGTTCATGTTAACAAGGTTCAACTGTATTTTCATTCAACATTGGTCCATATCCTATTTACGGCATATGTGATGATTTATTTAGAGGACAATATGATTCGACCAAAATTTTTTTACTATTTTATAAATAAGTTTAGTAATGTTAAACAAAAATCATTCAAAAACATTTATATAATATACGATACAATAGTTACAAAAATTGTAATAAACATATTTTTAATAATTTAAAATATTAAAACTGATGTGTTCTTCAATTTTATAAACTATTGTACTATATAAATATTTTTAATGATTAATATTTTTAAAATTCTCTATTACTAAAAAATTTCAGATGGCTGTAATCTTGTGTGTCCTCTAAATAAACAATCACATAAGATGTAAGAAGGATATTGATTAATATTGAATGAAAATATCTATCAATATTAGGAAGCAGATATTGAGTAGTGTTGAAAAAGAGCATCGAGCAATATCGTAAAACTGATATTGAGCAATGTCAGAAAACAATATTTATCAATGTTGTAAATCGATATTGAGCAATATCGCCAGGGGGGTCATTTTTACATTGGCACTGGATTTTATCATCGCACTGGAGCAACGCAACGCGCTACTGGCGACTGGTCCGTGATTAATCCCGAAGGAAAAGATCGATGTCAACGCCTCGTAATTTCTAACCAGGCCATCACCTGAGCTTGCACCTCACTGTCCAAACTTCCACACAACGCCAAAGTGAGGTCATTTGAGGCCACGATAGATTTAACGTGCACCAGCCTCCGTGTACACGACGGTTTTTGGCTGGATTGAACTCGCAACCTTCCGGTTGCTCTTCCAACAGGGCTTCCTTGGTCCCGCTTATTGAGGACCAGGTTCTGGGGAATACGCAGGTGCTATAAGACATGCATGAAGCACGTATTTTGTGTTTCCAGTTTATCACATTAGATGGCAGCACCACTAAACTTTTTATTTGTGTTATATTCAGTTTCATTGATAGGACGAGAATTTGAACAAATGGAAGCAAATACATGGGTTCCTCTCCCCCGAATAAAATTATCATTCCTCTGCCTTCCTGAAGGGTGTTCTACAAAAGCCTGCGAGTAATCAAAACATGTTCAAATAGCAAATATATCTGAAAACTAACCCAATTGCATTCTTATTTCTTCTTTAAAATTGTTGCATTCCGGTCCTATTTTTAAACGGGAACATACCATATGGACAAAAGTATATTTGGACACTGCATTTTTTTCAGAAAAAGTGCTTTATTATTCTATTTAGTAACGGGTAAGCCCTCCTTTTGCTTGCATTACAGCTGCAACTCGCCGAGGGGTACTTTCCACAAGTTCTCTATAAGTCTGGGCAAGAATAGCTCGCCATGCCTCTTGTAAGGCTGTGAGGAGATTGTTGTGAAGATGGGCGTGCGTGGCGGTGTCGTACCCGTCGCTCCAGTTCGTTCCACAAGTGCTCGATCGGAGCTCTGAGCAGGCCAGTCAAGCAAATTCACCTCATTTTGAGGAAACTAGTTCAGCACACGTTTTGCAGTATGACATAGACTCGATCCTGTTGGAAGAAACAACCATCATCGCCGTAGTATATTGCCTTAGTGTAGGCAAGGCCGAATTATTCAGAACGCCGAAGTACACGTCAGCGTTCATAGTACCACGTACATAAAGCAATGGGCCGAGTCCTAACCAGGAAGAAAACCCGGTACTTTTCTGTTTGCCGGGCGCAAATGTCGCCAATCGAAGCGAATGACAAAACAGTCAACGGAATAAAAGTCGAAAACGTTCAACTATAAACAAATATTAATTAATAGTAAGCAAAACAAGTTCAACTATAAACAAATATTAATAAATAGTATAAACAAATATTAATAAATAATAATAATAATAATAAATAATAAATAAATAATAATAACTATAAACAAATATTAATAAATAGTAATGAATTCAGAGAATAGAGCACATGGCCCCAAACGAACATTCCCCTTATGGTTGTAAGAAATTTGGCGGAATTCTACATTATTTGGCGATTTTTCGCTTGCGCCCGGCTAACGGAAAAGTACCGAAAACCCCCCCATATTTGCCGATTTTCTGCAGTGTCCAAATACTTTTGTCCATATAGTGTATGTATGCAATGAATTATAACAATTAACGCCAAATATTACCAAAACAACGGTAAATCATATATCTTAACCGGAAGAATAATTTCTTAGGGTAGTTCTATGCACCGGAAAACTCACAATCTTGTGCAATTTGTAGAGTTAACATTTACATCAATATCCGGAATTATTTGGAAATTTTAAAATCAAAATGCATTTCATGATCTGAATTTGTTTCCAAACTGGAAAAAATAACTTTCACATAAAATGCTCACACACGGTACAAACGAATCTTTAAATGTTTCTCACAATATGTATAGATTGATGCTAAACCAAAATTATTCAAGTCATACAAAAGAAAGAATATCGTAATGGTAGTCAATTTTTCATGTTAAGCCGTCCTTTTCCCATTTATTTAGCAAATTTCCTTAAAATGTGGTTTATCGCCATTTTGGCGACGTTTACCATTTAATCTAATTGGCGTCGGGACCAATCAACTACCATATATCAATCCTGTTGGTTGGTAGTTGAATTTGCCACTATCCAACTACTGGACTGGTTAGTAATTGAATACACTGGAGCAACAGAATGGGCTATTGGCGAGGGTCCGTGATCAATCCCGTAGGGAAAGATCCGAGGACAACGCTTCGTATTTTTGACGAGGTCAACACTGAACTAGGTCCCCACTCTCCAAACTTCCACACCTCGGCAACGTGAGAACATTTAAGGCCACGACAGATTTAACATGCACCAGCCCCACGCTCACGACGGTTATCAGTTGGCTCGAATTTTGAGCTCGCAATCCTCCGATCGTTTATCTGTGACTCTGCCAACTGGGCAACCGTGGCCCCTACATCAGTCCAGTTCTTTGGAATTTGCATTGGCGGAGAACTGTAATCGCCTTCGAAACACAAGCCAAGTGACGTCACTTTCGGAATATGTACAGAAAACATGTTTCGCTTCAAAAACACAACCACTATATGCTTTAGCTCGACAAAAAATGGGGCCGCAGTAGCCCTGTTGGTAGAGTCTCGGATTGGCGACCAGAGAGTTGCAAGCTTGAAACTTGATCCAACCAAAGAGTACACGTAAAATCTATCGTAACCCCAAATGCCCCTATATTGCCTGGTGTGGAAGTTTGGAGAGTAGGATGCCAGCTCAGGCGTTTGACCTCGCCATCTGAACGTAGTTCAAAATTACGAGGTGTCTTCAATCTTTCCCTTCGGGATTGATTCCAGGTCGTCGCCAATAGCCCGTTGTGTTGCTCCAGTGCAACGTTAACTAACCACCACCCCTTTGGACCTTGCCGAATAAAATTCAAAATCCATCCACTCATAAACTGTTGCTATAAAATATAGTATACAGCGATGGTTATTTCTAGTGTTTCCAATTAGTAATACTAGATGGCAGCACTATCTAATTTTGCTTCGAAAGCAACTTTCAGTATGCAATCTCGGTTTCCGTTTCTTGAACGAACGTCATGTGAGTGGACAGACGAAAAGGGTGTTTTGAGCGGACAGGGGTTCCTATACCCTAGTCCGGTCTTGTTCGGAACACGTTTTCACCTTTCCGAGGGAATGAGAGTCTCAAAAAAGAAAGGGGATAGTGTACAAACGGACTGTAGTAGCGAAATTGTGTTTGTATAGTCCCACTTCGAGTGTGTGTATTTTCAGGTCATTTTTAAAAGCAGTTGTCACACTGGAAACTCCTAATTTCATTCAAAAACTGAGAAAATTTTCTAATTGCATATTATCTGCACTTAAGTCAATAAATATTTTTTTTAATTTTGTGCGAAATTTCGATCGTATGACACCTTTTTGTATTTCATGAGCAAGGTTCAAGAAAAGGGATCAGAGGAAAATTGAATTTGGTGGAGTAAAATGAGTGCAAAATTCATTGTTTGTATTTATTTAACAGAACTAACTAGAAAATGTTTAACAATTTGTGCTTTTCTAGAAAATTTTTAATTCTAACGATGTTTAATACTTTTTCTTTATATTACACATCCTGAAATTAAAATATATAAGATCTTACCTTTCGGCTACAGAAATATGCATGTGAGAAAGCACCCCCGATTTTATTATATCCCTAGAAGGGGTAAATGGGTATGGTATATGTGGGAGGGGAAGATGGAATGGGTATACAATAGTTTTTACAAAGAAACCTAAATTAAAGACTTCTCAAGGATTGGAAAAACAGTCAAAATTATTGACTTTAAAAATTGACTTTCTATCTGAAATTGAAGTTAATACATAAATGGGGAAATGAATAACGTATTCAGATCAGAAAATCAAACGTTCTCCATCTAGTAGTTCCGTTCGATTCCTTTTTCTTCTGATGCTTTTTTTTAACTTATAGTGTCCCAGTTATCAGATTCATTTTTAATCTTCTCATTCGTTAGAATTCCCCAAAATTTTGCTGGTAGACGCTTGCATTTCAACTAGGAATTTTCAGTACACTTTCTAGGATATCACTTCAGAAATATAGTAAATAAATTTGCAATTTTCAAATCCGTATAAGCAGTAATCACTGTTTCGAAAACTTTTCTTCGATAGTTGTAGGTGTTGGGACAATGCTCTGTTGAGATTGCTCATAGCATCGATTTACTTGAGGTAGTAAGTATGTTTGGTTTGTCTACGTTCAATTTTTGCCATTCGGGGGTTAATTAAACAAGAACTCATGGCTTAAAGTGAATTCCGAACTCATATGAACAATCATACCTCGGCCAAGATTCGAAACCAGAGCCTGAGCGCTAACCATACGACTATCATATGAGATAGGCATAGTAGCACTACAAACCACGCTAGACAGACTGAAACTTCGATAACATCCTCTGGTGGTGTTATTTTGTGTGAAACCGCTTCCCTATTATGAAGATAAGATCCATTTCCTCAAAGTCTTGAATTACTTCTGTAGGATTAACATAAGTAGAAAGGAAAAGCAGGTGACACTTTGGAAACGACTTTCTATCTGAAAACCTTTCTTTCCAGTGCTAAAAATAGATCTGCATTATAAAGGTTGAACAGAAACTATTTAAAGCGGCTGTTTAGTAAGGTGGGGCAAAAAAAAATTTAATAGGGGAAAAGGCACTTAGTAACAGGATTTTTAATTATTATTTTAATTTGTAATAACTAATATTAGGTTTTAATAGATTTACTTGAAATTGTTTTGAATAATCCTTGCAATCTGCTGCATGAATTTAAGAGCAGATGAAAACTTCACCTTCAAATTTGTAATTATGGTTTAAAAGGGTTGACGTGTTTTTTTGCAAAATTTTAGGTGTTTTAGTTCAATTGTTTATGGTTTACAATTGAATGATACACTTACCGAATGGGGAATTATTTTGATTTATCCGCATAAAACCCATGAGTTAAAATTTTGACAATACATGGCATATTAATGTGTAACGGACCTATCAATGTTTGTTATTTTATCACAATTTCTAACCACATTTTATATATTAATTTCCGAAAGATTAAATACTTGCAGACCAAAATTTATATATAGGCGTTTTAGTAAAAACTACTCTATGCAAATTTCATAACAATCGGATAACTGCAAATGTTTGTTATGAAAGTTCACTGCCCTCTTAAAATAAGACATTACCCAGGTCTGTATCTTACCTGTTTCCCGAGAAAATGAGTTTACTAACTAGAGATGCAATAATTTTCATTAAAAATTTAAATAGTTCAAGCCTAATATACCTTTTGAACAGTAGCAGACTTTTTTTATCACTATTATTTTCATTCATAACTATGTGAGTTACTGCTACACCAAGTTTCATTAAAATTTGAAAGATCATGGATTAATCATCTGACACGGAATGACTCAAAATTTGAAAATTTCTGTAACTTGGATCACGATATGCGGACGGAAAATATTGTTTGATTTGGCAAAAAATTTCACTATGCACAAGATTTCCGCATTACAGCGATTTAATCTGGAAAATTGTGATTATTTTGGCCCATCATATACTTGATAACTATTTCGACAAACTTTCTTTAAAACTCCTGTTTATAGTACTTCGTTATGAAATGAAGTAAAATAAATATTAAAAAGGTAGTAAAATATTTAAAACAAGATTAGGCCAGTGATTATTCAAAGATTTTTAAGTTTTGAAGTTGCTTTCGTGCAATACGGTTAATATAATTTAAACTTTATAATTTAAACAATATTTTTATTTTGAATTTAATAATTAAAGTTTCATCAATTAATCTAGCGACTAGACATCTGATCAAGCGACTTTGATTCTGAAGATATATAATTTCTATTCAGAAACTGATTACTTCTCAACTAAAAATGGGGCCGCAGTAGCCTGGTTGGAAGAGTAGCGGATTAGCAACTGGAGGATTGCGAGTTCGAATCCAACCAAAGACCATCATATACAAAGGGGGCTGGTGCACCTTAAATCTGTCGTGGCCACAAATATCCTCACGTTGGTGTAGTGTGGAAGTTTGGAGAGTGGGGTGCTAGCTCAAGTGTTGACCTCGTCATCTGACCTGATTCAAAATTACGAAGCGTTGTCCTTGGATCTTTCCCTTCAAGATTGATCCGTCGCCAATAGCCTAATGTGTTGCTCCAGTGCGACGTTAATTAACTACCTCAACTGAAAATGAGTGCTATCAAGTCTACAGTTAATTTTGAACCACGGTCAGATAACAACACCTAAGCAGGCATCCCATTCTGCAAACTTCCACACCACCCCAACGTGAGGACATTTGGGGTCACGACAGATATAACGTACACCAGCCCCCGTGTACACGCCGATCTTTGGAAGCTGTAAGGATCAGACGATATAGTGCACGTCGAATGGGATATAGCTTACGTTTCATACAAAACCCCACTTTATCTCGGAAGAATATAATCCCTGTAACTACATTTTTAACAAATTACATGTTTTGTATCGTTTACAGAAAGTGGTTGATGTTACTAGATGAAACGAAACTATTGTTTTATGACAATAGTTTCTTTTAATCTAATTAACAGCTTCCTGTTAATTATTGAAAAGACATTTTTCCTTCAAAAATGACAGGTCGATTTTGTTTGTGCTGAAGACCATTTTAATCCAAGCTTTCTTCATTTCGAGTATCGCTACTTGAAATTTTCAACTGAAAATATATACTTGTTTTTAAGGGTATCATGAATATCGCATCGAATTATTTTGTCCCATCAACCTCTCTAGGAATAATGATATAATTCAAAATTATATGTATAATTGATAAAATTGATTGACATAACATGATATTTTTTGCCTACAAATTAAATTGTGGAAATTTTAAAAATTTAGAGGAAGTTATTAAAATACTTGTTATATTTATATTTTCTATGAAGGGGATAATAAATTATTCTGTGATTACTTTTCAATTTCCCGAGCAGCATCGGGTAATATCGGATCGAATTATTTTGTCCCATCTACCTCTCTAGGAATAATGATATAATTCAAAATTATATGTATAATTGATAAAATTGATTGACATAACATGATATTTTTTGCCTACAAATTAAATTGTGGAAATTTTAAAAATTTAGAGGAAGTTATTAAAATACTTGTTAAATTTATATTTTCTATGAAGGGGATAATAAATTATTCTGTGATTACTTTTCAATTTCCCGAGCAGCATCGGGTAATATCGGATCGAATTATTTTGTCCCATCTACCTCTCTAGGAATAATGATATAATTCAAAATTATATGTATAATTGATAAAATTGATTGACATAACATGATATTTTTTGCCTACAAATTAAATTGTGGAAATTTTAAAAATTTAAAGGAAGTTATTAAAATACGTGTTATGTTTATATTTTCTATGAAGGGGATAATAAATTATTCTGTGATTACTTTTCAATTTCCCGAGAAGCATCGGGTAATTCTATAATTAATTGAATAAACATTAGTTATCGTATGTGGGATTATTATTGTACATAGTAGAAATAAACAAACGCAGTCATTTTGCAAATTCCCATACAAAGATCTTCCGATCTGATCCCGAACCGTCTCCAATAGCCCGTCATGTTGCTCCAGTGCAACGTTAATTAAATACCAACTTACCCATACAATGGTATGCTATCCTAACTTTGTAGATTTGAAAAACAATGTAATTCAACACTACTCAGGCTATTTTTCCGCGATCAAAGATGAATTGACATGGAACTTTGTTTATGCAATGCAGTAAAAGCAAAAAAATGATGTAGTAAATATTTCTTCCGTCAATATAAATACTAAACAAAAAAAAATTATTTTGCAACTGTATATTTCAAGACCATTTGTTTTGTTGGGTTAATATTAATTGTTATTGTATTAATTGTTTATTGTGCGTATTTGTTTTGAGTTGTATATATTATGTTGCATACTGCCTTTACGTCAACTTGTGAGCGCTAGGTAGTTTTTCTCAAGGGTTGGGAAATGCATAGAAGGAATGAGTCCCATAGAGCAGAGATAAAAGAACCTTATTTCTCCTCTATGGTGAGTCATCGTTGAGGGGAAAGCGCTCATTGGTTCCAGCGTACTTTGCAGGTAGGAGCGGAGGGGCTGCGCCCCAACAAAGAAGGCTTCGATGTCTGACCCATTGGCGGTAACATTGTCCACTAGTGAGGTGAGAGGGGGGATTTTGATGGATGATCACTTGGGCAGGTGGACTTATCTTTTACGGTGTTTACCTTTGATCAGGTTTGAGTGATTTGGCGGCGTGTCAGAAATCGAAGTAGATAAATAGTGGTACACGCCAACAATCACGGCACTTTTTTTCTGTGGAGAAAACGATCGGGGTGAGAAAAATAACGGTGAAGAGCGGATTGGCTTAAGGAATTTCCCGGCGATCTCGTGGTTCACGTGAATGAGAATCAACTGGATAACCCCGCTCTCCCATGGCTTGCTGCAAGATTTGAGATGGTGCAGAAATCCGATGCCTAACACCTGGCGTGCCGAAACCCCGCACCATTTTTCCAAGATCTTTTTGTGGAGGGTGAGTCCATCTGTTCCCCGGGTTGTGGCATTGGTCGCCGTCTCCTCCTGAACCTTTTGTCTTCCAGACTCACCTCCCCTCGGCTCACCGTGAGGTGTGGAGCCCATATAGAGGGGAGGGAGGGGTTAGGTTTCGACCGCCAGCGGCACAAGGGAGGCCAACCGTCCACCCACTCGGACAGTATTTATTAAGAGGAACAATAAACACAAAAGAAATACAAAAAACCAACATGGTCCAAACAATAGGACGACCAGCACATGCTGGTTTAAAGGTCGTTGTAATAAAACTAAATACAATAAATTAAAACCGCAATATATTATAATAAATATATATATATATAATACAACACAGTTATATAAAAATTTTACCATATACACAATTAAAAAATTTTAAAAAGAAAGTTTAAAATACTAAAAACAAAATCCAATTAAATAAAATGAAGTAAAATGGGGCCAGACCTAGTCATAAGCCCCCTACTTACCACATCGGGAGACCACCAGGAAGCTAATTTTAATCGCTGTGGGGTACGGGGAGCCCATCCGCCACCCCTCCAGCCGCCAGCACGCAGTGGCTGATTTTATTCCTGAGGGTTTCAGATCTTAATACAACCTCCAGCCACTGCGGACCAAAGGTACCAGGAGGTTTTAAAGGAAGTCCTTGGTGTGCGGGCAGCAGAAGAGGTAGTGGTCGGCGTCGCCCACCACCCCACAGCTGCAGAGGTTAGAGTCTTTTATTCGGAACCTGTGAAGATAAGCCACAAACGGCCCATGCCCCGTCAGAAACCATGTCTATTGGTCTAGGGTGTCTATTGGTGATGAGGGTCGATGTCCGGCATGAACTCCTTCAGACCCTTATCGGATAATAAATAATGACTGCGCCACTCTTTAATTATAAATTTATTTAATGTTTTTTTGATGGATGAGAGTGGCGCAGGGACTCTCAACACCTCACCACCAACAGTGGCCAGCTTTGCATACTGGTCGGCGAGTTCATTCCCAGTGGTCCCTACATGGGCCCGAACCCAGCTCAGGCCAAGAGGGTTAATATTAGAGGCTATTGTATTTTTTATATTGAGAACAAAATTGGACTTAGTTTTGGGGAGTTGAATGGCCTGGATTGCACTTAGGCTGTCACTGTAAATATTTATACTTTTATTGTTTTTGATCGCCCATAATACAGCTTGATGTATGGCAGCAAGTTCCGCTTGATAAACAGAGTTGTTGTTTGTAAGTTTATACTGATGGGTTTCGATCAAGGTTTGACCAGTAAAGATGCACACGGCCACCCCGATGGAACCTGAACCTTTTGTCTGAACTTTTGTCTTGAACCTTTGTTCTTCTGAACTTTTTGTATTGTGTAACATTATTGTTTGTAAAAAATAGATTTTTTGTGTCCTGCCGGGGACCCTTTTTCTCTAATTGTTAAGTTGCATTTTATTTATCCTGGTAAAACTTACGTAATAAATTTTCTTATTTAAGTTTTAGAGAACTGTCCAGATACTTTATTGTTCCTATGGAGGTAATTCATTGTTCAAAGTAACTTATCCACTGTACGATCCAAACTAATTTTTAACTCATGTTTAATCCATGGTCTTTTAAGTGCAGTCTGAATTCTACAGATAAAAGGATTGAAGTATTTTAATATCTATTACTTGAAAGTTTATGTCAGTGCAAGATCGCTATATATCATTATCGCGTCGTTATGTATTCGAATGAATTTAAGAAACACGAACACCAGCGAAAAGCGTAATTTGTAAATTGTCCCTCACCGGACATTCACTGCTCAGTGAGTCGTTCTCTGCCTTCCCATTTCTGAGAACTTCACCACTAGTACCACCCCGAATCTCCCCTCTTGATTCCCCTCTGTAGGGTTGCCAGCCGATGTCCGCTCAAATGACGTCCGCACAGGACACGACACCAACATTCTCGAAGTCAGGATAAGAATTCGATGGGCGCTAACTCCCTATCCCTTTTAAAAAATTAATCCCCCTCAAAACGGGAGGAGTAAGAATCCCCAACCAGTAACCAAATAAGTTGTTTCAACAAAACTACCACCCAGGACGCCATGTCAGAGGCCTGACACCCTTAGACCCTAATATTTTTATGGTTTGTGCCCTATCGCCAAAACCATGAGGATAATTATTACAAGATAATTGAAGGAGACAAATCCAAGGTGTCTCCTGTGTAAGCTCTCCCTTTGCAGTTTGAAACTTCCCTACTCTGATGACTCCATTTTTTCCTGAAATGGTTTCAAAGACACAACCTAAAGGCCAATCAAAGTCTGTATTTTCATATCGAACCAACAATGTTCCTGTGTACGCTTGTCACGGCAGTATCACTGATACCATGGTCTCAACAAGCGTGAAAAATATTTTTAGTCTATTCCCCACTATTCCAATCGATTTTTAGCAGGACGTATGTTTCCAATCTACATCCCCTTGTTCAAAACATTTGTTTTATAAGTTTTCAAACTACTTGTATGATTCTGAGGACCTCAGTCGTCCACATTTTGGAGTCGCGGGGTGGAAAGGAACATTCATCACCTGATTGGTTCACGGGGCGGGAGAAGACGGCCGTCCGTTGATGTATCATCTGATTGGTCAGCGCGACATAGTAATCACTTTGGCGATTTCGCCACTCTATAGAAATGCGCAATCACGCGCCTACCCTGTCGCAAGAAATTATATCTGCAAAAGAAGTGATAAGATGCCAAATCAGTCAGCCAAGTCAATTTTTCAGAGAAGTCACATGATTACTCGACATGGTCACACAATTTGAAGCTCAACAGTGATGGCTCAGTCTACTCATATTTCACGACCATAGCCTTTCTCTGATAATGCCGAACCTCCAAAATATGGTCACAGTCCATGTGAACCATCTCTCTGCACATGACATACTTAGGGACATATATACAGACCAATTCAAATCCTTGTCCGGTAAGGGCCGCGGTGGTCCGGTTGGAAGAGTAACACCGTCAACCACCGTCATGTACAAAGGGGGCTGGTGCACGTTAAATCTGTCGTGGCCTCAAATGTCCTCATGTTGGCGTGGTGTGGAAGTTTGGAGAGTGGGGTGCCAGCTCAGGTGTTGCCTCGTCATCAGACCGTGGTTCAAAATTATGTGGTGTTGTCCTCGGATCTTTCCCTTTGGGATTGATCCCGGACCGTCACTAATAGCCCGTTGTATTGCTCCAGTGTGACGCTAATTCAAATACCCCCTTGTCCGGTAATCATGCCCCGTCAATAATCTAAAAGCCCCCTATTAAAAATGGACTCCACCCACTTTTCGTTCTGTGTTATCAATTTTCCTGGCTTTATCTGTCTTATAATTAATTCTTGATTATTCAAACTGCAGATTCATGGAGTAGTCATTTTGTTGACGGTAGGTAGTTAATTAACGCCATAGTACGACCTTAATTAACTTCCTACCTATTTCTATGGCGACGTGCTGGAATCATATTCAAAAGAGAAGCTAAGTGAAGTCACATAAGGAATACGTACAGGAAACTCGTATCGCCTCAGAAGCACTACCGCCAGCTATACTTATCTAAACAGGTAGGTAGTTAAGTAACGTCGCACTAGAGCAACCCAACGGGCTATTAGCGACGATCCGGTAGGTATTTAAAGTATAAGGTAGTTAATTAACGTCACACTGGAGCAATACAAAGGGCTATTGGCGATGGTCCGGGATCAATCCCTAAGGGAAAGATCAAGGACAACGCCTCGTAATTTTGAATCATGATCAGATGACGAGAACACCTGAGCTGCACCCCTCTCTGAACTTCCACCACTCCAACGTGCTTACGGGCCACGGTAGCCTGGTTAGAAGAGTAACGAACTAGCAACCGGAGGGTTGTGAGTTCGAATCCAGCCAAAGACCCTCCTGAACAATGGGGGCTGGTGCAAGTTAAAACTGTCGCCTTAAAATTCCTTTAGCCCATAGAAATGTTTTTATTTCTGTCAAAATTGACAATTTTCCATTTTTTGCAACTAAATTTTTGATTAAATATGCTTAAAATTGTTATTGCCGAAGTGAAAAAGATAATTTTGTAGATTACAAAATATAACATGTTTGTCCACGTTAAGTAGTTTACGAGAAACAACTTCCAACATGCAACAATATGCGATTTCACAACTGCTCTTCAAAGTTGCTAGTCCTTAAAATGCCTGAAGCTTCCAAAATATTTTGGATATCGTTATTTATGCATAAACTAAACCATGAAAATCCGTCACCCTACGGCCACAGGTTTTTCTGATTTCTGCTCATTTCACATGGAATGACCCAGTGGCAGAATCGCCCGGCGATTCGTTTCTTAGATATCTGCTCCGTTGTCAACTTGAAGTAAAAGAGCGGTTTCACAGGATAGGACATATCACTTTCGGAGAACTGTAAACAGCTCATCTTCCCATCATAAAGTGTTCATACGTAATTTTTTTATTTCAAGTGGTAAAAAGGCAGGAAAACAAATATTTATACAGCAATTCAAAAGATGGCGCCACCTCCGTGCGCGGACAACTAAATTCAAATCAGTCAACCTTCCAAGTGGTAACCGCTGTCGAAGGTGCTTAACTTCCGGTTATTCATTTGGTTGGGTGCGATCACCACAGCACCGTTTGTGAATTATCTTAGAGTGAAATGAGATGAAAGACATGGGTTAAAAATTTGCTCCGAAGACCTTAGAAAAAAGAAAGAACTATTGTTTTCGTGATATAATTAAGGGTTCTGTCGAGTCCTAATCCTCGACGTACGAGTAACTAAGATCGCGGTCCATAAAAGGGATAGTGCAATTAATTTTCAGGGGGTTGGAATTACTGGAATTGAAGTCAAAGACATCAGGGTCCAAACGAAAAACCCCGTAGCGAGACACTTGGTTCTCTGCAGGTTTTGTTGCAGAAAAGCACAAGGTCTTTTTTTGCGAGCTTTTGACCAAAAGGGTCATATGGTGGTAAAGCTCTGAGTGCTTCGTTTCGTACCTGCAGTATTTTTTGGAAAAAAAGTATACGAAATGTGCTGCAAGAATTCAGCAATGGGCTTAATTTTGGTGTCCGAATGAATGACTTCATTCCTGACATAATAAGGGGCTCCAGTGATAGTGCGTAAAGCACAGGGTTCTGAAAGCTCTAGTCTTTTCATGTTTTGCATACGTGTCGATGCCCAATTTGGGAACCGTAAGGGTTGGCCGAATGATGGCTTTACAGAGGAGTGACTTATTGTGAAGGGAGAGCCTGCTCCTTTGAGCTATAATCTGATAAATTTGAGTCCTGGCAATAGCAGAGTTTCGCACAGCGAGAGTAATGTGTTCGTTCCAGAGTAATTTGGGATCTTGGATTAGTCCTAAGTATCGATACCTTTGAACCCAAGAAACAGGTGCGCCAAAGAGAGAAATAGGGGATGTCCAAATAGTCTGGGTTTTTTAACTTTACGTCAAAATATTTGCCATAGTTGAGTTGGGTGAATTTCCTCGAAAACAGCATGCAAGCACACTTGGAAGCATTGATTTTGATTTGCCAGTCAGAGAGCCAGACCTCAAGAGAGCGTTTTCGCCCTTTCAGCGCTATTTACTTCCTTTCGGGGGTTGTTAATCAAGGGAGTTGGGTCTTCCCCATTCGTTATTTCAAACCAGGCTGTCTAATTTTCAGACGGAAGCACATGATGTAACTTTCTAGAAGATTCCTTCAATTTTTAATAAGCGCGAGGAAGGACGAAATAAATAAGGGAAATTTTTTAAAAAATGGCATTACATTGATTTCGCGGCTGTCACCTTGCGAATTGGATTTAATCGGATTGAAGTGGTGTGTCCGGTGTATTCAGCGCACAACACTCCAACCGGATCCGGGGAAAAATTAATTTCTGGCAAGTGTACATTGATAAGAAAACACAATAGTAAATATATGAACAAACAAAAGTGGATACGTGAAGTGTCAGTTGAATATGCGGAAAACACAATGTAAACAAGTATTAAAATGTCATAATCTATAATGTTGTGAATAACCATGCACACCTTGAAACAATGTGGTTCAAATGTATGCGTTCAGGAGCATCTGGGGCTGCAGAGGCATTGGTGGTGAGACTGAGCGATCAGTCAGCAAGGCAAGGCACTTGGAACAGACACCACGAGCTATATCAGTGTAGTCTGGTCGTCGAGGAAAGCAAGTCAGCACAGCAAGACACTTGAAGGAGCAGACACCATGAGTTACATCAGCTGTGGATGGAATTTTCAAGCATAGAGTGTAATTGCTTGAAATCGCTGATCATGATATCGTATCAATATGATTTGTCAGCCTTTCATAATGGTGGTGGACTTCTGAAATTAACATTCCTGGTGCAAGGTGCTACAAATAAAAAAATATTGCTAAGAAAAAACTGACTGTAATAATACGATTTCATTTTTTTTTTTCAGAAAATGAACTTAAAAGGCATTCACAACCACTCCAAAACTCAAAATCAACTTTAGTATATAATCGTCATCTCACTATCAGATTTTGTAGGTTTGTCTAACCTATAGAAATGGATCTAAAGTAAATTCTAGAAGCTATAAAAATCTGTTTTAAAAATTATTTTGCGATCGCTTATTTTTTCTCTATATTGCATTTTCTGACAGAAAAGTGATTTTTTGGATCACTTTCAATCGATGTTTAATCAATTAAACACGAGCAACGCAGGTTAAATTCAGCTAGTATGTATACGAAAAGATAGTGTCACAGTATGTTACTGTGAAAGACCGATATCTGGCAAATTTCGATATTCTCCGGTGAATGTCAGCATTCACGTAGTCGCTTGGTGTATGTCCGAAATATTTGCTAAATATCATTATTTCTCACTTACACCGGCAAATGTCGACATTCAGCTTGCACTGATGGTGAATGTTGAATAAAAATATTTATTACGTTAAGACAAAAATGCAACTTTTTAAATCATACTTTATTATTAAAACATATTATGATATATGTCAAAATAGGAGAGAGCTTAAGAGCACATGCGGATAAACCGTTGAACCTAAAACGAACAGTACATTCTAAATGAGAAAAGAAAATAATACCAATAATAAACTGACACAAATTATGCGATTAACGTTATACAATCTTATTTATTGCAACAACTTAAACTGAAGGCAGAGAGGCCTCTCTGGCTGTGACCTCTCCGCCTTCTCGTTTCGACCCCCACCAGAGCTTATCTGTGCCGGTCCATACACCGGCGATGGTCCGAAAGTATAAGAATATAACCAAATATTCGGTCTTTCACCGACGTATTGACATTCTCTAATTTCGGTCTTTCACGATATAACATATATAATAGCAAACATATATATATATATACGAAAAGATAGTATGCGTCACAGTATGCATTCAAAATAAGATAAAATTTCTAGTCAAAAATCACCAGACGCACTAAGATATCAAGCAAGTCAGATCACAGTAAAAACAGCAGTTTCTCTGTTATCGAAAAAAAATTATCCTGGTCATGGCACCATTTTTGTTGGGTCCTTTTTGATAGTTGAAGTGCAGGTTCGAGTGCAAGGACTCCAATGGCAGTAATTGATCGCATAGCGGAAGAAAGGGGGGGGGAATTTCAATTAACGTCACACTGGAGCAACACAATGGGCTATTGGTGACGGTCCGGGATCAATCCCAAAGGGAAAGATCCGAGGACAACACCACGTAATTTTGAACCACGGTCAGATGACCATAGCGGAAGAAAGACTTAATTGAACCAAAACTTGTACTAACCCTGCTCGCAACACTGTGAGCAGAGGACTTGGATATCTGTTCATTAATTAACACTTAAACATCATGTCAATTGATAACCAATAATTGGTAAAGATAAGCCATAGTTAAAAATTTAACAAAGGAGAAAATGTTCTTGAGTAAATAAGTGATTGCACAAAAATCGCACGAGTATAAAATTCACAATCAATAAGATATATTAGATTTATAGACCAAAGGTGATGCCGTAAGATATTTAAAAAAATGAAGATTGAAAGGATAGCGGGGTGGGGAAAACTTGCGAAGAAACGAACAAGGAGAATAAAGTTAATCGGGTGTAGTGTTGACATATCCCAACTACACTGTGTGTGTGTGAATATTATCTCGAGATAATACGCAAAAAAAACTTACCTTAGAAAGAGAAAGCATCTCTTGAGGCCTTCTCGTCAAGCTCTCTTGAAAGTGGCGGAATCGCCAGACGATTAGTTTCTTAGGCATCTGCTGTGCTGTCGGAGTAAAAAAAAGCGATTTTCCCTATCAGCGCTATTTATTTAATTCCGTTTAGGTCTTCCTGATTTGTGGTTTCAAACTAGCCTGTCTAACTTTCTAGAAGATTCCTTGAATTTTCAATGAGCATCACTGGAGTGAGGAAGGACAAAAGAAAATAAGGGAAAATTTTTTTTTAAATAGCATCATTGATTTCACGGCTGTCACCTTGCGAATTGGATTTAATCGGATTGAAGTGGCGTGTTTGTGTGAATTCGGCACATATAATACGAAAGATAAAACACTAGAATTTAAAGTTCAATGCTATGTAAAAATTTGTATGGGGATTTACCTCTACCGGATCTTTCAAGTTTAAAGTTGTCTGAAGTATTTACAATGATTGAGAAGTGAACAATTAAAACATGACGAGTGACCACATACTCGTTTTCTGGGTAGTCTCTCCAAACGAAACATGCCCGTGGGTAAAGCGTATCCTATTCGAACACTGGATTGTCGAGTAAGTACAATTAACATCACATTGGAGCAACACCAGATTATCAGGAAACTTTAAGAATGAATTTTCCCAAATCCTGTAATAACCATGACTTGTATTGATTCAGCAAAATTTTTGCGCGTTCACGATATATTGCATTAACCCTCCGAGTAGTTTCAACGATATATCGTCTAAAGATCTGGCAAATTTTGCTAATGAGGTATCTCAAGATATTAGATTTATTTTCATCTCTTGACTAGGCATCTCATCCATCAAGATCTGGTCAGTTTTGCTAACGACAAAGTACCTCGTTGAGACAACCACCAAGGTCAACATGTACAGAATAGAACTCATTTTCTACTGTTTGTGTCTTTAGGATTTGCACAATAATCCAAACTCTAGATATAAATTCACTTATTAAAGTAATCCTAGTCTAGTTCATAGAACTCAAACCTGGTTATTAAACTTTTAGATCAATATTTTATCCATGTTCGAAAACATTAACTCAAAAACACTCATGTGAGGACACATGCAAGCTACTTTAAAACTTCTTTATCTAAAGTATTAAAAAGAAACATTAAATAGGACTTATCGCATGTTTAAGTATACTTGCTGTCAATTTTTATTCATTGTTGGCTTTCCTGTAACAAAAGTATGGTTTGTTGCATTACTTGCATGAAGAAATAAGAATACATAAGGTAGTTTCGGGTGCTTTTGTTTATGCTGTTGGAACAGAAATTGTTATCTAAGTGACTTTCATGCTGACACTTGCAAATCCATGTTAAGTTTAATTAGATCATAACTTGGAAGGATTTTCTTTGGGTAGTTCTCATTTGCAATAAAAAAAATAGTAACCTTGTACACATTTTTTCAATACCTCGAGTTTGGAATTATTTGGTAATTTATAAGATATGCTGTTCATGTACCTAACTTGCACTCAAATTAGAGAAAATATGTCTCATGTTATGCCAAATATTTAAATTTCTTCATAAATAGCATTAGTCTATTGAAAAGTATCTAATCAGATTTATTCGAAGTTTAAAGGGTAATTTAAAATACAAAAGAAAGCATATCATAATGCTAGTCAATCTTTCACATTAAGAGACTATCACATATATAGCAGATTTTGATTCAGTTTAACTTAATGCAATATACACAAATTTAAATTACATAAATACCGATAAAATATCAATCACAAGTATCTGAACTTGCATAAGGTACATCTCAATTGGAACTTTGCTCACCATGACTGAAAAGACCGCACTTGGAGAGCTCGCAAAGGTTCACAAGAATTACAGGATGATAGTTATGCTATTGTCCATGGCTTCTCTTCGCTTCCTGAGATCGGATTTCTCCACGACCTTCTTAAATCTCGCCTCTTGGACAGTATGTTCGCGTTTGTGTTCCTCCAGATGCGAGGCACTGGAAAAAACCAAGCAGCAGGAATCGCAGCTGAAAGGCATGTCTTGGCCAGTGAACTGACCATGCGAGGCCAAGCTGCTTTTGCTGGTAAACTTACGGCGACAAACATCACAGGTGAATTCCACGGTATCATAGCGTTTTGGCACACAATATTCCAGAAGCACACGATTGATTTTAGCGTTTTTCTTGGAGGACGAAGCAGAGTCTTTCAATTCATTAGGAACAGAGGTATCCCGTTCCGATCCATTGGCAACCGAAGTATCACTTTGCGAACCATTGGCAATCGTTAACGTACCTTTCAAGTGACTGGCAAACGAGGTACCGTTCATGGATTCATTGGAAACAGAGGTACTACAGCACTTGGATCCATTCACGATCGTTGCCTTGTCTTTCGAGCCTTCGGCAAACGAGGAACTTACTTCCAAATCATCCTTTCTTGGGGTTTCCATGGTAATACCAGTTCACTTAGTCGCAGAATTAAAACTTAAAATCTTTAGGGACAATCTTCACGAATATTCCGTATATATAGACCTGGATAGTATATGCAAAATGAAGATAGGTCCAATCATATTGCAAGGCGTTACGTCATTGTACATGGAAGTGCTGTTTTGCATTTCTCCTGAGAATTGAAAGTTGAACCTATTTTATTAAGGTAGGTAGTTGAATTTAAGTCACAATGGGGAAAACACAACGTGTTATTGACGATGGTTCGGGATCAATCCCTAAGGGAAATAACCGAGGACAACCCGTGGACATTTTGAAACATGGTCGGATGACGAGGTCAACACCTGAGCTGACACCCCCTCTCTAGAAACTTCCACACCATGCACACGTGAGGACATTTCAGACCACGACAGATTTAACGTACACAAGCTCCCACTTAAATGGTGGTCTGGTTGGATTGAGTTCCGAACTTACAACCCACCGGTTGCCATTCCGAGGCGTTTTTCTAGGATCTTTCCCTCGGGGATTGATCCCGGACCGTCGCCAATAGAACGTTGTGTTGCTTCAGTGTGACGTTAATTAACAACCTACCTTATTCAAAACGGCGTAATTTTGACTTCTGGGAAGCAGCAGAACATAACCTAATACGTTGATCCCCAAACTGGTCACTAATAGCCCGTTGGTTCTCTCACAGTGTGACGTTAATTAAAATACGCACCTACCAGTGTGACGTCAATTAACTACCTACCTCCAGGGCGTCGCGGTAGCTCCGTTGAAGAAATAACGGATTAGAAACCGGAGGGTTGCGAGTTCGAATCCAACCAAAGACCGCCGTGTACAAAGGGGGATGGTGTGCGTTAAATCTGTCGTGGTCTCAATGTCTTCCCTTTGCGTGGTGTGGAATTTGGAGTGGGTGCCAGATCAGGTGTGACCTCGTCATCTGACCGTGGTTCAAAATTACTTGGTGTTGGCCTCGGACCTTTTCCTTCGGGGATCGAGCCCGGAAGGCCGCCAACAGTCTGTCTGGTTGCTCCCCATGTGACGTTAATTAAAATACACACCTACCTCCGACATAGCTACCGCGGACTTTTTTAGTTGGTTGAGAACGGCCACCCAAATTACTTTAAATTTATTTGGTAGGTAGGTATGAATTTTAATTAAGATCACACTGGAGCAACACAACGGGCTTCAATTTATTTGGAAGAGGTAAGTATTTTAATTAACGTCGCACTGGAGCAACACAATGGGCTATTGGTGATTGTACGCGATTAAACCCGAAGGTAGAGATCCGAGGATCACACCACGTAACTTTGAACCACGGTCAGATGACGAGGTCACACCTGAGCTGCCACCCCATTCTTCAAACTTCCACACCACGCCAACGTGAGGACATTTGAGGCCACGATAGATTTAACGTGCACCAGCCCCCTTGAACACGACGGTCTTTGGTTGGAATCGAACTCGCATCCCGCCGATTGCTAATCCGTTACTCTTCCAACCGGGCCACCGTGGCCGCCCCTTAATTCGGGGGGTATTTCAATTAACGTCACACTGGAGCAACACAACGGGCTATTGGTGACGGTCCGGGATCAATCCCAAAGGAAATATACGAGGGGGGGGGTATTTCAATTAACGTCACACTGGAGCAACACAACGGGCTATTGGTGACGGTCCGGGATCAATCCCAAAGGGAAAGATCCGAGGACAACACCACGTAATTTTGAACCACGGTCAGATGACGAGGCAACACCTGAGCTGGCACCCCACTCTCCAAACTTCCACACCACGCCAACGTGAGGACATTTGAGGCCACGACAGATTTAACGTGCACCAGCCTCCTTTAAACACGACGGTGTTTGGCTGGATTCGAACTCGCAACCCTTCGGTTGCTAGTTCGTTACTCTTCCAACCGGGCCACCGCGGCCCCGCCCCTTATTTGGTAGAAAGGTTCCAATGGAAATTGTATGTTATGTGCACCCCTCTTCCTCTTTATATTCGGCGCCGCGGTGGCCCGGTTGGAAGAGTAATGGACTAGTAACCGAAGGGTTGCGAGTTCGAATCCAGCCAAACACCGTCGTGTACAAAGGGGGCTGGTGCACGTTAAATCTGTCGTGGCCTCAAATGTCCTCACGTTGGCGTGGTGTGGAAGTTTGGAGAGTGGGGTGCCAGCTCAGGTGTTGCCTCGTCATCTGACCGTGGTTCAAAATTACGTGGTGTTGTCCTCGGACCTTTCCCTCTGGGATTGATCCCGGACCGTCACCAATAACCCGTTGTGTTGCTCCAGTGAGACGTTAATTGAAATACCCCCTCTTTATATTCTATAAAAAAAACTCAGGGGTGCCCTTGCACACGGGTTGATCATTTTATGGTCTCTAAAGCCAAATAAGTCACCAATAGCTCGTGTGTTGCTCCACAGTGTGACGTTAATTAAATACTCACCTGAAACTAAATAGCTAATGATGGTAGGTAGTTATTTAATTGAAGTCGCACTGATGCAACACAACGGGCTACTGACGATCCGGTATCAGTCCCGAAGTAAAAGGATCTTTCCCAATGAACCCAGACCGTCGCCAATAATCGGACGTCGCACTGGAACAACACACGGGCTATTGTCGACGGTGCGGGATCAATCCCTAAGAGAAAGGATAGGACACCACGTATTTTTGAATCACGGTCAGATGACGAGGTCAACCCCTGAGCTAGCACCCCACTCTACACTATTCGAGGCTTCGACAGATTTAAGTCCTCACGTGTACAACGGTCTTAGGTCGGATCGAGTTTTGAAATTAAAAATAGGGTTTTCCCCAATTTTTTTTAAATTTGAAATCTTAAGAAAATCGGTGGTTCAAAATTAAGTAGTGTTACCATCGAATCTTCCCTGCGAGGAATGATCCCGGACCGTCGCCAATAGTCCGTTGTGTGGCCCCACCAGTGTGAAGTTAATGAAATATCTACCTACCTTAGGTAGGTATTTTAATTAACGTCACACTGGAGCGACACAAGGGCTATTGATGACGATCCGGGATCAATCCCTAAACGCTCAAGAAAATCGAGTTGACATAAATTTAATAAGACAAAACCCTATGAAAATCAAAAGCAGGTTTGTAGTAGACTCGAATCCGTCCAAATCTACTTTTGGTTTGTGCAACTCCAGGATCGGGACATGTTTCAATTAACGTCACACTGGAGCAACACAACGGGCTATTGGTGACGGTCCGGGATCAATCCCAAAGGGAAAGATCCGAGATCGGGACAAGGTGTTCGGATACTCTTTGGCCCTTATTTCCGACTGTACAACTCCATTTCGGGTTTTAAAGTTGAATTAAGATAATTCAGAAAATGTGAAACGTTTCAAAAATAAATGGAGCTTACTCAATGATTAGGTTAGCCTAATTTTTTATTTTCGTGAAGTAGACGCTTCATCCCGAAAATGTGGGGGGTACGGTAGCCAGATTGGAAGAGTGACGAATTAGCAATCGGAGGGTTGCGAGTTAGAATCCAACAGTGTTCGAACCCAACCGTCGTGTACAAAGGGGGCTTGGGCACTTTAAATCTATGGTGGCCTCAAATGTCCTCACGTTGGCTTGGTATGGTATTTTTAATTAACGTCACACTGGAGCAACACAATGGGCAATTTGGCTTGGAAGTTTGGAGTGGGGTGCCAGGTAAGGTGTGACCTCGTCGTCTAACCGTGGTTCAAAACTACGTGTTGTCCTCGGACCTTTCCGTTCGGGTTTGATCCCAGACCGTCGTCAATAGCCCACTGTTGCTCCAGAGCGACGTTAAGATACCTTTTGCCTACCCGAAAATGTGGTTCGATAAGATTTCATAAAAAGTGCATTTTTATAATTAAAATAACGACTTCACAAGTTACATACGATTAAATTTTAGTGGATACGATAACCAGGTATAGTCCCGGAAAAAAGGAACCCCTTTACTTCAAGCACTAATAGAGAAAATTCAGATACCAATCAAGAGGAATAATGTCCAATGCAAATTCAAATGCATACGATTAAATTTTAGTGGATAAGATAACCAGGTATAGTCCCGGAAAAAAGGAACCCCTTTACTTCAAGCACTAATAGAGAAAATTCAGATACCAATCAAAAGGAATAATGTCCAATGCAAATTCAAATACATACGATTAAATTTTAGTGGATAAGATAACCAGGTATAGTCCCGGAAAAAAGGAACCCCTTTACTTCAAGCACTAATAGAGAAAATTCAGATACCAATCAAGAGGAATAATGTCCAATGCAAATTCAAATGCATACGATTAAATTTTAGTGGATAAGATAACCAGGTATAGTCCCGGAAAAAAGGAACCCCTTTACTTCAAGCACTAATAGAGAAAATTCAGATACCAATCAAGAGGAATAATGTCCAATGCAAATTCAAATACATACGATTAAATTTTAGTGGATAAGATAACCAGGTATAGTCCCGGAAAAAAGGAACCCCTTTACTTCAAGCACTAATAGAGAAAATTCAGATACCAATCAAGAGGAATAATGTCCAATGCAAATTCAAATACATACGATTAAATTTTAGTGGATAAGATAACCAGGTATAGTCCCGGAAAAAAGGAACCCCTTTACTTCAAGCACTAATAGAGAAAATTCAGATACCAATCAAGAGGAATAATGTCCAATGCAAATTCAAATACATACGATTAAATTTTAGTGGATAAGATAACCAGGTATAGTCCCGGAAAAAAGGAAACCCTTTACTTCAAGCACTAATAGAGAAAATTCAGATACCAATCAAGAGGAATAATGTCCAATGCAAATTCAAATGCATACGATTAAATTTTAGTGGATAAGATAACCAGTGTAGTGATTCTCTGGGTAGCGTGGTAGATTCAATCTACAGAGAACAGTCTAGCTTAAATAACAAACGATAATTTTTATTTAAAACAATGTCTTGACTATATTAGAATCTATTTACACGACACTTTCACGCCTCTGCTAACTGGATGCGACAGGGTGTCGAAATCTCAGGACGTACGAAAGTCTCTGAGTTGGAGAAAGGTATCTCAACAGTCTCTAGATGAAACTCTACTCGTCGGTTGACGATTTCACAAGATCAGCACTGGATCCTCACTGGACGACGGGACAAGGCAGGTTCACTGCCGGACGAGAAGTCGGTACCGAACTCTCCGCAGGTCGTCGGTTCGGCACAATCAGGGATCGGCTCCACTGGGGTCGTCGGATCAGTACAAGACAGCACGGCTCCGCTGGGGTCGTCGGATCGGCACAAGACAGGCACGGCTCCGCTGGGGTCGCTGGTTCAAGTCTCGAACGAGAAATAAGCAGGAACTCGAGATAGGCAGCCTACGCCAGGCTACAAGAACGCGTCCTCTCAGGGTGAGAGAACCGTCTTCCAAATTATTAAGAGCTCCTTAATGGGGTTGACCGCTCAAAGGGTCACTGAGCTAAGACGCTAGCTCGGGAAACAAACAAGACTCGAGATGGGTAGCCTACGCCGGCTACAAGAACGCGTCCTCTCAGGTTGAGAGAACCGTCTTCAAAAAATATATTTTCTCCCTAAGGAGTGACCGCTCAAAGGGTCGCTGAGTTAAGCTGATCGATCGAGATCACAAGCAAGAACTCGAAATGGGCAGCCTACGCCAGGCTACAAGAACGCGTCCTCTCAGGTTGAGAGAACCGTCTTCAAAAAATATAGTTTCTCCCAAAGGAGCGACCGCTCGAAGGGTCGCTGAGTCAAGCCTCTCGAACGAGATCACAGGCAAGAACTGATGATTCGACTCCCTGCTTTTCCTTTTTGAAACCTCCCAGCCTTTGTTCGCTGGTGGTTCTCGATTCGTTCGTTCTTGATTGGTTCTTACTTTTAATTGGTTCGTTTTTACTTTGCTCATTTTTGAGGTTGCTGATTCGGTAGAGACTCTCTGACGTAAAATGGGATCAGCTACTTAGCGCAGGTGGCTTGATTACCTAGCAGGTGGACTTAATCACCTGGCAGGTGCACTCCTAAACACCTGGGCTCTTTCCGGAACGAATCTCCTTTTGTCCTCTTCGATCCAAGTCCCGACCGTCTGGCGCCAGAGAGATGGAAATGTATTGTCCGGCTCTTTTACGACCTGTCGGCGAGTTTGCCTTTGGGAGGGACAATTGAGGGTCCGTCAGTGAATCCTCACAACCCCTCCCCCCTAAGAAAGATTTTGTGGTATGGCAAAATCTATAAGGCAAGGGTTAGACATGGCAACTCGACGCATCATTAGAGGCAACAATTTTAAGAATTTATATACAAAATTTTAACATGATTTCAACACTGAAATTTCAAGTTACATCTACTATTTACAATACTCTTACATCCTACTCTTGTGATACAATTATATTTTATCACATAAGTTCAATCAAATACTGGGGTTTATGTACAATTTAAATCGGTACTTTTGGTACGATTTAATTTTCCGACAGCATTCTGCTCGGACAATCTGCATGTTGGTTGTCCTTCCCAGCCCTATGGATGATCTGGTAATTGAAGGGCTGTAAAGCCAACGCCCACCTCATCAATCTCGGGTTATTCCCGGAGTTATTCTTTAAAAATACTAACGGATTGTGGTCCGTTTCAATAGTGAAGCGTTGTCCGTCCAAGTAATGCCGCAGCTTTTTAATTGCGTAAATAACGCCTGCGCATTCTTTTTCGGTAGTGCAGAATTTCTTTTCTGTGTCGGTAAACTTCCGGCTTAAATATAATATCGGGTGATCAACTTTATCTGGCCCTTTTTGTGCCATGATTACCCCGATTCCTTGGTTGGAAGCGTCAGTTTGGAGGATAAATTCCTTTGAGAAGTCTGGGGCGTACAACACCGGCTTCTCAGTGAGTTTCGTTTTCTTTTTCTTTCACTGGCACACTAGCACTTTTTTTCAACACTGGACAGGATGTCCTTCACGTTGTAGCAGTTCTGGATGGTTCTGCTTTTTCTCACTTCACAACTCTTCTTGAGTTTGCCTCTGGACTGGATGTCCTCACGTAATAAATCCTGGGTGGGCTTACTACGCAAAAGGTGTGGTTGCCAATTTTTTTTTTAATGGCTAACAATCCCACCGTTGCCACCAATAATTTAAGTAGACTGTAGTGATTCTCTGGGTAGCGTGGTAGATTCAATCTACAGAGAACAGTCTAGCTTAAATAACAAACGCGTCATCTGACCGTGGTTCAAAATTACGTGGTGTTGTCCTCGGATCTTTCCCTTTGGGATTGATCCCGGACCGTCACCAATAGCCCATTGTGTTGCTCCAGTGTGACGTTAATTGAAATACCCAAATACCCTAAATAACAAACGATAATTTTTATTTAAAACAATGTCTTGACTATATTAGAATCTATTTACACGACACTTTCACGCCTCTGCTAACTGGATGCGACAGGGTGTCGAAATCTCAGGACGTACGAAAGTCTCTGAGTTGGAGAATGGTATCTCAACAGTCTCTAGATGAAACTCTACTCGTCGGTTGACGATTTCACAAGATCAGCACTGGATCCTCACTGGACGACGGGACAAGGCAGGTTCACTGCCGGACGAGAAGTCGGTACCGAACTCTCCGCAGGTCGTCGGTTCGGCACAATCAGGGATCGGCTCCACTGGGGTCGTTGGATCAGTACAAGACAGCACGGCTCCGCTGGGGTCGTCGGATCAAAGACACTCTCCGGGCCCACTCACCGTTAAGTGTAGAGCGTAATGTATGGCCCGGAGGTGATGACCTCCACCGCAACACGAAAGGGGTCCACCGGACCCAGACCAGCATTTATTTTAAATAAGCATTACAAAGACATACAAAGCGTAACAAATACGTTACAACAAAACATAGACACAAAAAGCGTAACTGATTCGTTACTACAAAACCTCGTCAAGATGTACAGTTATATTGGAACATATTCCTATGGCAAAAATCCTTAAATAATAGGAGAAAACAGGGTAGTGGGTGCCAATCCAACATCTACCAATGAAAATCCTCGGCCAGAATCGGCAGAACTAAAAACCCCACTCTGACCTGCAGAGGGGGCAGGTTATAATATTAAGAGAGGACAGTTTTCAAAGCCATAAGGAGAAGGTTCCACTACGGCACCTAAATTTACTGGGGAACCGAGCGTGCAATAGGTTTATAAGAGACGCCTGCTCGATTCCCCATTATAATTTTAAAGAATGGCTTATAAAAGGCGCCGGAAATAATATAAAAGTAGTAAAACATATACAATATAACAAGAGACCAAGACACACAGAAAATAAACACAACAGATACAGAACACAAGAGAAATCAAGTCAACAGAATACAAGACCAACACCACAAATACAATAAAATTACAAAGAGTAAAACATTAATGAGATATGATAAATATACAATGAAAAATGTTAAAACTGTAAAAACAAGAAAGACAAAACAGATCCAAAATTCAATAAAAGACATAAAATGAATGGACACCTAGTGCCACCATTCTTACGTAATAAAAAAAAACACAGAACACACAGCCATCGGGCTCAATTCCAAAGGTTCAGGTGTCCGGGGGGCCGGCCACCATCGCCGCGGCCGCCAGCACGCAGGACTTAATTTTAAATGCCGAGCCCTTATTTAACATAATACCTCGGAACCAATTTGGCTTTAATTCCTGGCTCGGCCTAGTAATGTGATAGTCCCGCGTTGCCGGACAGTCGAAGAGATAGTGGTCGGCGTCCCCCACCGCACCACAATTACACAAGTCGGAACGCCTGATTTTAAAACGGTGGAGGTAGGCCATGAAAGGGCCATGGCCCGTCAGAAACCACACCAAATATCGGTCCGAAACTAGGAGGTCGGGGTCCACCCTCGGGACAAAATCTCTGGCCCTAAGGCCACTCACCGCTGCGTCATGGCAGTCTTGCCAATACTGGAATTTAATATCTCTAATCTTCTTTTTCAGTGAGCTGATGGGGAGAGGGACCCCAAGATCCACGCCACGGACCGAGGCAAGCTTGGCGTGCCCGTCGGCAAGCTCGTTACCGACGAGCCCTGCATGTGCCTGAAGGGGTCGTCGGATCGGCACAAGACAGGCACGGCTCCGCTGGGGTCGCTGGTTCAAGTCTCGAACGAGAAATAAGCAGGAACTCGAGATAGGCAGCCTACGCCAGGCTACAAGAACGCGTCCTCTCAGGGTGAGAGAACCGTCTTCCAAATTATTAAGAGCTCCTTAATGGGGTTGACCGCTCAAAGGGTCACTGAGCTAAGACGCTAGCTCGGGAAACAAACAAGACTCGAGATGGGTAGCCTACGCCGGCTACAAGAACGCGTCCTCTCAGGTTGAGAGAACCGTCTTCAAAAAATATATTTTCTCCCTAAGGAGTGACCGCTCAAAGGGTCGCTGAGTTAAGCTGATCGATCGAGATCACAAGCAAGAACTCGAAATGGGCAGCCTACGCCAGGCTACAAGAACGCGTCCTCTCAGGTTGAGAGAACCGTCTTCAAAAAATATAGTTTCTCCCAAAGGAGCGACCGCTCGAAGGGTCGCTGAGTCAAGCCTCTCGAACGAGATCACAGGCAAGAACTCGAAATGGGCAGCCTACGCCAGGCTACAAGAACGCGTCCTCTCAGGTTGAGAGAACCGTCTTCAAAAAATATATTTTCTCCCAAAGGAGTGACCGCTCGAAGGGTCGCTGAGTTAAGCCTCTCGAACGAGATCACAGGCAAGAACTGACGATTCGACTCCCTGCTTTTCCTTTTTGAAACCTCCCAGCCTTTGTTCGCTGGTGGTTCTCGATTCGTTCGTTCTTGATTGGTTCTTACTTTTAATTGGTTCGTTTTTACTTTGCTCATTTTTGAGGTTGCTGATTCGGTAGAGACTCTCTGACGTAAAATGGGATCAGCTACTTAGCGCAGGTGGCTTGATTACCTAGCAGGTGGACTTAATCACCTGGCAGGTGCACTCCTAAACACCTGGGCTCTTTCCGGAACGAATCTCCTTTTGTCCTCTTCGATACAAGTCCCGACCGTCTGGCGCCAGAGAGATGGAAATGTATTGTCCGGCTCTTTTACGAACTGTCGGCGAGTTTGCCTTTGGGAGGGACAATTGAGGGTCCGTCAATGAATCCTCACACCAGGTATAGTCCCGGAAAAAAGGAACCCCTTTACTTCAAGCACTAATAGAGAAAATTCAGATACCAATCAAGAGGAATAATGTCCAATGCAAATTCAAATGCATACGATTAAATTTTAGTGGATAAGATAACCAGGTATAGTCCCGGAAAAAAGGAACCCCTTTAATTCAAGCACTAATAGAGAAAATTCAGATACCAATCAAGAGGAATAATGTCCAATGCAAATTCAAATACATACGATTAAATTTTAGTGGATAAGATAACCAGGTATAGTCCCGGAAAAAAGGAACCCCTTTACTTCAAGCACTAATAGAGAAAATTCAGATACCAATCAAGAGGAATAATGTCCAATGCAAATTCAAATGCATACGATTAAATTTTAGTGGATAAGATAACCAGGTATAGTCCCGGAAAAAAGGAACCCCTTTACTTCAAGCACTAATAGAGAAAATTCAGATACCAATCAAGAGGAATAATGTCCAATGCAAATTCAAATACATACGATTAAATTTTAGTGGATAAGATAACCAGGTATAGTCCCGGAAAAAAGGAACCCCTTTACTTCAAGCACTAATAGAGAAAATTCAGATACCAATCAAGAGGAATAATGTCCAATGCAAATTCAAATACATACGATTAAATTTTAGTGGATAAGATAACCAGGTATAGTCCCGGAAAAAAGGAACCCCTTTACTTCAAGCACTAATAGAGAAAATTCAGATACCAATCAAGAGGAATAATGTCCAATGCAAATTCAAATACATACGATTAAATTTTAGTGGATAAGATAACCAGGTATAGTCCCGGAAAAAAGGAACCCCTTTACTTCAAGCACTAATAGAGAAAATTCAGATACCAATCAAGAGGAATAATATCCAATGCAAATTCAAATACATACGATTAAATTTTAGTGGATAAGATAACCAGGTATAGTCCCGGAAAAGAGGAACCCCTTTACTTCAAGCACTAATAGAGAACATTCAGATACCAATCAAGAGGAATAATGTCCAATGCAAATTCAAATACATACGATTAAATTTTAGTGGATAAGATAACCAAGTATAGTCCCGGAAAAAAGGAACCCCTTTATTCAAGCACTAATAGAGAAAATTCAGATACCAATCAAGAGGAATAATGTCCAATGCAAATTCAAATACATACGATTAAATTTTAGAGGATAAGATAACCAGGTATAGTCCCGGAAAAAAGGAAACCCTTTACTTCAAGCACTAATAGAGAAAATTCAGATACCAATCAAGAGGAATAATGTCCAATGCAAATTCAAATACATACGATTAAATTTTAGTGGATAAGATAACCAGGTATAGTCCCGGAAAAAAGGAACCCCTTTAATTCAAGCATTAATAGAGAAAATTCAGATACCAATCAAGAGGAATAATGTTCAATGCAAATTCAAATACATACGATTAAATTTTAGTGAATACGATAACCAGGTATAGTCCCGGAAAAAAGGAACCCCTTTACTTCAAGCACTAATAGAGAAAATTCAGATACCAATCAAGAGGAATAATGTCCAATGCAAATTCAAATGCATACGATTAAATTTTAGTGGATAAGATAACCAGGTATAGTCCCGGAAAAAAGGAACCCCTTTACTTCAAGCACTAATAGAGAAAATTCAGATACCAATCAAGAGGAATAATGTCCAATGCAAATTCAAATACATACGATTAAATTTTAGTGGATAAGATAACCAGGTATAGTCCCGGAAAAAAGGAACCCCTTTAATTCAAGCACTAATAGAGAAAATTCAGATACCAATCAAGAGGAATAATGTCCAATGCAAATTCAAATACATACGATTAAATTTTAGTGGTAAGATTACCAGGTATAGTCCCGGAAAAATGAACCCCTTTACTTCAAGCACTAATAGAGAAAATTCAGATACCAATCAAGAGGAATAATGTCCAATGCAAATTCAAATGCATACGATTAAATTTTAGTGGATAAGATAACCAGGTATAGTCCCGGAAAAAAGGAACCCCTTTACTTCAAGCACTAATAGAGAAAATTCAGATACCAATCAAGAGGAATAATGTCCAATGCAAATTCAAATACATACGATAACCAGGTATAGTCCCGGAAAAAAGGAACCCCTTTACTTCAAGCACTAATAGAGAAAATTCAGATACCAATCAAGAGGAATAATGTCCAATGCAAATTGAAATACATAGGATTAAATTTTAGTGGATAAGATAACCAGGTATAGTCCCGGAAAAAAGGAACCCCTTTACTTCAAGCACTAATAGAGAAAATTCAGATACCAATCAAGAGGAATAATGTCCAATGGAAATTCAAATGCATACGATTAAATTTTAGTGAATACGATAACCAGGTATAGTCCCGGAAAAAAGGAACCCTTTAATTCAAACACTAATAGAGAAAATTCAGATACCAATCAAGAGGAATAATGTCCAATGCAAATTCAAATGCATACGATTAAATTTTAGTGGATAAGATAACCAGGTATAGTCCCGGAAAAAAGGAACCCCTTTAATTCAAGCACTAATAGAGAAAATTCAGATACCAATCAAGAGGAATAATATCCAATGGAAATTCAAATACATGATTAAATTTTAGTGGTAAGATAACCAGGTATAGTCCCGGAAAAAAGGAACCCTTTTACTTCAAGCACTAATAGAGAAAATTCAGATACCAATCAAGAGGAATAATGTCCAATGCAAATTCAAATGCATACGATTAAATTTTAGTGGATAAGATAACCAGGTATAGTCCCGGAAAAAAGGAACCCCTTTAATTCAAGCACTAATAGAGAAAATTCAGATACCAATCAAGAGGAATAATGTTCAATGCAATTTCAAATTGGGCCGTCTTCAAATCAACTCTTGCATTAATCACGAAATTTCCAAAGGCAACACCATGTTTTTATGCCTTAATCTGAAAAAAAATTCATAAATTTACTATCGTTATATCCAGAGATATTCAATGTCACAGCCGTTGAACATTTCAGGGATCATTTACATTGAAAGTCGTCATTTGTAGTAAATCAGGAACTCTTCATTTGTCGCTTGACTAAATGATTAAAGCTCCTTAACCCTCCTGTTGGTTGTTTCTACGAGGTATCTCTTCATTAGCAAGATTAGAGATCTTGGATGATAAATTTAGAAAGAATAATCAATATTTACCGTTTAATTTTTGACAACTTCAATTTTAACGTTTAATAACTGTTAAACTTATTCAGTTATTTTTAGTAACTATTAAATAAGCTTTTCATGATAGCAGTTAACTGTTAGCGATAGCTAGTAATAGTCGTGAAGACTTACGGTAAAAACAGTTTGCCCATCTATTAGATTGACGATTGTTCAGCCGTACCACCCGACAGGTAGGCAGTCGTTATGTGTACATGTGATACGTATTTCCAACATTTTCAAAAACTTTACGTTCCTCGTTTGTCATAATTTTTTTTTCAACTTTTGGATGCCCTAAAATCACCAGTGACGAAAAATTAAGTGCAGCTCAAAAACCATCCAGAGGAAAACTGAAATTTTTCTATAGCAATAAGTCTTTCCGAATCGATTTCTATCAAAATAAATCAAGGTTCCTATTCATCCTTCTTCGAATATTAATTTAATATATTGTAAACTAAAAGCTATTTAAAACTAAAACGTTATGTATTTTGTTTCGATTCCTTAATAGCTACGTGCTACAAAATATTAGCACTAAATATTCAGGTAGGTAAGAGCTATAAGAGTGGAAAACTGGTTAAACATTAGGAGCTCCAAACTTTCTGTACTCATAATTCCAAAACTGTAGAACCGAATGACATGAATCTTGGTATCTGAAGTTAAATTAATTCGAAATTTTAGGTCAAAATAGGGACTGCTATTGAAAATTATGAACTTGGTGCTCAATTTAATATGGAAACGACCCCTTATGCAAATTTTATGCATATGAATTTATAGATGTTATTTTCCCGGTATAATGCCATCTTTGAATTTGCTGTTAAAATTGTTTGAATGAAGAGGGGTGTTTTGTTTTTCCGCGACTACCTTGTTTCACAAGCAACCCATTTCTAAGCTTCGCATATTGCTCGTCTGCAATTTTAGCATGTCGTCTACTTGAAAAATTAACGCCAAACATGGTCAAAGGGGCGATGAATAAAGTTAATTCTTGAACGGAAAATTTTTTTTCCGAGTTTATGTTTGCGCTGAAAAAACTCATTTTTTAACTTCAACGAAGTCTCCAAGCTCTTAATAAAAATATCAAATACAACTCAGGTATAATCAAACTTTTATTATGCATGCATTAGGATGATAAAAAAAATAAAATATTAAAATTGTTTTTAACTTTGAGACTGCGAATTCCAATAGAAATTACAAGACAATATGTATCCTCTTGTTCGTATTAGAAAAGATAGAACAGTAAAACGCAACAATCGAAAGCATACAAACAAATACATAAATCTCAGCAGTAAAAAGCTTCATAAAATTATACAAGCGTTGACATCACCACAGGTGATATCCAGTAAAACGCAACAATCGAAAGCATACATGCAAATACATAAATTTCAGCTGTAAAAAGTTTCATAAAATTATACAAGCGTTGACATCACCACTGGTGATAGATCAAAAGACTAGATCAAAAGACTAATGCGCAATTTATGTTTTAGCTCAGAGCAGATTTTACCTTTCAGACTGCTCTTTCAAAACGCGACATTCAAACACCTTTTAGAAATTAAATTTTAAATCTTTACCTTGGTAGTAAAAGGGTCAATGCCCCAATTCGATTTGGAGTTATGTCCACTTCAAGATAACGAAAGTTATAATTTAAAGCGTTCTGTCGTTCAAAACATTAATACAGCGTACACAAAATGTTCTAAAGTTCTTGCATCAGGTGGTATCAAAAACTTGCGAAATGGATTGGCCCTTTACCATTAAGGTACAGAAATAGGATCTTGTTGGATTTCACTTATTTTACTTAGTTGCTCGAGTCTCGGCATTCCTGACGCCGTCAGCTGTTTCATAGGTTATGCAGGTAGTAACAGCTCCAGCAACCGTGTATGCAACATGGATATCAGCTGGCGCGCTCACTTTGATACGATAAAGCTCAGAATTCACTTCAGCGGCGTTGGAACTGCAAGCGCTCATCGGCCTCGCGACAGCAGTTTCAATAGTTCCTTCAGCATAAAGGGCAGTGGCTATCGGACTCTGCTCCAGACACACCTCAGATTCCGATTCAGAACCATGGTCGGAAACGATATCAGACTCGGACCTCGATGTTTCCAAAGGGTGGTCATTGCCTTTCAGATCTTCTGGGTCAGCCACGTATCCTAAATTACCCGCAGATGATTCCAACTCGGATTCCGGCTCAGGCGTTGGCTCGGCGCTGCTCGTAAACCCTTTTGTGAGCAGTTTCGAAAGCGCGCCCGAATCCTTCTGGATGTCCCTCGGTGGCGTTATACGGTAAGCATCATCCTCAAGCGGGGTGTACCTCTTTAACATTCCTGGCATCTCGGGAGTGCTCACATCGGGATCGTTCTGTTCGAGGGGGAGGTAGCCTTTCTTCAACAGATAATCTTTGGCTTTGGCAAAAAAGGTCCTTATCAATCCTTTCTTGGGGCTATCGTCAAGACTGACCTGGCTTTGGGATTTAGGCAGAGGCGAATCACGGCCTGCCGGATTCATCGAAACCCGAGGTTTTTCTGGAATGTATTTGGGAGTGGGTGGAGGAACAGACGACTTAACTGAAAAACGAAAATTAAAACTAGTTAATGCTCTGCCGCGCGATTCTCGAGAAGCGTCTAGTTAATGCTCTGCCGCGCGATTCTCGAGTATATCGGCATAATCATGAAATTCCTATTTCCTATTCTATGAAATTTGAAAAAGTTTTACAAACGTCGCTGAAAATATCTAAACCTCCAGTCTTTTTCATTCTTCAAGTAAACCAATGAACAAAATCTTTAAGCGATTTAAAAAAATGAATGTTCTCTAACACAAGAGACGCTATTTAGTCGAGATGGGCGAAACTAGTATTTGAGGATAATGCGTGAAGCATCGACGGCTTATTAAAAGTTTCTTTAATTACAATTAATTCGAAATAAAGGTGTGTGTTAAGACTCAAAAACCTTAAACTATTTTCCAAATTTCTTATTTTAGTTCTTAATTTTTTTTTAAATCAAGTCATTTATGCATTTAAAGATTTTTTCGATGGAATATGTTTATAAATGTTAATTTTTTCGATTAGAGTCGGTCTTACTGTTAACAGTTGAAATACCATGCAATTCCTATCGGTAGATAGCTAATTAACGTCGCATTGTAGCAACACAACGGGCTATTAGCGATGGTCCGAGATCAAAACCCAAAGGAAATATCTGAGAACCATCTATAGCTGGCACCCCACTCTTCAAACTTCCACACCATGCCAACGTGAGGGCATTTAAGGCCATGGCATATTTAATGTGCACCAGCCTCTGTGTTCACGGTCTTTGGCTGTACCGAGTTTCAACGGATCCGCAACCTGAGGGTTGCGGATCCGTTGCTCTTCCAACCGTCGGCCCAACTATCGGAATAACCCTTTAGATAGTTGAGCAATTTCGTACCTTTAGATCTAGCACCTTGTGGCTTCCCTTGCGGCGATTTCTTCCGTGCAGTCCGTCTGGAAGCACTTTCCTCACTTGTTGATCCCTCCGGAGGGCTATAGGGAATATCAGATGGAGGGGGTGGTGGTGGATATGTACGGGGTGGTGCAGGTGGAAATCGCAAGGGTGGTGCTGGTGGAGGTGGAATTCGACCGGGCGGTGCTGGTGGAGGAATTCGAGGAACCCTTACATCATCCTTGTGAAATCTGTCCTGGTCTTGTGAATCTTTCTGGCCACTTTCAGCCATTTCTGAAAATACAATAGTTATTTATCATTTATAGTTGTCCATATAAATAATACTAAAATTAGCCTCCTATAATACGACTTCCACCAGGTATGTCCTTAACACTCCTGGTGGTTGCCTCGACGAGGCATCTCGTCATTAGAAGAAAACTGACCAGATCTTGATGGACGAGGCATCTCGTCATTAGAAGAAAACTGACCAGATCTTGATGGACGAGGCATCTCGTCATTAGAAGAAAACTGACCAGATCTTGATGGACGAGGCATCTCGTCATTAGAAGAAAACTGACCAGATCTTGATGGACGAGGCATCTCGTCATTAGAAGAAAACTGACCAGATCTTGATGGACGAGGCATCTCGTCATTAGAAGAAAACTGACCAGATCTTGATGGACGAGGCATCTCGTCATTAGAAGAAAACTGACCAGATCTTGATGGACGAGGCATCTCGTCATTAGAAGAAAACTGACCAGATCTTGATGGACGAGGCATCTCGTCATTAGAAGAAAACTGACCAGATCTTGATGGACGAGGCATCTCGTCATTAGAAGAAAACTGACCAGATCTTGATGGACGAGGCATCTCGTCATTAGAAGAAAACTGACCAGATCTTGATGGACGAGGCATCTCGTCATTAGAAGAAAACTGACCAGATCTTGATGGACGAGGCATCTCGTCATTAGAAGAAAACTGACCAGATCTTGATGGACGAGGCATCTCGTCATTAGAAGAAAACTGACCAGATCTTGATGGACGAGGCATCTCGTCATTAGAAGAAAACTGACCAGATCTTGATGGACGAGGCATCTCGTCATTAGAAGAAAACTGACCAGATCTTGATGGACGAGGCATCTCGTCATTAGAAGAAAACTGACCAGATCTTGATGGACGAGGCATCTCGTCATTAGAAGAAAACTGACCAGATCTTGATGGACGAGGCATCTCGTCATTAGAAGAAAACTGACCAGATCTTGATGGACGAGGCATCTCGTCATTAGAAGAAAACTGACCAGATCTTGATGGACGAGGCATCTCGTCATTAGAAGAAAACTGACCAGATCTTGATGGACGAGGCATCTCGTCATTAGAAGAAAACTGACCAGATCTTGATGGACGAGGCATCTCGTCATTAGAAGAAAACTGACCAGATCTTGATGGACGAGGCATCTCGTCATTAGAAGAAAACTGACCAGATCTTGATGGACGAGGCATCTCGTCATTAGAAGAAAACTGACCAGATCTTGATGGACGAGGCATCTCGTCATTAGAAGAAAACTGACCAGATCTTGATGGACGAGCATCTCGTCATTAGAAGAAAACTGACCAGATCTTGATGGACGAGGCATCTCGTCATTAGTCTGTGTGAAAGTATTTGACGCCTTACGAGCTTTAAAACAGTTACAGCACTGAACATTAGGTTAGATGATCAGTTATCTAGTGTTATTAATCAAATACTTTTATACGCATCATTTTAATAGCAGTTAACTGTAAAAATGTTGGCTTTTTGACAATCATGTCTCTTCATTGGCACTTAACTCCGAGCGTCTCGAGGCTTCCCAAGACAGTAAAAGCAATATTGCATGACAAATGACAGACGTTGTTTACTTTGGAATTCTCTTCATTGACACTTTCATGCTTTTAATCCAGAACACGCATGACTAAATAACCACATCTATTGGTTGAAAGAATCCTAGGAACGATTCTAATCGACTTTCGAAGACATGCAGGTTGCGGGTGAACCTCTCCAAGGGTTAATATCAATACTAATTACAAAACAGTCGCAAATTCGACCTGCCCAGTTCAGTACGATCTTAAACGCTAATTGAAGAACCTTGTAAACACTTAAAACGAATCACTTTCAATTCTACCCCAGAATTCAACTATAACCATGCATACTTGAATAGCCCACGTTTGAACTTCCTCGAATCAGACCCTTTAATTTTGAAGTCGAACTCAAAATCTATTCTCAACACTCAAAAATGCTGTCGTAATGTATAGAAATTAGTCTCGATTTAAAATCCAGACTGAACTGTTTGGAAACGTCTACAATGCCGTATACCAAGAACCGCTAATAACATTAAATAAACCATCTTAGTATCCGCAAGATGTTAATGTGACCTAGCCTAACACCAGATTTAAAAGTTATAGTACATCGGTATAGCCCTCATTGAATACATCACTGGTTTGGTTGTCGCCCTACCATCATATTTTGCTACAGGAATTTTTAGAATTTTACAAGCTATACCTGGTCTAATAAAAATCCACGCTAGTCCAGACTAAACCAACGAGAACATTGCGAAAACCTTGAAATTTTCAAGCAATATCAAATACTTTCAATTAATCTTATTAAGTTAAATACAACACTTAAGCATCCTTAGTAATTACAAAATGCTTATTAGAAATAATCGAACAGTTCAAGCTCAAAGACTGAATAAAACCGATTGCAGATATAAACGGCAACGAAACGGTTTTTGCGATGTTATAAGAAAAAGTAAGTATCGGTAGACAAGTTACTTTATAATTTAAGTAAATGGATACTATTCAGAATGTTTCTTACCTTAAAGTTGCTGGATCTATTCCTACTGAGGAAGGATTTCTTGGAGATTTAAAATCAAATGTGTGGGGTGTCGAGAAATCAGCACATTTTGTTACTTTCAGCTTTCATCATATTCACTTCGTTTCAAACAGTACGAAATTTTAAAATCACAGATTTTGGTTGTCTTCCTCCTATCGTCAGAGTAGCTGTGGCCTAGCAACCTGCGAGATGTATACGGCACGGGTTCGATTCCTCCCTGGATTTATTCCTCTCTTCAGTGTCAGTAAAAAATAGCCAGTTGTGTTGCTCCAGTGCGATGTAAATTCAATACCTACCTGTGTCAGTAAAACTTCTGTTGTGAGTCTGTGTCCATTTACTTGACATTGTCTGCTTTATGTTAACCGCAGCTTGGACAAATTCCTTGCGCCATAAAAGCACAACCAACCTTCTAATGTCATTTGTTGCTATACAAGGGTCTATAACTAAGATAATTTATAACACACAGTCTAAAAGTTAACTTTTCCTATGAGTTCTGTTTTATCATTCTTTGCACAGCGATGGTAGGTGTTTTTAATTTGCGTCGCACTGGAGCAATTAACGGTCTATTGGTGACGATTTGGGATCAAACCCGAACGGAAAGATCAGAGAAAATCATTTTGAACCACGGTCAGATGACGAGGTCACACCTCACTCTCCAAACTTCCACACCCCGCAACGTGAAGACATTTGGGGCCAGATATAACGTGCACTAGCCCCCATGTACCCGACGGTCTTTGGTTGGATCTAGTTTCGAATTCGGAACCCTCTGGTTGCTGATCCGCTACTCTTCCAACCGGGCTACCGGGGACCCAGGTTAACCTTGGAAAAAACGAAAAGAAATTATGAATGCTGAAAAATTCGACAAGGTTAAACTAAGATAGAGTATTCCCATACTAAATTGGGCCGCGGTTGGGAGAGTAACGGATTAGCAACCGGAGGGTTGTGAGTTCGAATCCAGCCAAATACCGTCGTGTACAAAGGGGCTCGTGCACGTTAAATCTGCCGTGGCCTTAATTATCCTCACGTTGGCGTGGTGTGGAAGTTTGGAGAGTTGGGTGCCAGCACAGGTGTTGCCTCGTCTTCTGACCGTGGTTCAAAATTACGTGGTGTTGTCCTCGGGTTTTTACCCTTTGGGATTGATCCCGAACCGTCACCAATAGCCCGTTGTGTCGCTCCAGTGTGACGTTAATTAACTATCTTATACTTTAATAAGAATCATATTTGGTCAAACTGTGCCAAGACACAAGACGAACAAACCACATCAAATAATGGACGTACAAATGCAAGTTAAGTAGTTTAATTACCTTACGTGGATTAACACACGAGCTATTTGCGATGGTCCGGGATCAATCCCGAACCCAAAGATCCGAGGACAACGACTCGTAATTTCACACCACGGTCATATGACGAGGGCAACACCTGAGCTGGCACCTCTCTCTCCAAACTTCCACATCGCGCAAACGTGAGGACATTTGAGGTCAGGATAGATTTAACGTGCAACCGACGGTCTTTGACTGAACCGCCAAGATGTGAAGGAATTTGCTTGATAGGTAGGTTGTTGAATTAACTTCGTGTTGGAGCCAGACGATGGACTATTGTGGAGGTCCAGAATTAATCTAGGAAGGAAAGTTCCAAGGTTAAAGCTTCGTAGTTTTGAACCATGGTCAGTTTGTAGGTAGTTTAAGTAACATCCACTAGAGCAACACAACTGGCTATTGGAGAAGGCCCGGGATCAATCACGAAAGGAATGATCCGAGAATAACACCTCGTAATTTTGAACCATAGTCAGATGGAGAGGTCAACATCTGAGTTAATTTGCTTTGTGTGCAAGCGTCAGTAGGAGGTATATTGTAACGAAGAAGACTTCAATGAATGCAAATTCCATTCTAAAGCTGCTGATGTGTACTTGACTATTTAAGCCAAACTTGTTAATGCACGTTTTCGTGACCTTCCTTGTTAGCTTTTACTTCTAGTTGCGTCTTTTAGTGCTTGGTGAGTGTTTTGTCTTAGTGAAAATTAAGCCTAGAAAATAATTTTTTGGTTAGATTGTATTTGAGATTTGTAACCTCGATTTCTGTCTTGTTAAAATCCAACAATAGTTTATAAAACATCTGTTCTAATTCGAGGTTCGTTTAATGAGTAGACAACTATCTTGGTTTATTGGATCTATGTAGTTATAGTACAAATGCTATTTATCTTGTTTACTAGTCAAAATGTTAAAGGATTATTTCTTCGGTGATGTAATAAAAATTTTCCTGACTTTATATGCCATTATTACAAGCAGCCCTTGGTCTATAATGCAAAATCTTTCTAACAAATCTTTCACGCTTTTCGAGTAAATGTTTCTAAATAGTAATGCTAGGAAGAGTACTGTTGATCGTTTAACAGTTGAACTGGACTGAAACAATACGTTAAGTTTCTTATAGTAAAAAATATCGTCTTGTTCTACCGAAAGATTCGTAGAATCTTAATGAGTACATGATTCCTTTGTTTTGCACAGGTAAATTAAGGTCAAGAGATGCGTTGCTATTTAAAATATCGCAGTATCTTTAAATTTCTGTCGATCTCTGAATAAGTTGAAATCAATGATGTTAAAAAATAGACTTGGTTTACTCTTAAAATCTATCTTGTTTGAAATTTATAGTATTTTTAGAGATAATTTTAAAATGGTGAATGCCAAACCTTCGAAGAACACGGGGCCCTTTTGGCTACAACATTCAAATCGGGTCATTCTAATTGTATTTCCTGTTTGCATCGACTTTAATTTGTGATCTATCTAAAATTTCTAAGCCAAGTAATGGTCTTCCATATGAAACAACTCTGCTTTCATGTAAGCAAACTGAAATTGCCGCATTGGTATTTAACTATTAGAGATGGATTGTTATGTGTTGATTGCTATGACAGTTTAAAAATGTTACTGCACAACAATTGTTGAAAATATCAAATTGCTCTGAACTTTTGGCATTGCAGAGTAGCATCTTAAACTAAATCTAGAATTTTTTAAATCGTAATCTAATTTCTTAAGAGCTCGATTCAACCAACCGTTCATTCAAATTTCTAATAGTTATTAAGAATTTTGTCATCAGTTAGCAGGTAACCGACATTTAGAAATTAAATTTTGAACATCTTATTAACTCTTTGCCGTAAATTAGAAATAATATCTGCACTTATTGCAAATACGTTTTACCGATCACCTAGTGATGTTTAATTGAAACAAATCTAAACTTTCAGAAATGGCTGATCGAGACAAACCCGGAAAAGAACTTCCTAGTTCTTCGAGAGATCACCGGATAAGGCCAGTCGACCCTGTGCCTCCACCTCCTCCACCCCCACCACCCAATGGTAATGTTCTTCCTGAATTGCTTTTTCTTGGTTTTGACCACAGTATTATGTGGTCACTAAGCCGTCTTTTTCAAATTTGGCGGTTTGTTGACATGTGGAGGAATCCATACAGGAAGTATAAAGTTTAAGTGAGTAATGGGTAACCTTTTTAGGTGCCTAGGATTGTGACCAAAACTAGTAATAACGCGACCCTTGGAAAGTTGGGGAATTTAACATTCATCTGATTTGTCTACGGGATGGGAAAAGGCGCCCATCAATATGATAGACTTCGGCGATTTCGCCACTTTTGTCGCCAATCTATATATTTATATACAGAAATGCACATTCAAACGTCTACCTTGCCTTGCGATATTATATCGCCAAACGAGATAAGATGCCAAAGTCGCGTGACTACTAGTCGACACATTGCAGACTTTTTGAAGCTCGTCTCAATAGCAATGTTTGGTCTATGATGCATTTGGAAATTTTCTGTTTTCTTGAAGTTCCTCTGAATTACCAAGCAAAAGAGACCCGAGTACGAATTCCAGTGAGTCCTTAAAATATGGTTTATCCTGTCGCCAAAAATGGGGTTACAAGCAAAACAACCTTCAAATGTAAACAGACCATCGCCATTTTAAAAGTGACGGTATAGTTTCTCATAATACTGATCACGGCTAAATAATTTGACGAAAAAACTTCCAGCAGCGCCTGTCCGGGTTCTCGATGTCTTGGGTCGATGTAATTAATAGAATTGTTGCTTGCGGGCGCTGTACGCCTACCTTTGAAAGTGAATTATTAGCACAAGACGTTAAATTGTGTTTGTTGGAAACTTCCTCTTTCCAAGAAAAATGAGGTAGTGATTTTTATCTTGTGCTTGGTGCAGCTTATCCTTTGGACCTTGCACCATAAAACACAATCAACCAAGAAAAATGGGAGTTTTGAGAGACTGATCAAAATAAAGTGCTTAAAAGCCTTGTATGGCAATTTTTTGTGGGAAAAAGTACGATAAAGGTAATAAAACAAGACGGGTAGAAGAAAACTAGTAGGGGCGAAAATCTCGAGTCACTTTTCTTTAATAAAACCAATAAATGCATCATAAAATTTTGTGTATGATAACGCCAGTAATGTGTTTTAACTTTTAGTTCGAACTAGAATTTAAGCTGCATTTGAGATTTAAATTTTTGTTCATAATTCGATTCAACAGCGTTGACCTAATATAAAGAGGTGGAGCATATGCGCCCAGCTTCATGCTACTACTTCCGGTTGATCAAACCGAGCGACCGGAAGTAGTAGCATGAAGCACACGTGGCTATATATCACGTATTCGCCATTCGTGGTTATATCACGTGGCTATGGGAAAAGTATTTATTTTAATGTGGGACGAATTGATTGGTTAGGAACGTTAGACAGCATATGGGCTATGATAAGATCTCGGTACGTCACAAGGGCTTATGAATAGACTTGAGCTAATTGGCTATTGAAGCACAGAAAGACTATTTGATTAGGTCTATGCTCAAAGAGTCCGCGTTGTTTAATTTTAAAAATTGGTGTCTAGAACTTTTTTATATAAAAGTCGTTTGATACTAAAATGTCTTCAAGATATTTAGATCCCAAAAATAATTTTGGGCCACTATATCCTCAAGGTGGTAATTTGGAAGAGAAACAAATTGGCAACCTGAGGGTTGTGAATTTCAAACTAGGTCCATCCGAATGTCGTGTGCACGGGGCTGGTGACCGTTAAATCTGTCGTGACCTCGAATGTCTTGCGTTGAAGTCTGGAGAGTGGGGTGCTAGCTCGGGTGTTGACCGCGTCATCTGACTAGACCAAATTTACGAGGCGTTGTCCTTGGATCTCCCTCCGGGATTGATTCCGGACCGTCGAACGAAAAACAGTTATGCCACATAAGTGCGTTGTAGGTAGTTAATTAACTTTGCTCTGGAGCAACACAACGGGCTATTATCAACAACTGAACGGCAATGGGTGGCCGGCAATCTTGAAAACCGGACAGCAGCTGCTAGAAATTCGTCAGTTCAGTTGACCGTTACTTTGACAACAGGAGCAGAGGTAACATTGGTTTGGTTGCTTTTTCAGATCCCAACAGAGGGCGCTGGGAACATCCGCCATCCCCTCATCCAGGCAGAGACCGAATACGTGGTATCTATGATATGCCACCAATCCACGGTTGGTATGATTTTATCTTGCGCTTGGCGCGAATTGTCCTTTTTGGACCTTGCGCCATATAACCCAATAACCAACCACGGTTGGTATTGCTAGTTTTAATCTACTTAACATTTTAAATAGTGTTATTAATCCTCCAAGCTGGCTTCGATGAGATATCTCGTTCATAAAGATATGGTTTGCTAATGACGATATATCTCGTCGAGACAAAACTGCCCTATGGAACTCGGATTCAAGTTGGAGAAACTCGTTGTCCCTTGCCCTAGATTGCAAGTCTGCTTTGGTGCCTGTTCCAAATTGTCCACTAGGACTGGAGACAATTTGGAACGAGCATCAAAGGCTGCTCACTAGTAGACAGTTTTTGACGCGAAAATATATGCTATTAACTTCAGATGGTAGACTGTATAGTGGGTGAGAAGGCAGATGACCTTTGATAAGTCCACTAGTAGAATGTCATGTTCGCTTTTCTCCCCAAGCAAAATGCCAACCAATCACCCACATTCAGGCATAAGGATCAATTGACTGAAGCGGTATTCAGTTCCTCCTATCGCAAGTACTCTGTAGCTGAGTTGGCAGAGTCACTGATTTCAATGCCAGTGATCCCAGCTAAATTTAATTCAGCTTACAGTAGTTGATCCTGTTTATTAGACTCGAGAATCTACAATTTAAATTTCACCCGATTATTTTTAAAGTTGGTTACGTGGAATTTATAACATTCTTATTTTAATTGACTACTAAATGAATAGTTGGCAACACTATTTCTACATCTGACAAATAGCCTCTATTCATTCAGGAACCAAAAAATCTCGGAAAGGCGCCTGTTATGAACTGGCTCAAATAATTTGATCGCTCGCTTTAATTTCGCACAATAAACCTACCATGTAAACATAACTTTGAAATGTTTCTTAGACTGAATCCTGTTTTTTTTCTTTAAGCTCTTAATTCATTTCCATAAAGTAAAACTACTTCTCGGTAATCTGATGGCGAAGCAAAAACTTCTATATGCTGTGGACTTCAAAAGTATGTGATTTAAGTTGACAGCTGACATAATAGGTGGTGAGCAGGAAAAAAATCGGGACTTTTAGGGGCGCTTTCTATCGAGCTAAGTGTAGGTGTCTGTAGCGTTTCGTTTTTTCGTGTTACTGCGAAACGAGTTTTTGAAATAACTTGACATTACATATCTTGTGTTTGGCGCAACTTGGTCAAATATGGCTCTTGCGTCATAACACCCCAAAACCAACCCTCGTAGTGAGATACCGGTATTGCTATTAACATCGTCTATTAATGTAAGCCATTATCGTAAAATAACTATCTTGCCAATCTATTTGCTTTTTCAGAAGCTCGTCGTCCATCTCCTCATCATTCTAGAGACCGTAGGATCGTAATAGAATTGCCTGGAGGTAATGTAGCTTTCTTAAATTAACCTTTCTTGAATCTAGGTTTTTTTGGCGCAATTCAAAGTGAAGTTTGCTTATGATTAGCGTGTGTAAAATTCTATTCTGTGCATAGTCCTTATCAAATAGACGGAGCATGTGCGAACAGCTTCATGTTTCTACCGATCGCTCGGTTTGAATGTCGTGTGGTGATTGGAAAAACGCGTATCTTAATGTTGGACTAATAACTAATGGGATGAAAACGCTAGTTTGTACTTCGGCCCCAGTCGATTCCCAAATCCACGTGAGATGTTGTGACTTTGTCCACATGCTCGGTATATTTCATTAAAAGGTCGGCAACTATTTACCTCACAGTATTTACGATATAAGTTGCAGCACATACATTGCATTTGCTCATGTACTGCATGTCTTCAGGTTCTTTGAAGTTTGAGGGTCCAGCCAATGCAGGTCCTACGTATGACAATATCTAGATCGAGTTAATTTGTTTTAGAGTCATCTGAGCCCGGAAAGAAATGAAGTTTAGGCTACGTCCACGTGCATTCGATTGGTTAACTTCGATAACTACGTGAGTGCTGCCATTCCATGATTGGATCACCGAATGCCAGTCCGCTTACAAGAAACAAAGAAGCTATGGAGCATATTTCGGAGATACCCGATTACTAATAACCTTATCGCTTTCAAACAGGTTAAGGCATTAGCTTGCAAGGTAAGACAACAAAACCAGAGGAATTCTTGGATCAGATACGTCACTTCCCTAACATCAAGCCAACAGTTGTGGAAGAAAATTAAAGCAGCAAATGGTCCTTATCGTGATTCTTTTATTCCGATCCTAGAGACCACGTCTGCTATACATTCTTCCCCAGATGACATCGCAAACGTCATCGGAGTCTTTTTCCAGTGTCCAGCTCTGACTCTCATAGTAAAGCTTTTCAAGCGACTAAGAGTCGAGCTGAAGAACACCTGTAAGCTTTAAAAGCAGAAACAACCTCTCCTACAACTGAACTCACGATGCTTGAACTGAAGATGGCGCTTTCTCATCCCAAAAACACCTGTCCGGGACCGGACGGAATCGCTTATCAGATGCTCCGCCACCTGTCCCCGGATTCTCTAAAAATATACTTTACCTACTTAATAGAATCTGGATGAAGCACAAATATCCCACATTGTGGAGAGAAAGCATCGTGATTCCGATTCTAGAGCCCGGGAAGGACTCCAAAGACCCTCTGAGCTATTGCTCAATTGCATTAACAAGCTGCCTTGGTAAGACCTTAAAACGCATTGTCAATGCCCGTCTGACACATACACTAGAAAAACAAATGTATTTCTTCATTCCAGAGTGGCTTCCGTAAAGGAAGATCCACTCTGGATAACTTAATCCATCTTGAAGCAAATTCGCAATGCCTTTGTGCGGAGAAATCATTTAGTTGCTGTCTTTTTTGACATCGAAAAGGTATATGATCGTACGTGGCGATACGGTATTCTCAGATATGCTTGTTAGATTTCCTTTAAAACCATAATCAATGTTTGTTCAAAAAATTTTATCATGTGTTTATAGAGTTCGCATTGGTTCATTTTTATCGAACTTATTTATTCAGGATGGAGTCCCTCAAGGTAGCGTTTTAAGTGTCACCCTTTTAAGCCTTCATTTTAGTCATATCAATTCACTTCAATTCATAGGACTCTTTTTGTTAACGACTTGCAGATATGTCAAGGATAGGATACGTGTTAGAGCGGCAACTTCAGAACAGATTAACATCTTGGTCCAGTGGTGCGACCGTAATGGTCGTACATTGTCCTCAAGCAAGAGTGCTTGTGTCCACTTCTGCAGGAAGCGGAGTCTTCGCCCAGACCCTGTAATTTGTATCCAGAACACACGGATCCCTGTAATCAATGAGATAAGGTTCCTCGGAGTGATATTCGATCGGAAACTCGTCTTCCTACCCCATATTCTTCATCTACGCAAGAAGTGTGAAAAATCCTTAAACATTTTGAAAGTGCTTTCAAACACCTTGAGGCGGATCGAATATCTTTACTCCGAGTGTATTATTCCATCATCCTATCTCGCATTGACTACGTGTGTTGTATATGGTACAGCAAACTCTTAATTTGCGCAGATTGGACACTACACTATTCTGCTTTGAGGACATGTACTGGTATATTCCGCGCATCACCTGTTACCAGCCTTTACGTAAAATGTAACTAGCTCCCACTCGACCTGAGGCGAAAAAAGTTGTCAGCCAATTATTTCTTAAAGAGCCTTACTTTACCATCTCTCCCTATAAAACACAACTCCTGTTTCAAGTGTCAATCGTTTGTATGATGCTAGACCATGTAATATTCGACCATTTACAGAAAGGCAAACGCATCAATGATTCTCCTTACGCGGCATCTTGACTTAATCCAATGATGTGTTAAAGTTCACACCTTATAACACCCCTTCCATTAGATTCATCAATCCCTTTGCAACCTTCAAAGTCTGACACACCCAGCTATTTCCCTACTTTTTTTATTACCATTGCAGTCAACTCACCTCTCGTATCAGCTTTTACGGATGGGTCGAAAATAGTAAGACGGGTGGACCGTGGTGTAGTTTTGAACAACACTACATTCAGTTAGTCTCCATCCTTCTGCTTACACTACTGAAGTAGTAGCCATTTGTCGTGCTCTTCAGCAAATATCCTTTAGCACCCATCGTAATTACTGTATATACATTGATAGCAGGAGAATACTGCGACAGCTGGAGCATTATGATCATAATTGTCATCTATTTGTGTCGGACATTTTTAACATCTTTCAAACATGGGAAAAAGCAGGATTCGATATTCTCTTTTGTTGGGTCCCCAACCATGTGGGTATCGAAGGCAATGAAGCAGCCGACAATGCTGCAAAAACCGCCTCTACCCCATTGTTCCGAGCTGTACCCTTTTCAGACGTCAAGAGGTCCATCAAGAATTTTATTCATAGTTTATGGCAAGAGTCCTGGAACCTGCAAGTCGACAACAAACTTGATCTCATTAATCAGTTGCTCCAGTGCGGAGGATTGATGTCAAATTGACTCCTACGCATTGGACATACCAGATTTACTGTCATTTATTACTGGGAGAAAGTGCTCCTTCGTGCAACCTTGCTTTACTCCTTTTGCCGTTCATCACATTTTAATAGTTTGCCCTGATTTTAATCATCGTCGTAGATATTTTAATAGCTCTATTTTAACTATGCAGGATTTGATAGGGGAAACCCACACCCGAATCCTTTCCCTTTAAGTACAATTGGTTTTTAAATGCTGTTTAATATACTATATATTCATGAATTTAACATTTTATTCTGACAAATTTCTTGTACTCGTTTCCCTTAAACACTACTTTTGTATATTTTTATATATATAATACAATGATTTTATGATTTCATCTTGCGCTTGGAGCAGCTTGTCCTTTTATGGACCTTGCCCCATAAAACCCAACAATCGATCAATTTTTCTGATCGGATTGATAGATATTAGTTATTCAGTGTCCTGTGTAAATTATTTTTTATTTCATTTCGATAGCTTTGCAAGTTCAGCTTAAAGTTTTATTTCCAAACTAGCTCTTAGTGCCGTTTACTTAATTCCAAAATTAAGTAAACGGCTACAAAATATTTCGGTGAAATTCGAAAGTTCTATGGCACAGTTATGCTTTCAATTATTACTTAAGATTTTCTGAGGGGAGTGCCAAAATATTGAAAGGGCGGTTCTGAGCAATACGAAGTTGGGAACTGCTTTACACTCGAAAAAACATCCACCCACAGCTGTGTAATCTAGAGTAGAGGTCGGCAAACTTTTTGGACGGAAGAACAAAACCTGTCCCTCACAATTTAAAAATTATAAGAGCTAGATATGGATATTAGAAATGAGCAAATTTTAAAGTAATATTAATCGTATCTTCACTAAATGAAGGAAAAACCGCGCACAAAGTGTTATTGATTTTAATCAGTGAGCTGTGCAGAAACTGTCTAAGGAAATGCAAAACTACACTTGCCTCCTACATTCACATATTGCCAACGCTGTCTTGCCCAGTAGAGGGCACCCGTGCACTCGCTTATTAGTCACTTTGGCTTCTTTGCCTACCATGTGCTCAACCATCCCCTCCCCTAAGCTGTACTTTGCGAGACATCTAATTATGTAAATAAAATCCTTTTAAAACTTCATAAATGAAACTTTCTCGGATTTATTTTAATTTACAACTTTATTTCGGAGCCACATGTGCGAACAGCGGCTCGGACCCTGGTAGGGACATCCGACAGTTTATCAAAATTGTGTGAAATTTGTTATTTTTCAGGACCTGAAGGGAGACATTTGAGACCGGTGAGAGGACGAGTTCCTACTCCCTACAGTGATCCGAATCTTAGAATGAATCTTGAACCTGCCCCTCCAGCTGTAGCCGGTCCGTCATATGATATGTCCCAAGGGATTATAGCCGCAGGTGCAGTAGGTAAGAACTGGTTAGTTATATCAGTTGTGTACCTTAATCAACGGTATATATTCTGGATTTTCCCTTTTGTACATACGTTTTATTACATCTGCAAACCTGGTTGGACCAAGAGATTTTGTAATACGAACGGAATTCTGTTATTTAATGCTTATGTTGGATCGGGACTAAAATATGGAACACTGGTTTAGAATTATTACGACTACCATATCATGGATATTGAAGAATTCAAAATTTTATTCTGTATATTTCAGGAGCACAATTCCTCTGAATTGCTAAAGCAATTCAGTTTCATTACTTTGAGTTCCGTAAGTAAAACAAGGGGACTCTGCTTCCTAGCTTTTCTCACCAAGTGCTTTTTATCAAGAAATCCAATAATGCAAAGAAAAAATAACTTAAACTTCACCAGTCTAAAGATTGCCACACTCGGGTTTAGAAAAGCTAAAAATCTCGTGTCTTGTATTTTGACACTTGTAAGCCGACGATATACAATCTTGATTTAGCATCAAACTTGAAACTCAATTTTCAAGTAGCGTTGTCGTCTTTGGTAGTTCGTTGAAGAACTCTGCAGCTAGACAGTCCTACGTCAAAACGTATTGAGTAGATTTAATCGCGTTTGGCGCAGCTTATCGGCTAACGGACCTTGTGCCATAAAATCCCAACCGTTAAAAAAAAATTCAGACTCGAAAATAAAATAGAAAAATCTTAAATGCATACGTTGGCAAGTATATATTGTAAAGTTACAAGTGAAACACCCCAAGTCAAATAACTAAAGGATGGATAACACGAAGTAAAGCATTTCTACTCTTCATTTCTACTACATTTCTAAAGGGATTTTCTACTCCCAAATTAAATCTCTTCTCAAGAAATCGTCAATTCATTTTTCTTTGCATTGTTGGACACTTCACCAGTTTAAAGATCATTGCACTTCGGGCTTAGAAAAGCTTAAAAATCGTGTATTTCACTTTATGCCACAATATATAATCTCGGTTTAGTATCATACTTAAAACTCAATTTTCAGGTAGTAGCGCTCTCGTCCCCAGCAATCCTCTGCAAAAGTCTCACTCAGATTATGGGTTCTCGACCTTGCCAAGTGGAAGCAGACGTACCTTCAGAACGTTCATCAGATCGGTTCGCCAAAGGCTTAGGGGCTTTGTCCCGTTTCTGAGACATGTAGAACCCCGGGAAGCGAGAAAAGGTTTGCAGCCCTCCACAGATGAGTCGTTGAGCGTGCATCCTTCTCTGGAGTCGACATCTATAAACATTCCAGAAGATGACGGCTCAGATGGTTCGGACTCGGAAACGGACGAACATGAGACACCAGTAAGCAAACACCCACTATTTTCGGAGGAAAGCCTTTCCATCGAAGATCGTTCGGATTCGGACAGATCTCGAACCACAGAAAGACTAGTTGACCGACCTGTGCTTCGATCCTCGGAGGACATCGCCAATGAAGATAGTCCGGACCCGAGTTTGGACCGATCTCTAACCCCAGACACACCAGTTCAACTTGTGCCTTACTCCCCGGAGGTAGAGATCGCCCGTGAGGATGATGCCGAGCAGGCTGAGGACCATGGTCACGTCAACCCATCGGGTGCATTGTCGGCTCAGAAAGACGTGCAAGCGGAGCTGTACCGCATCAGCCTCAGCTCGCCTGTCAACATGCAGATAGAGTACGAGGAGTCTGGGCATGTCACAACTTGCATACGCTGCGAGCCGGCCCGTTACGTGTTAGACGAAGATGACGTGGTAAGCGACACGGAAGAGTCTCGATCCGACGACGAAGGAAATTATTTCTGAAACAAAAACCCGGCGTTTAGAATGATTTACTCGTTTTTGGTAGTAATCTCATGAGAAGTTGTCGAGTGAATCTGAGGGTACTAATGAATGTCTTATGAGTTATCTTTTTAAATACCTTTTCGTTTAACTCGTTTTTAAGTGTTGAATACCAGTCGTAAACCTATAAGATGCTTTTAGTCTTCACTCTTTTTATTGATCGAGTTAATAAATCCAGTTTCAACAGAATGTTTATGCGTATCTTTTTAATTTTAATCCTACGCTTTCTCGAGCATTAAGTGCCGAGCTGTCCAATATGAAAATCCTAGTTATCACGGAAAATGAAAGTGTTTAAAAGAGCCAAGCAATGAGAGAGAAAAAGGTGTTCTCGCATCCACACTATCGACGGGTTCGAGTCCAATCCAGTCTTTAATAACTGAGCATGAGAAGCTGTTCGCCAGTCATATTCATTGAATATGACTGGCGAACGTGAGAACAAGTTTGGGGGTTTGTTTTGTGGCGCGCAAGGTTCAGTAATGGACAAGCAGCGCCAAAAGCAACACGAAATAAAAAATCCATAGATGACAAATTCAAAATATCAAAAAGTACACTCACTGCCAAAGGTTAAGCACGAAGCGGTAAAATGCAAAAAAACAAGTAAGCTTTGATTGACACGAAATGCGGCAGGAAAGTAGCAAATATGTTCATGCATGAAACAAAAGAATTACATACAAAGATGAAAACAATATTGAATTTTAATAAATTATAAGATGAAGTCGTTTTAGTCGTTAACAAAATGATGTTTAAATCCAAAGGAAACAAAACCGACATTAATAGGGTATGTGACCACCCATCATCCTCATACAAAGTTTACAGCGTGTGACCATGCTTTCCATGGGGTGATCAACCACCCCAGAATCGAGTAACCGCCATTCCTCCTGTAGATTAAGTTTGCAACTCAGTGACTGAGGGTAGGAAACGTGCAGACACAGCACGGCCGAGGGCATCCCAAAGATTTTCAGTGGGATTAAGGTCGGGCGAGTACGCCGGCCAATCCATACGCGCAATCCCCTCACTCTCCAGGTAGCCGTCGACGATGTTGGCTCGATGGGAACGCGCATTATCATCTATTAAAACGAAAGCAGGACCAACCGCTGCAGCGTAAAATCTCAGTGGGTTCTAGGACTTCATCCCGAAATACCGGACAGCCGTCACAGATCTGCAGGTCGGTGCGATATCCCAACGAAATACCTGCCCACATCATGATGCTTCCACCTCGGAATGTGTGATGCTCGATGTTCTGGGCCGATTGCGTGTGCCTTGTTCTCTCCAGACCCTTACACGCTTGCCATCTGGCTCCAGGGCAAATCTCGACTCATCCGTGAACATAACGTTGCCCCAATTCACATGTTGCCGACACCACTTCTGGATTGGACGGATAGAGGAACACAAACTCGTGGTATCGGGCGTACAGTCCATTCATGTATAGCCTTCGGCGAACAGTAGTGGCAGATATCTTACCAATGGACGCTGCAACCATAGATGTCACACGTGTGGAGGTCGCTCTTCGATTCCGCTTGGCTAAAACAGCAATATATCGATCTTCTGTGGGGGCCGGAACCCTTGGGCGATCGGCCACAGGTATTAAGACAATTGTTTTTTGAGACCCGTGCACCCCAACTCGCCTAGCGGCTTCGAGTTTTGTGCGTGGGGCGGGGAGTAGAGTTTGACTTCCACCAGCACGTAGAGGAGGATCCGGGTCACCCGCCCAATGGACGGGAGCGTACTTACCTCCAACATGGGCGCGGGCGCGCGGACGAACTTTTATTGAAACATTTTAAAAATTTTACAGACCAAGAGGCCACTCAGGGGCCGAACATAGTGTTGTAAAATTGAGCACACATAAAAAAGTTGCCAAGAGGGCAAAAAACGAAGATAGTCTAAAATTGATGATGGTGGTCGCATGGAGAGACGAGGATGGCTTCAAAATCGCAGGCTGGATGGGGCAGATGGGTAGACAGGTCAGTGACGATCTTAGCACGGTGGGAACAACCCGGAAGGCGTAGCACTTGGGAGCGTGGTCCAGGATGACGCAAGTAGAGGTGTAAGTAGGATTTTGGTTTACCTCCTCTTCTTTGTTCTTTATCCTCGATCTTTCTCCTCCTTTCCCTCTTTTTTTATTTTTCATTGTGGTGTGCTAATTTGGACTTGGAAAAAAAATTTTGCACCAGTATAGTTGTGGTGTTCCACTATGGTCTGTGGATGTTTGGACTTAGTAAAAATCTTCAAAGAGGTCAGTAAAACATTTTTTCCAAAAGTTTAACATTCTCGTTGCGGTGTGCTGAGTGGTATCATTAAAAAAAGTTAAAAATAGAAAAGGAGTCAATGATGGTGTAAAGACTTCAGACTAAGATAGATGGCGCTCTTGCGCATGCCCAGAAGGACTTTGAGAAAGGAAAGAGTTAAGAACGAGTGTGGCGAGAGACGTGTGGGTTGTGTTTTTTTTGGAGAGTGATCGAGACTGAGATGTGTGGATTTTGATATATACTACCTTTTCTATTTATGTTGTGTGTCGTGTTTGTACTGTGTCTGTGAGTTCATTAAAATGGTTTAAACCAAAAAGGGAGTATTCCTTGTGATGGTAATTAAAATTTTGAGCAAGTCAGTACAGACGACGAAGAAATGGTGGCAGCCGTTTGGATACGATCCTGGTATTGCTGATATCTCCAGTGCAAATTATTGGGTGAGTACCAGATTTCATTAGCAACAGTGCCTTTTTAATTGTAATTTGTAAAGTTTTGCATGTTGAGTTTTGGTTCATTGAAGAATCGTTGTTTTGGTTTCATGCAGTTTTGGTTTTGTAAAAGGCAGTTGTAATATGCAAAAATGCTCTCTTATTTTAACTAGGCTGATATAGTTAAAATTTTGTTTGGTAAAAGGAGTGATAATTTTGAAAAGTGTTCTTATTTTAACTAGGCTGATATAGTTAAAACTTTGTTTGGTGAAAGGTAGTTGTAATTTTGCAAGTGTTCTTATTTTAACTAGGCTGATATAGTTAAAATTTTGTTTGGTAAAATGGAGTGGTAATTTTGAAAAGTGTTCTTATTTTAACTAGGTTGATATAGTTAAAATTTTGTCTGATTTTGAAAGGCAAATTTATTCTGTTGATTTGCAAAACTATTCTTATTTTAGCTAGACTGATATAGTTAAAATTTTGTTTGATTGTAAAAAAAAAAAAAAAATTTAGGACACTCATGTGGTATATAAAAAAGAATTTTCTGTTCTGAATGGTTAGAATTAGAACTATTCAAATGGTCAGTTTGAGTTTTGTTTTCTGAGAAAAGAGAATTATTTTAAAATTTTAAATTGAGATAGCCTAGTTTGTTTTGTGTTCTTTTGTATGATGCTATCTGATGACAATTGAAGTGTTGTTAAAATTTGATTTGATTCTGTTGTATGATTCAAAATAGAATTAAAAATTTGGTGTAGAAGTATATAGTTTGAATTACAAGTATAATTCTTTTTGATGAGTGGTGTCAACAGCACCAAATGCCTAGAATTTTCAATATTTAGTGCGTCTTGGGTTATTTTGCTTTGGAAAATATTTTGTTATATTTCTGAATGAATCGGAAATTCATTTAAAAGAGTTTTGGAGTGTTTTGAAATTGTCATTTTCATTTGTTGCTCATTTAAATGACTAAGAAACCCCTTAGAATTGTTTATTTATTTTGCGGAATTTTGAATGTCTAACTTGTGTACTTAAGGAAATTTTTGTTAGTAATTTGAAATTGCTTTGTGTAACTAATTTGGCAAATGTGAGACCATTTTGTGTTCAGAAAAAGAACTCGAAAAAAAAATCTGAAAGTGTGGATTTGAATTATTCACTTCCTGTGTTTGTTGACGAAAAAAAAGAAAAGGAAAAGAATGATATTCTGTTTTATATTTTTGTGTGTGCATTTATGCTTCTGAGTGTGAATCAATTGTTCATAGAGAAAAGGGAATTCTTTTGAACTGAAAATACCTTTTCTTGATTAGACAGGAAAGTTGAGTTTATATTCTGAATTGTATTTTAATTGTAGTATTATTTTCAAAACAGCTGTTCTTTAGTTGAACTTTTCTTTAACTGTTTATTTTCTTCTCAATTTGAAAACATCTTTAAAAAAAAAGATATTGTTTTAATGAATGAAAATTTTAATTTGTTTATGTGTTCGAAAATTATTTCTATTGATTTTTGGTTGTTCGGTAAGAAAGTTGTAACGTAGAATTAGCGAATTTAATTCTTTGATAAAGTCTTGTGAATTCTGTTGGAATTTAATACCTTAATAGAGGTTTTTGATAGTGTTTCCCCTGGCCCTTAATCATGGCATTTCTTGCAATTGGTAGAAAGCAGGACTTAATTGCTGTTGCGGAAGAAATTGGTGAGAAGGTACCAACTTCGTGCAAGGTTGCGGATATTAAACAAATAATTTTAAAAAGCCCAAATTTCGATCGGGAGGAGGTAACGATAATCATGGAACGAGTCATAAAAGATAGACTGGAAGAGGAAGAATTAGCTAGACAAGAAAAAATTCGTGAGGAAGAATTAGCTAGACAAGAAAAAATTCGTGAGGAAGAATTAGCTAGACAAAAAAAAATTCGTGAGGAAGAATTAGCTAGGCAAGAAGAAGAACGACAAGAGCGGGAAAGGGTCAGACAACATGAACTCGAAATTAAAAAACTAGAAATGGCTCAGAAGGAATTTCGCCGGTCTGAAGAGGAATCTGAAAATGGGGCGGATAGAAACAGAAAAATCCAACTTACCCAAATCACTCCCAAATTTGACGAAAAAGGGGATGAAATGGGATTGTATTTGATCAATTTCGAGAGGAAAGCAGAGATGGCTCGAGTGCCGAAGGAGGACTGGGTGGCTTATTTGCTGGCCGTTTTGCCAGCCGAGTTATCTAACATGCTTGCCCGAGAACCTCCTGAAGTGGCCAACAATTACGATGTTGTGAAAGATCTCATTCTGAAACGATACAAAATGAACGCTGAAAAATTGAAACAGTGTTTCTACAGACATCAGAAAACAGCAGAGAAAACATGGAGAAATTATGCTCATGAACTGTACAGCTACTTCACTGAATGGCTTGCTGAATTGGAAATTGAAACCTTTCAGCAACTAAAAGATTTAATCGTTGCCGAGCAATTGAAGTATCGTGTACCAGATCAAATCAAGGAGCATTTTCTTGACAAATGGATGAAGTTGAAGACACCTTTTGAATTGGCAGAAGTGATCGAGGAGTACGAAACCATCAGGCAGAGTTTCAGGAAGAAGGAATTTCCAAAGAAGTATGGCTATCAAGGTTCAAAGGGACATTTTAGTGGAAGTAGACCCAAAGTACCATTCAAGGATGACAAGAACAAACATCCGGTCAAAACCGAACCCGCAAGCAACGAAAACCGTGAAAGAGAGTTTGAAAAGAGAAGACAGCTCCGATGCTATGAATGCGGTTCGTTATCACATCTGAGACCCCAATGCCCGAAGCTCAAGAGATCTGAAGTAGTAGCTGCCAATGAAGTCTTTGGAAGACACGTGCCTGAGTTGATGTCTCCTTATACTAGTGCTGGGACAGTAAATGGAGCCCAAATGTCTATCTTGAGAGATACTGGTGCCAGCATCGATCTTATTCCCAGAAAATTTATCAAACCACATATGTACACAGGTGAGCATGTGTGGCTCGCTTCTCCATTAGTAGACAGCCCGGTCTGCTTGCCCATTGCAGAAGTTGATTTGAACTGCGAATTGGGACATGTCCTTACGAAAGCTGCTGTAAGAGACAGTTTTCTGGATCAAGAGCATTACCTACTAAGTAACAAAACCGTTGCTCTGATCGAGAGTATGAAAAAAGATAAGGAGCTGGAGATCCAAGTTATTAATGCAGTTCAGACCAGAGCTCAGAAAAGTCTTTTGACAGCCGAAGTTGAAGAGTATCCAGTTGAGTCGAGTCCTGGAGAAGAGAATGACAGTACCGTGTTAACAGAGGAAGACGGAGAGGTATTGCCTATGGCGGAAGAAGCCTCACTTCCAGATCTGATTAAAGCCTCACGGAATGATTTTGTCAAAGAGCAGCGCAAGAGTAAAGAGTTGAAACCACTTTTCCTAGAAGCTGAGGAGTTAGCAAAGGAAACCAAGTATGCAATCGTTAATCAAATGCTGTTCTATCTGAAAAGTGACAAGGATGGTACGCAGAGAAAACTGCTGATTGTTCCAGAGAAGTTTCGGGACCAATTAAAGAAACTGTCTCATGAAGGAACAGCGGCTCACTTAGGAGTGACCAAGACTAAACATGCTCTTTTTAAAACTTTTTTTTGGCCGAATTGTTACAAAGATGTTGAAGAATTTGTCAGATCTTGTGACCAATGTCAGCGAGTCGGGAAACCTCGGGATAAGAAGGCACCCATGAAGATCGTTCCTGTCATCTCGGAGATCTTCACAAAGATTAATGTGGATGCTTGTGGTCCTTTACCTACTACACCATCTGGAAACCGGTATCTCATCACTGCAATTTGCATGTCTTCCAAATATCCCGATGCAGTTCCTGTCCCAAATCTTAGTTCTTCAACCGTGGTCGATAGTTTCCTGCAAATCTTTAGTCGGATGGGTTTCCCGAGGGAGCTGCAAAGCGATCAAGGAACGTCGTTTACAAGTGCACTCACAACGGAGTTCCTGGAGAAATTTGGAGTTAAAGTAGTGCGAAGTTCCGTACATCATCCCCAGAGCAATCCTGTGGAGAGACTACATAGAACTTTGAAGAGAATTCTTCGAGTCCTGTGTCTGGAGTCAGGACCTGATTGGGAGAAAATCTTGCCTCATGCCCTGTTTGCTCTACGAGTTGTTACTCATGACAGTACTGGATATACTCCAGCTGAGCTGGTTCATGGACAGAATTTGAGGACTCCCATGACTCTACTGTACGAGAACTTGACGGAAAGCGAGGAAGAGAAGACTAGCGTAGTATCATATGTCTTCAAGCTACTAAACCGCATGAAAAGGTGTCAAGAATTAGCCGTCCAAAACATGGAGAACGCCAAAGACAAACAAAAACTATGGCATGATCGCAAGGCTGTGAAGCGTAAATTTTGTGAAGGCGACCTTGTGCTGGTTGTCGCTACATCTAGGCCTAACAAAATGGCAGTTCATTGGATCGGCCCAGGGAAAGTCGTTAAACAGCTTTCCGAAACCAACTACATTGTGCAGTTTCCAGAAAAAGACAAATCCCATGTGAACCATGTGAACATGCTCAAGCCATATTTCCAGAGACCCGAAAATGTGAATTTAATCTGTCTAAAAGAGATTAGGAACTGTGACAACGAGGAGGACATTCCAAGTCTCGAGCAGAAGCCTGAAGTCTCGGAAATGACACAAATTTGGCAAGACATAGAACAAAATGGTCGCTTGTCAGAAGATCAGAAGGAGCAGCTGAGAGAGTTGCTATCAAAATACTCTAGCTCATTCTCAAACCAGCCGGGGTGTACTGATCTTACTGAACATGACATTGAGCTTGAATCTGAGAGGCCCATCTGTGCCAAACCTTACAAGATGTCTCCACGCCAAACAGAAATTTTGAAGATGGAAGTGGAGAAGATGCTGTCGCTCAAAGTCATTGAGCCAGGAGAATCTGATTTTACTTCTCCTCTTATTCTGGTAGAAGTACCAGGAAAGGATGCAAGACCGTGCATCGACTATCGAAGACTCAACAAGGTCACTAGAACCCAGTACTTTCCTCTGCCAAACATTGAGCAGCTTGTTGAAAAAGTGTCAGCTGCCAAGTATATCACCGTTCTAGATTTGACCCGAGGTTATTGGCAAATACCTCTGAGTAAACGAGCCCAAAGATATTCAGTTTTTGTAACCAGTTTTGGGACATTTCGACCGTTGAGATTGCCATTCGGTTTGAAAAATGCCCCTTATGACTTTAGTCGTTTGATGGCCGAACTGTTGAAAGACTGTGGAGAATTTGCATGCCCTTACTTGGATGATGTAGCCATCTATTCCCTAAGTTGGGAAGATCATTTACAACATTTGAAAACCGTCTTAGAAAAGATGCATGCAGCTCATCTGCACATCAAGCCTTCTAAGTGCCAGTTTGCTCGTGCGTACGTAAAGTATCTTGGGCACTTGGTTGGTCAGGGCCAGAGAACACCTGGAGAATTGAAGATCCAAACTGTAAAGGACTTTCCGACCCCTGCGACTAAGACGCAGATCCGATCTTTCTTAGGACTTGCGGGGTATTATCGAAAATACATTCCTGACTTTTCAGTCCTCTCAGCACCAATTACAGATCTGCTGAAAGGAAAAAATCGTCGTGCTGCTGTCATATGGACTGATGCTTGTCGAGAGGCGTTTGACAAGTTAAAGAAACGGTTGTCGGAGAATCCGGTGTTGTACAGTCCAGATTTCTCGAGACAGTTTCTCGTCCAATGTGACGCGTCAAATCTTGGGATTGGCATCGTTTTGTCCCAAATTAATGACATTGGTGAGGAACATCCTGTCATGTACTTGAGTCGGAAGTTCTCAAATGCAGAACAAAAGTACAGTACCATCGAGAGAGAGTGCGCAGCTATCGTGTTCGCCATCCAAAAGCTGCGATGTTATTTGGATGGACACCAGAAGTTCATCATCCAGACGGACCATAATCCCCTTGTTTGGCTGGACAAAAATACGGGAACCAACCCTAGACTTTTACGTTGGGCTTTGATCCTGCAGCCATTCAATTATGAAGTTGTCCATAAGAGGGGGAAACAGCATCAAAATGCTGATTCATTAAGTCGCATCCCATAAACCTCATATCCTTTTATTTTATATTAGTAAGTTTATTGTTTATTTTGATATTTGTATTATGTGTGAAAATTTTAAATTTTTTATATCATTAGTGTAAATTGTTTTCCTAAATTTTTAATAAGTATATAATTTTTTGTATAATATTTTTGAGTTCAACGCACTGATTGCTATAATCTGGTACATGTGCAGTGTATTTTGTGTACTTGAACTCTTGAACTTTTCCAATGACTGCACCTATCTGGAGACTTTTTCAGGCAGTGGAGTCATCAAAACTTTTCCCTCATTCTTCGGGAAAAGTTTCCTCCTTGTGGGGAGGAGTTTATAAGTCTGTAAAGACTTCAGACTAAGATAGATGGCGCTCTTGCGCATGCCCAGAAGGACTTTGAGAAAGGAAAGAGTTAAGAGACGTGTGGGTTGTGTTTTTTGGAGAGTGATCGAGACTGAGATGTGTGGATTTTGATATATACTACCTTTTCTATTTATGTTGTGTGTCGTGTTTGTACTGTGTCTGTGAGTTCATTAAAATGGTTTAAACCAAAAAGGGAGTATTCCTTGTGATGGTAATTAAAATTTTGAGCAAGTCAGTACAATGGATATAAATACGTACGGATCGAGGAGAAGTATGTGGGGCTGAAGAAGTACGAATAGACCCACACTTCACCATGAAAGTTGGCGCCCTATATATATAGAGGGGCGTCAAGGATGTAAAAGTAAATTTAAAATTTAGAAAAGTGTATTTGGTCTATTAATTAAAATATTAAAGGGATAGTAGTCTAATATAAGATATAATTTCATGTCCATGATAAAATGAGTTTAAAGTTCAAGTCTTGGAAAAATGTAATTGGTCAATTAATTTAAAATAATGGTCCAATATAATAAGAAGTAATTTAAAATCCAGCTTAAAAATTTAAAACACTCAACAAGCCACCACAGGGAGACAAAGTTAAAATAGAGTTCTATTTGTTAAAATTTATGTGCAATAATAAACGCCAAAGAAAAGAGCAACATCTGATTGATTGTCCTGCTTCAAGGCGTCCCACAGAACGCCAGCGCTCACTATCTGCCATTCGTCTTCTGGAAGCCATAGAAACACGTCTGTCTTGAAAACTAATCGTACGAAAGCTCTAAACACATTTTATCAGCACTTACATGAAACTCCTCTAACCCTTCACAATGCTGGCTTATACGACTGCCTTTTTGCATATTTCTCGACACGAAACCGCGATCGGCCTGTTACAGAACATATTTGCATACTTCCATCTACCTCTGCAGCGAAACAGCCTCTCAAATTCAGATTGGCTTCCGGAAATTAACATTTTCCTCTCCGTGCTTAACCCCCTTTTGGCAGTGAGTGCATATTAAAACAATACAATAGCGCAAGTAGGAGATAAATAGAGGACCTGGGCGAGTAGTATGCAGCGTTTTTCTGAGACTACATCCAAAGGGGTGTGGCCAGGTGACGTAACCGGAAGCGACGTATCGATATGCTGGAGCCGAGTTGTTTTTGTAAAAAAATTTCTTTGTTGATGAATGGAAACATTTCAAACTTTAACACGTGACGAAGTTGTGTTTAAGTTTTGCACTTTTTGTTTTGAGATTTCAATGTGACGTCATGTAGAGTAAAGTTGAGTTCCTGTGCTTTTGATGAAATTAATTTCTATTTTCTAGAAATGGAGTTGAGTTGTTTTAATTGAAAGTTTATTTTATTAATTGCACGAAAGTTTTCTTTAATGAGTGGCAACATCGAATATGGATGCAATGAAACAGGTTTTAAAATCGTAGTGGTGGATGATGCAATAGCATTGGAGTTGATTGATGCTGCTTTGAAAGAGATTATTTTCTATTTTCTAGAAATGGAGTTGAGTTGCTTTAATGCTTCCTAAGAATGGAGTTGAGTTATTTTTAAAAACAACTCACTGACAAAATTTTAAAAAAGTGTAGCTAAAATGAAGTGGCAACGATATGACGAGTGATGTCAGGTTACTTGTCTGAACGTATTGCAATGCAAGTTTTTGCATGATTTTGGCAACAAAAACATTTATGTTAGAACATGAATGTAGAGTGGTAGGCTGATGCAATTATACCGGTTAGGGATGTTGCTATATGTTGACCAGGTAGGGATTTTCTTAGTATCACGTGATTATTGAAGCTTCTCTGATTGGTGGATTGCTCTTGGGAAGTATGTTATATACCACTCAGATATCACTTCTATCAGTGGCTGCAACGTTTGTTGATCATAAGTTTCAGAAGTAATTTTGCATTGAAACTGAAGCAAAATTATGTTCAGCCTAGTCCTATGAAAAGAGTTCGTATTGCTGAAAGGGTGCATTGTCTGTTGGAGGAAAAACTAAAAATAACAGTGGATTCGCTGCATGATACGATGTTACACCTTGGAAACAAGTTCACTGGATTAACCAGTCCATATTAGGAAGTACGTTACGGATGAGTGAAAGCCTGCAGCCCACGAAAGGAGGAATTTTGCTTTCGCCGAAAGTATGGGATTCTTTTATAAGCAAAATGAATAAATATTTCACTTTTAGTACTGTGGAATCTTAAGATTCTTAAAAGAGATCTATGTATGACAAAAGAAATTGTGGAAGGTACAACATTCCTCATTCTGCAGACTTTCGCAAAAATGACATGTCATTTCCGATTGTGCTGTTGCATTGGGAGCAGATCTTCAAAATTTGCGAGAAATACGAGCGTGTTACTGAACGTGTAAATACACTCACTGCCAAAAGTTAAGCACTGAGGAGAAAATGTTAATTTCCGGAAGCCAATCTGAATTTGAGAGGCTGCAGAGGTAGATGGAAGTATGCAAATATGTTCTGTAACAACCAATCACGGTTTCGTGTCGAGAAATATGCAAAAAAGGCAGTCGTATAAGAAGCCAGCATTGTGAAAGGTTAGAGGAATTTCAGGTAAGTGCTGATTAAAAGTGTTTAGAACTTTCGTACGATTACTTTTCAAGACAGATGTGTTTCTATGGCTTCCAGAAGACGAATGGCAGACAGTGAGCGCTGGCGTTCTGTGGGACGCCTTGAAGCAGGACAATCAATCACAGATGTTGCTCTTTTCGTCGGCATTCATCATTCCGTCATTTCACGATTATGGAAACAATTGTCAGAAGACCTGTGGCCGGTCGCCCGAGGGTTACGACCGCCGTGGAAGATCGATATATTCCTGTTTTAGCCAAGCGGAATCGAAGAGCGACCTCCACTTGTGTGACATCTATGGTTGCTGCGTCCATTGGTAAGACGATATCTGCCAATACTGTTCGCCGAAGGCTACACATGAATGGATTGTACGCCCGGGTACCACAAGTTTGTGTTCCTCTATCCGTCCAATCCAGAGGGGCACGATTAAAGTGGTGTCGGCAACATGTGAATTGGGCCAACGTTATGTTCACGGATGAGTCGAGATTTGCCCCGGAGCCAGATGGCAAGCGTGAAAGGGTCTGGAGAGAACAAGGCACACGCAATCGGCCCAGAACATCGAGCATCACACATTCCGAGGTGGAAGCATCATGATGTGGGCAGGTATTTCGTTGGGATATCGCACCGACCTGCATATCTATAGACGGGGTTCTGTGACGGCTGTCCGGTATTTCGGGATGAAGTCCTAGAACCCACTGAGATTTTACGCTGCAGCAGTTGGTCCTGCTTTCGTTTTAATAGATGATAATGCGCGTTCCCATCGAGCCAATATCGTCGACGACTACCTGGAGAGTGAGGGGATTGCGCGTATGGATTGGCCGGCGTACTCGCCCGACCTTAATCCCACTGAAAATCTTTGGGATGCCCTCGGCCGTGCTACGTTTCCCACCCTCAGAGTTGCAAACTGCTCTACAGGAGGAATGGCGATTACTTGACTCTGGGGTGGTTGATCACCTCATGGAAAGCATGGTCACAAGATGTAAACTTTGTATGAGGGGTTGTCACATACCCTATTAATGTCGTTTTTGTTTGTTTTGGATTTAAACATTTTTTAATGGCTCCAATATGACTTCATCTTATAATTTATGAAAATTCAATTTTTTCATCTTTGTATGTAATTCTTTGTTTTGTTTCATGCATAAACATTTGCTACTTTCCTGCCGCATTTCGTGTCAATCAAAGCAGCACTTGTCGATTTTTTCACATTTTACCGCTTCGTGCTTCACTATTCACCTACTCTATTATGAGACACGAACTTGAAAAGTGTTCGACATTTAATTCCGAATAGACTTACAACGGTGACCCTGACAATTCAGAACGGGTAGATGAATTGAAATTAGCCTTGTGTGCCACCTAGAAGATATAATTTCAAACAGTATATCTAAAAATGTAGATTGCTTTCGGATGTACGAATTACACTGTGAACGATTTAGTTCATATCTGTTTAGATACGAGTAAGGAAGGTTCTTTTTCGATGTATTTTACTTCCATTTTTTACACTATCGATTGGTGAAGTGAAGTAATCGTGAAATGTAACGTCAGCTTCCGAGCTGAATTTTGTAAGATTAAGTTTGATCTCGGCGGTATACGGTATGTATGTTTTTGTCGTCTTATAATTTTTAAATAAAATTATATATGTTGTGTTAAAAGGCTTTTTGGCTTATTTCCAAATGCACTCGGCATCGGATAGATGCAGCCCGTGAAGACTTTCTGAACTTATTTTTACGAACTTGTTTTCTAACATAGTGCTACCCTCGGCGGGACTGGGTGCTTTGGCCTTTTTAGAACTTTTGAACCTAGATTGAAAATGAATTTAAATGTTTTAAAAACGCAACGAAAAGCGCTGAGAACTGCTTTGTCCTCTGAGTTTTTTTTAAAGAAAATAGAAACGGTATTATCGAAAGTAGTATGTGATTTGAAATCGCTTTCGATTTTGAGAATTCAACTTATCACTAAGTTTCAGAGACTTGATGTCTGTGAAACTGCTATTTCAGAACAGTTTTTAGAGTGAAGATGTCGAACATTTATTTAATGAAGATTTAGAAGAATCCGAAACTTAGAGAGACCGGTACTTAGAGCTATGTGCTCAGATAGATATGAAATTGCAAGTCGCTCTGCCGAATGACAAGGAGACGAGAAAATTTAAATTGCCGAAGATAGAGCTGAAAAAGTTCAATGGCGAAGTGAAAGAATACCTGACTTTTTGGAGTCAGTTTCAAAAATACACGACGACAAAAGTATTGCCGATGAGGATAAGATGCAATATTTTTTGCAATCTATGGAACCCAAATCGAAAGCAGAACGTTTAGTTCTTAGTTTCCCAGTTACGGCGGCTTAATTACCCTAAGGCAATTGAAAGAGCGTTTCGGACGAGATTTGCTTGTGCAGATCCACGTTAGAGATTTGTTAAGCTAAGTTATGAAGAACGCTTCTACGGGAAGAGGGATCTTCCCTCTCTATATGATGAACTGGAAGAAAAGCTGCGAGCATTGGAAAGCTTGGGAAGAACACAAGAAAAGTACGGGGACTTTCTAACGCCGTTAGTGGAGAGTTGCCTTCCAGAAGAAGTAAGTGTTAGTGGCTTGGGAAAGAAGTAGAAATCACGACTCGACAGAAACCAAAGGATCTCGAACTTTAGAACATTTGATGAATTTTCTTCGACAGGAAGTAAAGGGTGAAGAAATCGTCTTATTCGAATGTCTGCTTGAAATTGTAACTTCATAATATCTTAGATTTAAAATAAAAATATTTGTCCTTTTTCATTCTCGTGTGTTTTGTTTTACAAAATAAATTACTAATACAAATTAATCTACCAAAAATAGATTTTTTCTAATTGAAACATTTCATACAATTTTAGTATTATTTATTATATTTGATATTTCAAAACATTGGTGTGATTTCTTTTTTCTCTTAAACAACTTTTTTAAAGTTAAGTTTGTATAAAAGGTTGTTAAAATTTATTATTTACTGTAAAAAGTAATAAAAAAGACATTTTGGAAAAAAGAATTCTTTTAAATATTACATTGCCATTTATACTTCAATTACACACATTTTTCTAATCAACCCTTTTCAAAAACCATAAGGAAGGGTTGTTAAATCTTTTTGAATCCTCTCTTGTATACCACCCGATAGATCTTAGATTCAGCTGTGTTTATCACTTTACTTCGTTTTGGTACCCTTGTAATTTTGGCTGGATTGCAATGGTATGCCCTCCATATCTCGTACCATACTTTCAATGGAACGATAATTCAGCAACTGCAAATTCCTGAAGTTCAATGGGAAGCCACGCACCTTACAACAGGTCTTCCCAGTTGATGTAACCAGAATTTTTCGGACCACCTGGAGAGAAGTCAGTCATGGGCACTCGGAATAATTATTTATAAATAATTTATACATTAAAATATACAATTTGAATCTCATTTTTTCATTAAAAGACTAACATTTCTTTTCGCTGAATGATTCTGTGATAACGAAAATAAAAAAAAGTAAAGAAAAAATTTTCTTTTTTCAAAACATGACGCACCAGAGACGAGATTTTATCACATCACCATCTAGTTCGTCTGTGAAATCCCCGAGAAAGTTGCCTAATGGCGGATCGTTCTGGCCATTCGACGAATAAATAATGGAGTCGGTGTCGTGGTACAAAACATCTTGTCCCAATTTCTCCATTTCGCTATATAACTTAAGACGGGCCCAAGCTGTAGTAAAAGTAGCCAAGAAGATATTTCTTAAAGTGTCTTGCACCTCAAAGTCCTTAATCACTTCCCACCGAATGGCTACCACCTCTGGCTTAAGGAGATGTCTTTGATCTGAGAAAAAATTTTTTAACATATATATACAAAATAAAAATGCATAACTATAAATGCATATATAAACACAAGAATATTTACATTTTTGATAGGGTCTGTCATGTTAAATTTAGGCACTGTTGATGTATGTAAGTTGCCCCTTGTTAGTGTATTCATACTCCATCTGAGAAAAAAAATCAGTTGTAAGGGATACAAAAAGTAATATGAAAAGGTTGGTTGATTGATTTGGGTTTTATGGCGCAAGATCCAAAAGAGGATAAGCTGCGCCAAACACGAGATATTAAAATTATTAGATGGATTTATGATATGAAACAAAGAAACAACACCACATAGAAATTTAATGAACAAAACCAATTGATATGCATAAAAATTAAATATGTATGTAAAACCTCAATCATAAGAAATGTAAAATCGTATTTTTTTAAAAAGAGAACTAAGATGGGATCTAAGATTTAAGAGAATTAAAGTGAGATGGGTATCCCATCTCACTTTATAAAACTTGATGAAATAAAATTTAAGATCTTAATTAGATATGTGGTAAAAATCCAGAATGATGAAGAAATCTAAAAAGCAATGGATGGGGAGGTTGACCCAATAGGTCTGATAAAATTGGTAATGAAGTTTTAAAAATTTTCTATGAAGATGTCTAAGAAATGTTTAAGAAGTTAAAATATGATAAATGGAGAGCGGATCTTGGCAATGCTGGCACGATGGAGTGGTTTCCCCGACCAATAAAAATCTATGAGTGATTCGTGAATGGCCGATGCGAAGACGTGTTAAAATGACGTCGAACCGTCGGTATGGTAGTGACGGAAGGGGTGAGATTGTCGGCTGGATGTTGTGGAGCTTGTTGTTGCTCTGCTCACTCGTCTTCGCGCCATTCGTTCCATACGATATCCCGTACAAAATGACGTAGATCATCGTATGGAATACGAATATCAAGTGGAATCACTGTATTTTTCGCTGCATCATCGGCCAGTTCATTGCCGATAATTCCGACGTGTCCCGGTATCCAACAAAAAATGATACCGAAGCCACGACGGACAAGCCTATTATGAAGTTTTAAAATGTCATGAGCCAAACGGTGTCTTGGAGAATCCGAATTCAAGGATTCCAAGACACTCTTAGAGTCAGTGTAAAATATAAAATTGCCAGTATTGAGTCTGGAAACATATCTCAGTGCTTTGTAAAGAGCTAAAAATTCAGCGGTAAAAACAGAAATAAAAGATGGTAATGAGAAATTAAAAGTGACGGATTCGCAAATAAAAGCATAGCCGGCATAATTGAGTGATTTTGAACCGTCAGTATAAATTGCTGTGTGATTTGAAAAATTATGACGGTGAGCGAGAAAAAGCTGTTTATAAATGATTGAGCTGGTATTAGATCTCTCTAAACCTGGAAATAAATTTAAGAATGGTATTGTATGAGATTTCCAGGTGAGATGGTGAAAAGAGGTCTTTCAGCTACATCAAATGAGTGAAGGGGCGTATTCCTCAGGGCATTTCTCATGCGTAGCCCGAAAGTTGCAATACAAGAGGGTCGATTCGAAAATAGGCGATCAAGCTAATTATCCAGGAGTGAATTTTGGAGTGGATGGTCCGGATGTTCTAAGACTCGGTAATACTGTCGTAACGACAACAAAAGACGTGTAGAAGACAACGATGGTTCGTGGCAAACCACATACACACCCATAGTCTAGTCTGGAACGAATTAAAGCTCGATAGATATTCAACATGGAGGACCGTTCTGCTCCCCAAGATGTTTTTGAGAGTACTTTTAAGAGATTGAGCTTTTTCTCGCAAGACGTCCGCAGTTGCACGACGTGAGGGAGGAAGGTAAGTTTCTGGTCGAAAATGATACCTAGAAGTCTTACTCTGTCCTCCACTGCAATCCTAATACCACCCAGGAAGATCTCTGGGTCAGGATGTAGGTTCCGACGTCGGCAGAAATGAACACAAGATGTCTTTTGAGTGGAGAAGCTGAAACCGTTCTCTTCACTCCACCGCGTTAGGCGAAAGACAGCTGACTGAAGTTGTCGCTCAATGTACCGCATGTCTTTACCTTGGCAATGAATGCTCAAGTCATCCACGTACAAATTACCCTGGACAATTGGAGGCAGTTGGTTTAATATGTTATTTATTTTTATTGAAAATAGAGTAACGCTGAGGACACTACCCTGAGGAACGTCCTCTTCTTGAATGAAAATATCCGAAAGCGCAGAGCCGATACGGACTTGAAACTGTCGAGTGGCTAGAAATTTTTGAATAAATACAGGTAGATGGCCTCTAACCCCAAGAGAATGTAAATCACGGAGGATTCCGAATCGCCAACTGCGATCATACGCCTTCTCCATGTCGAAAAAAATGGAGACAAGATGGTTTCGGCGTAGAAATGCACGGCGAGCTTGAGTTTCGAGTGATAAGATGTTGTCTACCGTTGAGCGGCCAACCCTGAAACCGCTTTGGAATGGTGAAAGAGCCTGAGTTGTCTTTAAGATGTAAATGAGACGGGAATTCACCATCCTTTCAAAAAGTTTGCACATGCAGCTGGTGAGTGCTATTGGCCGATAGTTATACGGATTGGTGGGATCTTTTCCAGGTTTTGGAAAGGGTATAACTATGGCACGTCTCCAAGCCAAAGGGAAGGTATGTTCCTCCTATATACGATTAAAAAGGTGTAAGATGTTAAAACGGGATTGACGGGAAAGGTGTTGCATCATGATAAGATCAGGGCCAGGTGCTGTCATTCTGGTCCCTTAAAGGCATCGTATCAATTCCCTTTCTGTAAATCGACAGTTATAGGCGAGTTCGGTGCGAGATTGGAAATTTAGACGATGGGATTCTGCGCGATGTTTAGCGCGTTGAAATGTGTCCGAATAATTGGTAATACTGGAAGCTGTAGAGAAAGCCAACGCCATTGCGCGTTCTATCTCGACAGCCTCTGACACATGTTGTCCATTCTCTTCTACGAACGTGATGGAGTGTTCGGAATATAATCCCATCGCTTTCCGTACTCGATCCCATAACTGTTTGGAAGGAGTGGCAGGTTTTATGCCTGAAACATACCTTATCCAAGATCCCCTTTGGCTTTGACGTCGCACTCGGCGAGCGTTAGCTTTCGCACGTTTGAAGGTGAGAAGATTTTCAGTTGTGGGGTATCGGCGGAAAATAACCCCACGCCTTCCTTTGGATCTTAGTCGCTGCAGTGCATTCAGGAGTCCACCATGGTTTACAATGTTTATGAAAGGAGGGAGATTTCTGGGGAATTACAGTATCAGCAGCTTTTAATTATAACATCGGTGACTCTTGCTATCGTCTCATCTATGCTGCCTTCTACCATCTGGTCTGATATAGTGGCCCGAGATGTAAAATTAGGCCAGTCGGCTGCTTCATAGATATATCGTGACGGGCGGCTAACAGGATCATTTCCACTAATATGAGTAACGAATATTGGGAAATGATCGCTGTTGCGCAGGTCACTACCGACAAAAAAGGATAGTAAGGGAAGAATTGAAGGGTAGCACATGGCGAGATCGATTGCATGGAAGGATCTAGATGGCTCGTGGAAGTAGGTAACCTCACCGTTATTGAGCAGACAGAGACAGCGATCTGTGATCAATTGTTCTATCTGTCGCCCACGGGAATTGGTATCCCTACTTCCCCAAAGTACACTATGGGCATTAAAGTCACCGAGTATAATGAACGGCTCCGGCAGTTGGTCGACCAAGTTCTCAAGGCTCTGTTGTTGGATGGCGGATGGACTGTTGTTTGTTTAGATTGTTTTGATGATTATTTGAATGTACGCTGATATGCATTACTGGAACTCTTTGCCAATAAATTGTGGTATTTTTGAAATAGTCTTTTACTCTTTACTGCACACCTGCGGGTGTCACAAATACTGGAAATTTGCTCTTGTTCTCTTCCTACAGCGAAGTGCCAGACATTTTCAAGTTAGAATTTATGTTCTATACTACTCACCTTCCTAGTGGCCTGATTAGTTAGATATGAATACTTCATTTCTGTTCCTTTTTCTAATTGTATAATTTGTTCAAAAAAGAATGAACCTGATCAGACTAAACACCCGATTATGTGTGAATAAAAAAATTCTAATGTACTTTTTCCTTCAAATAATTTTTCAGACTATCAACAGATCAACAATTTAAATACATCGAAATGGCTGGTTTTGTAATATTTTCGCATTTTTAAAAAGCATTCACTTAAAAAAGAATCAACTGAAATTAAAGAAACAAGTTCTCACATCAGTAAGATTTTATAATTCACAAATGGCTTCCATAAATTAAGGTGTTTTTTTCAAGTTCAGAAGACATTAAAAAAAATCGATAATTTGAAGCATTTATGTAAAAATATATAAATACTTAGCTTTTAATAAGAAATGAAAAGGAAAAGTGAAAATGGCCTTTCAAATCGTAGAGAATAAAACAGCCAGAGTAAATAGTTACGGATGGGGACTAAATCAAAAATCTGCTTTATCGTATACACATCGTATATTTGAAGTTTGTGCTACAGCAGTCCTGAATATTCCGCAATTAACAACAAATCTCGACATCGTTTGAATAAACAACCTCACTCACTTAAGCCAGCCCCACTAGCATAAACTTAAAATGTACATACAAAATAAACATCAAAACAATAATAAACAAATCACCTAGTTCGGTTGTTATGGAAACGAAGCTAAATAGGTTGCCATGGTCGTGGTGCTGGACTCCCGCCGAGGGTCTATGCGATTTCCCATGTTATACCATTGCTTCCTATGGCAGTGGTCCCTCTGAATGCGTAGCTATTTACTCTGTGGTTTGTACCGTAGCTGGAGTCTGTTCTCATCTAGTTCAGTTTCACTGACAGTTGTCTCGCAATTTACGTTTATTTTTTAACAGTTCGAATTATTTGGTTCTCAATTATTTCTCGCGGGTTAAAAAGTAAGCTTACTTACTTTAATATATTTTATACTACCATTTAAGAAGTCTGCAAGACCAGACCAATAGCTTAGAGGCTCGCTTCGGAGAATATTGTCAAATGATTGGGGGCAATTTACGTTTCCATACAAGTGTTAGAATCGGAACGTAAACTGAAAATTTTAAGCTGATAAAGCTTCAATCAAAAACCAGTGATAGCTTCCAAATAAGACTTTGATTTTAGGGATTCAGCTGTAGAAACTTTAACTGACATACCAGATGTGTTTGAAGAGATCATTTACAGCTGTAACGATCTCTTCATCTGTAATATTTCAGATCATGTTCTTGCCTGTTTTAGTGTATATCTGGTTATGTTGCCACAAAAATGCATCATGAAATGAATTGAGAGATGTGCTGTTCGACATTGTCAATTGAAAAAGAACTAACTGATAAATGTTCGCGCGGAAGAGTTTATTCATCAATATTTAAGATTAAGTGATGGGGTGGCCTTAAATGGCCGAAGGAATTTACGGTACAACTGATTGTTTGTACTTATCAGATTTTTAATATTTTTAACACAACATACGCATCTATAATTACGTCATACACCCAGCTTTTGACAAAATCGGGAAAAATAGATCTGAGAAAATGTTCTTTATCAATGTAAGGATCTAGAAATTTCAAGAAATAATCATTTAAGACATATGGACCTACATTATACAGTAATGGATTTCCTGTTGTATTACTTAAATTTGAAGTGAAAGGTTCATCACTTACTTTAGATTTTTTTAGGAGATTCATACAAATACGAGATAGATTTTTCATTAGAACTTGAAATATCATTACATACAGCAACTAACGTGCTTAAGGTTGAAAAACATTACTTAACATTACCCTTGAACTGTGTGATTTATTTCTAATTTTTTGAATTAATTTTGAACATAATTCCTCGCAAGCTGCAATTTTGTTATCGGCTGAACGAGGGGAATCTAAAAATTTCCAATTTCTATTCTAGACTGTAGATCGCGATTTTCTATTGTTTGCGTCCCACCAACATAAAAATCATCGCTTGCTACAGTAGACTGTATTTTATGAATGCGCTTACATAAATAATGATTATCTGGGCAATTACAGTGGTATAAATGAGTGCATAGTGACATGCAACTCAATTCTGGGCATTTAAAATAGCAGAAGTCGAACATATTACACTGTTCTTCTATTCACTTCGCTGTATGTTAGACAAGTATGTGTAAATAAGTTAATTATCAGTATTTACTAGAATTCCCACGTCCTTCTCCTTTAATAAAATGTCCGCCCAAGAGAGGCGTTTTTTTCTGTTAGTAAATATTTTCGCCAAGATGGCGAGGTGTGGCCACACTAGTTGAAACAAACTTCGCGGGAAACCATAACCACTCCCTTTTACTAGTGACGTCATCAGCTGTGACCAATGGAAGCGGAGTATTCTACTTTTGCATATAATCAGTTTGTGTTAACTGTTATCATAACTGTATTTTATGTATTCAAGTTGATATTTTGTTTCTGAACTTCACTTTAGTTATGCTGGATTCATGATGTAACTACTGTTCAGAACGAACTTTAAATAAAAACCTGGTTTTTATTTTGGCCTGTTGATGATTTTCAAGTTCAAACTTGACCTTTACAAGGTTATGGGCCACTAGACATAGCCCACTGCAGGAATTGATATAAATATTTCTTTTTGAGGGCGCCATCGACGGGAGGCCCCGAGACTAAAAAATCATGGAAACAACTTTTACAAAGTTGAACCAAAGAAACTATTCAACATGGGCCGAGGATGTGAAGGTTCTATTGATGGACAGAGGCTCGTGGTCGTTCGTCATGGGAAACGAAGCAGAACTTGGTACTTCCGCCACTTCAAAGAACCACCGTGACTTTGAAATTAGAAAGAATCATGCCTTCTCCACTATTTACATGAATAGAGGCAGAGTACTGAACTTTGTTGGCAGGAACAAAAGATGGTAAGGATGCCTGGAGGAGCATTTTAGACCAGACAGTCGTGCAAGAATAGTATCTTTATTGGACGAATTCTTCAACTGCAAATTCGAAGGTGAAGAAATCGGACTGCCGCTCGAATGAGGGGGATAGTCCGTCAACTACAGGATGCCGGACACCCTTTAGAAGACCTCTATCAAGCGTTTCAATTAATCCGATACTTACCAGCTGAATACCAAGGAATAGTCCAGAACATCTATAGATGGCCAAATACAGATTTCAAGTTTGACCAAGTACTCAAAGAACTGATTCTTGAGGAAAGCCGAATTAAACAGTGCTTTGGGGACGTTGAATCTATGAGTAGCATGGCACTGAAGGCAGACGTTTGATAACTCAAGAGTTATCAAAAACGGAAAACCAGCATGAAGAAAAAAGATCCTTGCTTCAGGTGCAAAAGGATGGGACATCTAATTTCGGAATGTACCAGGACGGACAACAACGAACACAAGAACAATGCTATAGCTCATCAGAACAATGAAAAACAAAACGTGGATTATTTGTCGTGGGTTTTCGACACTGGAGCAACAAGTCATTTTTGTAACAACCGGGTGTTATTCACCGACTTTGAACCGGTAACACCAGCATGGCACTAGCAGTTGGAAATGCAACAGACCCTGTAGAAGGAAAAGGAAACATTCAGATGATCATCAGAACTTGCAAAACACGGAAACGCACACTAAAGAACATCCTGTATTCCCAACCCTGAGAAGAAACCTAATATCCGGTTCAGCAAGTGCTAAGACTGGGATCAAATTTATTGGCAAGGGTGATAGAATTGATGTATTTGACACGAACAGTACATTGATGTATTCAGCGTTCAAGAAGGATAGACTATACCTTTGTGAAGCCCGAATATCCAAAGAAAAACTCAGAAGTAAGAGACCCTGAATGTATCGACAGTTGCAGACGGAACTTAAAATATGGCACAGGCGTTTCTCGCACGTGAACGATCAATATATCATATCGACAAGCAAGAATGAGAACGTAAGGGGTTTACCAAAGTTCAAGGAAGCAAGTTCTAGATGCGAAGACTGCAAATTAGCCAAAACAAGAAAATCGTTTAAATCGATAGCCAAAATCCGGTCGAATAAACCCTTACAGTTACTTCACAATGGATGTGTGTGGACCACTACCTACCTTTTCAATAGGGGGAAACAGATACTTCCTTACCATTACAGATGACTACTCCAGAAAGGTCACAGTATTCCCCATGAAGCGAAAAGATGTATTTGGTTTATTCAAAAGGTTCCAGACAAGAGCAGAGCGCTTCCAGAACTCGAAGATACTCAATATAAGGACGGACCAAGGGAAGGAGTTCTACAATAAAGAAATTGAAGGGTACCTACAATCTCAAGGAATTAAAGGCGAGCGCACAAATACATAATCCTGAGATGAACGGCGTGAATCAACGCTACAATTATAAGTGTTGGACGGTGTGAAAGACCTGAAGAAAAGTGAACTGTCTGACCGATTTTGGGCAGAGGCCCTGTTAACCTTCACATACACCTAGAACAGAGTTTGTCATGGCAACTCACAGAAGACGCCATTCGAACTTTACGGCGGAAGAACACCCTCAGTGAAGCATTTGAAGATTTTTGGTAGCACAGCTTTCGTCGGAACCCCCGAAGCATTGAGAAACAAACTCAACATGAGAACGAAGGCATAATGGTGGGATATGCTGAACGAACGAAAGGCTACAGAATTTGGATACCCGAAGAAAAACGAGTTGGAGAAACGATCAATGTATCATTCAACGAAAAATTGCCGGAAGAGAGAGTGGAAGTTGTCCTGGGCCATCGTCTGAATTATTCGAAGGACGAAGATTCTGATGACGAACCTGAGCAAAGTCTGGAAGAAAGCCAACCTGAACAGATATCCTGTGAAGATATCGACTGGTTCCGTAAAGCGGTCACCAGGCCTGATATATCAGGTCAAGGACAGACATATATTACATGGAACAAGCACTCGTTTAAGATCCAATAAGGATGCTGAGACATACTGCAGATCCCGTAATATCACTTTTAATCCCAGTTTCTTCAACTTTAGCGGCAAAAACCAGTACTCGGGAAAGGTCCACCAACAGATCTCGAATGGGGATGATGGAAATTCGCCGGAAGCATGCCACATCGAAATAGCAATCCCGGAGAATTTTAAAGCCATGAAACCTCCACTCAAAGACAAATGGCAAAAGGCGATAGAAGAAATGGAGATGATGCAACAACGGGAAGTATGGACACTTGTACCAAACCAGAACAAGAACAAAACAACTCTAGGGAGCCGCTGGGTATACTCAACGAACGAGAAAAACGAAATCGTGAGATATAAAGCCCGTCTGGTAGCCCAAGGTTTCAAACAGTGAAAAGGTGAGACCTACGACGAAGTATTTAGTACTGCTGTGAACTTCTCAGTTATACGTCTGTTCTTTGCAGTATTTGAAGAACATAAAGGTTTTTTCTTCCTGGCAATACAGTTTCAAAACTTCAGCCATTGGATCAAGGCATTATAAAAAACCTTAAAGTTCATTGTCGAAAAAGAATCTTCAAAAAGTTATTCTTGCCTTAGAGAGCAGCCAGTGCATAGACAACTGTATTAATTTAAGAATCTCCATATCAGAGATGACGAAAGCTTGGCAGTGTGAAGTGACTGCATCTACTATAAGGAACTGTTTTGTTAAAACCGATTTCAAAAGTGATGCTGAATATGACGATGAATCCAAGTTCTTGGCAGATTTGAAAAAAAAAATGGCAGTATCTGAAAGACATGGGAGCTGTTGAAGGTATAGAGCTGTCTAATTTTTTCCACATTGATGAAGACATTGTAATTGCTGAATATCCTACGGAGCATGACATATTGCAAAGTGTTAGGAAATGTAATGAAGACACTACAGTGAGTGATGAAGATGATAACGAAGAGGTTATTAAAAACCTTCACAAGAAGAAATGCTAACATCATTTGATACAATACAAAGGGGATTAGTTTCAAGAAAATACTACAGAATATGACTTGTGGCGCCATCTAGTGATTTTTAAAAGTAATTAATCTAAGGAACGAATTGATTTCTTAATGTTTTTACTTTATTCATGACCAGTGACGTCAGTGTGTTTACGTTTGGGACTTGGATTTTTTCTCGGTATTAGGAATGGGGGTAAGCGCAACATGAAAGACCCTACAGGTCATGCCCAGACAGGAACCAACAGGAACTAATATGTTTCGAACCTCAGCGCAACCTTCTCGAGCACGAAGGCATATTGACCAATTTACTGTGTGTGTTTGTGTTTTTACGCATTTCTACATTTTTGGATTGCTAAAAAATCATCATGGAGTCTTCAAACAATGTAAGTTAACTTTTTAAAAATATTTCCTTGTACTGTGTGTTTCGTTGTATAAATGTTTTTTTTTAACGTCTCAAAGTTTTGTTTGTGATTTATGTCAAATATGTGTTTTAGGTGACTGCTGCTATTGTGATAGATGAAAGAGGAAGGCGTAGGAATGACTGAGGATCACCGCTGTTTTCTGGAGACGGTTGAGTCAAAGAAGCCCTCAGAAAAATTAATTTTCTTTGACTTCGAGACCGACCAGTCCTCCGGAGAACATAAGGTGAACTTCGCCGTTGCTCAGTATGGGGATGGAGCAGAAGTTGTATTTAAGGGAGAAAGGGCTTGTGAAGACTTCTGTGGCTGGTTATTCGATAAGAAGCACAAAAGTTTCACAGCAATCGCTCACAACATGAAGGGGTAAGATTTTAACAAAAAAAAATTTAAGATAGTGTATTTGAATTTTTTTTTCACTTTTTTAGATTTGATGGCCAGTGTATTTTGGCATGGCTCTTGGCCCAGGGAGTTGCCCCAGATGTGATCCCCAATGGATCGAAGCTGATGACCATTAACCATAATGCTCTCAGCTTGAAAATAATTGATTCACTTAACTTCCTGCCAATGGCCTTATCAAAACTCCCTGCATGCTTTGGCCTGAGTGAACTCAAGAAGGGCTACTTCCTTCATCTATTCAATACCCCCAGAACCAGCAATACGTCGGACCACTCCCCGACCCCAAATTATACTCTCCTGACTCAATGTCTTCCTCAGCTCGCCAAGCCTTTTTAGCATGGTATGAGGAAAACAGAGAAAAGGAGTTTGACTTCCAACGGGAAATGTTGGAGTACTGTAGGTAAGGAAAACTTGGCTTGGGGAAAAAAAAAGGAATTAAAAAAAAAGTTAAAAAATGTGAAGTTTAGTTATTTTTTATATGCTAATGTGATTTTTTAGATCTGACGTTGACATCCTAAGGCGGTGCTGTTTGGAGCTCCGGACCCAATTCCTTGAAGTTGCCAAAGTGGATCCATTCATGTAAGGGGGTCTTCCATTTTGTATGTGTATGTATATGTATATATATATACATGTATACATACATGCACGCATACACGCGCGCACGCACACATATATATATACTATTTTATCTATAAATTTTTGTTTTTTAGGTATGTAACCATAGCTTCAGCGTGTATGGCTGTATACCGCAGCCTACACATACAATCACAGACCATAGCTATGGTGCCAGTGCAAGGGTACATCAATAATACAAGGCATAGCCCCGATAGCTGGATTACATCACCTTCAAGGAAGGAGCACGAATCCAGCATGCACACAATGGAGGTGGAGAAAAAAAAATCGGGGGATTTCAGTGGATGGTTATTGTCAGGAAACCAACACAGTCTACCAATACCATGTAAGCATTACAAACTTTGCTATTTTTTCAAAATTATTTACAGCTTGTCATATGCAACATTTTATTTAAAGGTATGCTTTTTTCATGGATGTGAAACGCGTGCTTCACGCAAAAAAGACTTGAGACATCCACTGAAAGGTGTGACAATGGGGTCTGTTCGGGAGAAGACAAGAGCCACCACAAAGAAATTGGAAGCCAAAGGGTTTCAGGTTAGGGAGATGTGGGAGCATGAGTTCCTATAAATGAAAAAAAGATTATGAAGATTTGAAAATCTTCTTACACACACATAATCTTCAGGATCGTTTGAATCCTAGGGAATCTTTCTTTGGGGGTAGGACAAATGCCCTGAAACTCTATCATGAAGGCCCTTGTAGATATGTAGACTTTACGTCTCTATATCCATGGGTAAGTATTATTATTATTTCTCTTTTTTTTGTATTAAAACTCTTACTTTAATGTACATTTTTTTTTGTTTTTCAGGTGAATAAATATTGCACTTACCCCGTCGGGCATCCGGAGATTATCACCGAGGGGTTCAGTGACATCAAGGACTATTTTGGAATAGTCAAATGTACAGTAGTGCCTCCTCGAGGGCTTTATCTTCCTGTATTGCCATACAGGTGTCGAGGCAAATTGATGTTCCCCTTGTGCAGGACATGCGTGAATTCCATGCAACAAAGTAGCTGCACCCACAGTGTGGAGGAGAGGGCCCTCACTGGTACGTGGATAACGGAAGAGGTAAAGTTGGCCGTGAAAAAAAGGATACACAGTTCAAGTTGTAAGTATTTTTTCTTTTAAACAAAACCAAAATAAATTTTATGATTTGTATTGACATTTTTATTTTTTTCAGATACATGAGGTGTATCATTTCCCAACCACCTCGAACTCCCTCTTCGGACCCTACATAGACCTTTTTCTTAAGATAAAGCAAGAAAGTAGTGGTTGGCCCTTGGAGTGCACTACATCCGAGACCCATGCCCAATACATTGCAAACTACCTTGAAAAGGAGGGTGTAGTTTTAGACCCTTCAAAAATTGAAAAAAAACGCTGGACGCCGTTGTCATGGCAGCACCGCCAGCCTATGTGGGGCCCTGCTGACGGAGCCCGTGGGTCAGGGGGCCTCACAAAGGAGCAAAAAAATGTGAATAAAAAACAAAGTTAATAACACTAGCGATGTTGAAAATAACTTTTTCATGTCAAATTAAAGTGTAAAAAATCCCTTAACTAAAACAACTAAGTAGGTAGTTGTAGTACCACGATAGGTGTAGTCAAGGCTCAAGGCAATGTTGCTAATTTTAATCTCCCTCCTACCCTGCTGAGATACTCGCGCGTCACATAACTTATGATGAATCAGTGACTGCGTGCTTTGTCAGTTTGTGCGAGATTGTTTTTGCGTTAAGCGGCGAGTTCCTAGTTTTTTTTATTTCAATTATTAATTGTATTATTTTGAAGTCCTAAGTGTGAAAGTTTATTATTGTGTTTTATAGTGAGTTTAGTTATGTCTACTACGATTAATTTCAAGCATAAATCTGAAGCTCAAAAACGAAAGTTGGAAGCAGTGAAAGACGGCAGAGTATCACAAAGTTTTTTAAAGCGTGACGACAGTGATGACCATCTTTTCTGTTGAAAACGGAAATATTGAAAGTGAAAGTTTACCTTCGTGTAAGACAAATGATTCTGATACGTTGATGGTGTCAAGTGAACCACCGAAACTAACGACGATGCAATATCAAATACTTTCAATTAATCTTATTAAGTTAAATAAATACAACACTTAAGCATCCTTAGTAATTACAAAATGCTTATTAGAAATAATCGAACAGTTCAAGCTCAAAGATTGAATAAAACCGATTGCAGACATAAACCGCAACGAAACGGTTTTTGCGATGTTATAAGAAAAAGTAAGTATCGGTAGACAAGTTACTTTATTATTTAAGCAAATGGATACTATTCAGAATGTTTCTTACCTTAAAATTGCTGGATCTATTCCTACTGAGGAAGGATTTCTTGGAGATTTAAAATCAAATGTGTGGGGTGTCGAGAAATCAGCACATTTTGTTACTTTCAGCTTTCATCATCTTCACTTCGTTTCAAAGAGTACGAAATTTTAAAATCACAGATTTTGGTTGTCTTCCTCCTATCGTCAGAGTAGCTGTGGCCTATCAACCTGCGAGATGTATACGGCACGGGTTCGATTCCTCCCTGGATTTATTCCTCTCTTCAGTGTCAGTAAAAAATAGTAAGTTGTGTTGCTCCAGTGCGATGTAAATTCAATACCTACCTGTGTCAGTAAAACTTCTGTTGTGTGTCTGTGTCCATTTACTTGACATTGTCTGCTTTATGTTAACCGCAGCTTGGACAAATTCCTTGCGCCATAAAAGCACAACCAACCTTCCAATGTCATTTGTTGCTATACAAGAGTTTTTATAACTAAGATAATTTATAACACACAGTCTAAAAGTTAACTTTTCCTATGAGTTCTGTTTTATCATTCTTTGCACAGCGATGGTAGGTGTTTTTAATTTGCGTCGCACTGGAGCAATTAACGGTCTATTGGTGACGATTTGGGATCAAACCCGAACGGAAAGATCAGAGAAAATCATTTTGAACCACGGTCAGATGACGAGGTCACACCTCACTCTCCAAACTTCCACACCCCGCAACGTGAAGACATTTGGGGCCAGATATAACGTGCACTAGCCCCCATGTACCCGACGGTCTTTGGTTGGATCTAGTTTCGAATTCGGAACCCTCTGGTTGCTGATCCGCTACTCTTCCAACCGGGCTACCGGGGACCCAGGTTAACCTTGGAAAAAACGAAAAGAAATTATGAATGCTGAAAAATTCGACAAGGTTAAACTAAGATAGAGTATTCCCATACTAAATTGGGCCGCGGTTGGGAGAGTAACGGATTAGCAACCGGAGGGTTGTGAGTTCGAATCCAGCCAAATACCGTCGTGTACAAAGGGGCTCGTGCACGTTAAATCTGCCGTGGCCTTAATTATCCTCACGTTGGCGTGGTGTGGAAGTTTGGAGAGTTGGGTGCCAGCACAGGTGTTGCCTCGTCTTCTGACCGTGGTTCAAAATTACGTGGTGTTGTCCTCGGGTTTTTACCCTTTGGGATTGATCCCGAACCGTCACCAATAGCCCGTTGTGTCGCTCCAGTGTGACGTTAATTAACTATCTTATACTTTAATAAGAATCATATTTGGTCAAACTGTGCCAAGACACAAGACGAACAAACCACATCAAATAATGGACGTACAAATGCAAGTTAAGTAGTTTAATTACCTTACGTGGATTAACACACGAGCTATTTGCGATGGTCCGGGATCAATCCCGAACCAAAAGATCCGAGGACAACGACTCGTAATTTCACACCACGGTCATATGACGAGGGCAACACCTGAGCTAGCAGCCCACTCTCCAAACTTCCACATCGCGCAAACGTGAGGACATTTGAGGTCAGGATAGATTTAACGTGCACCCGACGGTCTTTGACTGAACCGCCAAGATGTGAAGGAATTTGCTTGATAGGTAGGTTGTTGAATTAACTTCGCGTTGGAGCAAGACGATGGACTATTGTGGAGGTCCAGGATCAATCTAGGAAGGAAATTTCCAAGGTTAAAACTTCGTAGTTTTGAACCATGGTCAGTTGGTAGGTAGTTTAAGTAACATCCTCTAGGGCAACACAACTGGCTATTGGCGACGGCCCGGGATCAATCCCGAAAGGAATGATCCGAGAATAACACCTCGAAATTTTGAACCATGGTCAGATGGAGAGGTCAACATCCGAGTTAATTTGCTTTGTGTGCAAGCGTCAGCAGGAGGTATATTGTAACAAAGAAGACTTCAATGAATGCAAATTCCATTCTAAAGCTGCTGATGTGTACTTGACTATTTAAGCCAAACTTGTTAATGCACGTTTTCGTGACGTTCCTTGTTAGCTTTTACTTCGAGTAGCGTCTCTTAGTGCTTGGTGAGTGCTTTGTCTTAGTGAAAATTAAGCCTAGAATATAATTTTTTGGTTAGATTGTATTTGAGATTTGTAACCTCGAATTCTTTCTTGTTAAAGTCCAACAATAGTTTATAAAATATCTGTTCTAATGGGAGGTTCGTTTAATGAGTAGACAACTATCTTGGTTTATTGGATCTATGTAGTTATAGTACAAATGCTATTTATCTTGTTTACTAGTCAAAATGTTAAAGGATTATTTCTTCGGTGATGTAATAAAAATTTTCCTGACTTTATATGCCATTATTACAAGCAGCCCTTGATATATAATGCAAAATCTTTCTAACAAATCTTTTTCGAGTAAATGTTTCTAAATAGTTATGCTGGGAAGCGTACTGTTTATCGTTTAACAGTTGAACTGGACTGAAACAATACGTTAAGTTTCTTATAGTAAAAAATATCGTCTTCTACTGAAGGATTCGTAGAATCTTAATGACTACATGATTCCTTTGTTTTGGAACAAGTAAATTGAGGTCAAGAGATGCGTTGCTATTTAAAATATCGCAGTATCTTTAAATTTCTGTCGATCTCTGAATAAGTTGAAATCAATGATGTTAAAAAATAGACTTGGTTTACTCTTAAAATCTATCTTGTTTGCAATTTATAGTATTTTTAGAGATAATTTTAAAATGGTGAATGCCAAACCTTCGAGGAACACGGGGCCCTTTTGGCTACAGCATTCAAATCGGGTCATTCTAATTGTATTTCCTGTTTGCATCGACTTTAATTTGTGATCTATCTAAAATTTCTAAGCCAAGTAATGGTCTTCCATATGAAACAACTCTGCTTTCATGTAAGCAAACTGAAATTGCCGCATTGGTATTTAACTATTAGAGATGGATTGTTATTGTTGATTGCTATGACAGTTTAAAAATGTTACTGCAGAACAATTGTTGAAAATATCAAATTGCTATGAACTTTTATTGGCATTGCAGAGTAGCATCTTAAACTAAATCTAGAATTTTTTAAATCGTAATCTAATTTCTTAAGAGCTCGATTCAACCAACCGTTCATTCAAATTTCTAATAGTTAATAACAATTTTGTCATCAGTTAGAAAGTAGCCGACATTTAGAAATTAAATTTTGAAGATCTTATTAGATCTTTGCCGTAAATTAGAAATAATATCTGCACTTATTGCAAATACGTTTTACCGATCACCTAGTGATGTTTAATTGAAACAAATCTAAACTTTCAGAAATGGCTGATCGAGACAAACCCGTAAAAGAACTTCCTAGTTCTTCGTCCCCTCATCCCTCAAGAGATCACCGGATAAGGCCAGTCGACCCTGTGCCTCCACCTCCTCCTCCACCCCCACCACCCAATGGTAATGTTCTTCCTGAATTGCTTTTTCTTGGTTTTGACCACAGTATTATGTGGTCACTAAGCCGTCTTTTTCAAATTTGGCGGTTTGTTGACATGTGGAGGAATCCATACAGGAAGTATAAAGTTTAAGTGAGTAATGGGTAACCTTTTTAGGTGCCTAGGATTGTGACCAAAACTAGTAATAACGCGACCCTTGGAAAGTTGGGGAATTTAACATTCATCTGATTTGTCTACGGGATGGGAAAAGGCGCCCATCAATATGATAGACTTCGGCGATTTCGCCACTTTTGTCGCCAATCTATATATTTATATACAGAAATGCACATTCAAACATCTACCTTGCGATATTATATCGCCAAACGAGATAAGATGCCAAAGTCGCGTGACTACTAGTCGACACATTGCAGACTTTTTGAAGCTCATCTCAATAGCAATGTTTGGTCTATGATGCATTTGGAAATTTTCTGTTTTCTTGAAGTTCCTCTGAATTACCAAGCAAAAGAGACCCGAGTACGAATTCCAGTGAGTCCTTAAAATATGGTTTATCCTGTCGCCAAAAATGGGGTTACAAGCAAAACAATCTTCAAATGTAAACAAACCATCGCCATTTTAAAAGTGACGGTATAGTTTCTCATAATACTGATCACGGCTAAATAATTTGACGAAAAAACTTCCAGCAGCGCCTGTCCGGGTTCTCGATGTCTTGGGTCGATGTAATTAATAGAATTGTTGCTTGGGGGCGCTGTACGCCTACCTTTGAAAGTGAATTATTAGCACAAGACGTTAAATTGTGTTTTGTTGGAAACTTCCTCTTTCCAAGAAAAATGAGGTAGTGATTTTTATCTTGTGCTTGGTGCAGCTTATCCTTTGGACCTTGCACCATAAAACACAATCAACCAAGAAAAATGGGAGTTTTGAGAGACTGATCAAAATAAAAAGTGCTTAAAAGCCTTGTATGGCAATGTTTTGTGGAAAAAGTACGATAAATGTAATAAAACAAGACGGGTAGAAGAAAACTAGTAGGGGCGAAAATCTCGAGTCACTTTTCTTTAATAAAACCAATAAATGCATCATAAAATTTTGTGTATGATAACGCCAGTAATGTGTTTTAACTTTTAGTTCGAACTAGAATTTAAGCTGCATTTGAAATTTAAATTTTTGTTCATAATTCGATTCAACAGCGTTGACCTAATATAAAGAGGTGGAGCATATGCGCCCAGCTTCATGCTACTACTTTCGGTTGATCAAACCGATGTGCGTGCGTGCGTGCGCGTGCGTGCGTGCGTGCGTGCGCGTGCGTGTGTTTCGTTTTTCGCGTTACTGCGAAACGTGTTTTCGAAATAACTTGACAATACATATCTTGTGTTTGGCGCAACTTGGTCAAATATGGCTCTTGCGTCATAACACCCCAAAACCAACCCTCGTAGTGAGATACCGGTATTGCTATTAACATCGTCTATTAATGTAAGCCATTATCGTAAAATAACTGTCTTGCCAATCTATTTGCTTTTTCAGAAGCTCGTCGTCCATCTCCTCATCATTCTAGAGACCGTAGGATCGTAATAGAATTGCCTGGAGGTAATGTAGCTTTCTTAAATTAACCTTTCTTGAATCTAGCTTTTTTTGGCGCAATTCAAAGTGAAGTTTGCTTATGATTAGCGTGTGTAAAATTCTATTCTGTGCATAGTCCTTATCAAATAGACGGAGCATGTGCGAACAGCTTCATGTTTCTACCGATCGCTCGGTTTGAATGTCGTGTGGTGATTGGAAAAACGCGTATCTTAATGTTGGACTAATAACTAATGGGATGAAAACGCTAGTTTGTACTTCGGCCCCAGTCGATTCCCAAATCCACGTGAGATGTTGTGACTTTGTCCACATGCTCGGTATATTTCATTAAAAGGTCGGCAACTATTTACCTCACAGTATTTACGATATAAGTTGCAGCACATACATTGCATTTGCTCATGTACTGCATGTCTTCAGGTTCTTTGAAGTTTGAGGGTCCAGCCAATGCAGGTCCTACGTATGACAATATCTAGATCGAGTTAATTTGTTTTAGAGTCATCTGAGCCCGGAAAGAAATGAAGTTTAGGCTACGTCCACGTGCATTCGATTGGTTAATTTCGATAACTACGTGAGTGCTGCCATTCCATGATTGGATCAAGCTTTGCTATAGTGTTAGCACAAATCGCTGTTTTATGGCTCGAGTCGTCGACTTCCTAATGAAATAGACAGCATGTGGGTGGAATCACTGTCTTAAGATCTCAGAAGGGTAAGTCACGTGGGCTTGCGAATCGATATGGGGCCGATTTGCTGTCGAAGCGCAGACAGTATTAATTACATAATCGGTCAATTATTTCTACATTGGGGTTCATGCTTTTCCACAATAGATCTTCAAACCAAGTGACCGGAAGAAATGGTATGTATGAATAGCTACTTGTACATACTATTTCATTAGAAGGTCTATGACCAAGTGTTTTGACGTTGACGCCTGTTAACAGATTTATGCATTAATTGCCGCAAATGACTGGCCAGATCGGCTGCATATAGCCACGTACACCATAACTAAAAATGGAAACTTGCATATTCGGGAAAAAGTGTTGAAGAGTGAATTTTAGGGTTGTGGTGAAACTTTCTATCAAAGTAAAAGGATACTTCTCTCGATATTTGTCTTTGCTTCCATGAAGTTCATTGTGAGATGTCGCGCATTTTTAGACGGGATATCAAAACTATCTCTTGGTTATACTCGAAACTCTTGGGATCCAAAACTCATTTTGTTGTACATGTAATCGGAGTTGAGATGACGCGAGTAATTGTGCTAAATTCAACTATGTATGTTCTAGAAATTGTACTGAAGAGACTTTTCATATTGAAAACGGTTTAACCAACCGAGGTGGTAACAGTTATGCCAGGATCGTGGTTCTGCCAACCAGCACATTGCTCTAGTAACCAAATTCAAATATCAAATGTTTGCGTTTGGGTCAGCTTCGCTAAATATGGCCTTTGCGCCATAAAGCCTAAAAACAACCAAATATCAAATTATAAAAACACGCCGAAAGACTTTAAATCGTAGTTCCCAAAGTGAGCGTTGGAAGAATCGTGGAGTGACCAATACTGCCCCGGGGAAGAAGCAATGGATGCTAAAAAATTGCGTGTTGCTTAAAATGCTCATGCTCTCGACCATAGGCTCGCCAGTGACACATTATCACTAAATTCGTTTAACCCTTCTGGTTGTCTTTAAGAGGTATCTCGTCACTAGCAAAAGTGACCAGGTCTTGATATAGATATCTCGACATTAAGAGAAAACACTGACCCCAGATCTCGTCAAAAATCAACAATTCCTTGAACGCGATATCTGGTCATTAAGAAAAATTGTGTTTGGTCAGATCTTGATGGACGAGATCTCCTCGAAACCTCTTGGAGGGTTAACTAAAAAGAAGGAATGCAAATAATTGATTGGAGATTAAAGATGCTGAAGAAAACGGGGCCTAATTTGGATAAATTGGTGACACGACACAACTCGCCACTTTTCAATTATGCTGATCGCCCTCGGGTATACCTTTAGGTTTGTATGGGCTTCACAACCCCGGGGTACCTGAGTGATCTTCCCTTTCATTCGTCTCCTCTTCTACATTTTACTTTTCTTCCTCCCTCGTGGTTACCTTTTCCGAGGTGAGGTCTCGGTTTTTCATCACTGTTGCTTTCAGCTCCTCTTGGGGATTATATCACCCAAGTGTTTGCCGTGCGTGGAGTCCCGTGTCCCTGGAAAAGGGATCCTGGCAGTTGAGGAGCGATATACTGACCCAACACTGCTTTGGCCCCAGCTTCTGGTAAACGGAGGTGTACATTGGTCCCGTGTGCATCAATCGGCTGGTCGATTGGACTTCGTCGTCGGTTAAGGCTAAGCAATCGGCCACCTACGTGACACCTCGTTAAGGGTGGACGCTGTCTCAGGGGTGCGCCGTGCGCGTATAGTCACCGACAAACACCGGTGCAAGTGTCTGCATCCCCTTGTAGGACTACGTGGTGGGTGGTGCTGTTGGTGACTGAATATCCTTTTTTCCCTTTCATGGTGGAAAACAATATTTCTTCTCCCCTCGTGGGGAGCAACAAATTGTAGTCTTCGAAAAACGCATGATTTGTATCAAAACTTGAAGATAGTATATCAAACTCATTTTAGAAACTTTTTTGATTAAGGAAACCATTGTATCACTTGGGAAGTTAAATCAATTAAACTTCGTTCAGGTGATCTTTTGGTGGAGTTTCAACACCAAAACAAGCAGAAATTCTTGCTAAAAGTAATACTCCTGGATCTTTTGCCGTTTCAATTTTAGCAGATCACTAAACAGCTCTCGATGGGTCATCTCGGAATCCAACTTATTATATACGTCGGATGAAGAGATTAGAAAATCTTCATGACCACAGAGCGTGTGCCGAGTGCGTCGAATAATCATCCGTAGAGAAGGGAAACATTCCCCACCAAGCATTATTCTCACATTTGACACCCACACTGCCACCTCGAATGAAAATAGGCACGTACAGGACGGCTCATGTAAGCTATGTACCTAATCCGATCAGGTGCTTTAAATGTAAACAATTTGACCATGGTAAGACAGCCTTGTCGTGGATACGACACTTGCGCCAACTGGTGAAGTCGGCCGCGATAGCGAAAACTACTTCTATACCATGCTGCGTAAACTGTAAGGGGAACCATCCCCTTATTCTAAGCCCTGTCCCAAATGGACTTTAGAAAAATGATCCAAACTGTCAAGGTATCTCAAAACTTATCCTATCTAGAAGCCCGTAGAGTAGTCGAAGCCCGAACTCGTAAAAATTTGTGTTTCGTACTCGGCTGCGGCAGCTAAAACTGCGGAGCATATCTATTCAAACAGATCCGCCTTTTGGAACCGAAGTCCCGCTGCCAATTTTTTCCATTTCTCCAAAACCCACAACTTTGATCCAATTCAACCAACCGGTCATCAAACCCCAAAAATCAAACAATAAAGTCACAAAATATACCACTAACACTTCCCCAAAAGGTCATCGATCCCCTGGAAGTCGAGAGGTAAATTCCCAAATTCCAAAACCGCCTTCACATCCTGCTTCCATGCCTAAAAGTAAACATCGGAGCTGAGTCGAATTCAAACAAAAGAGGTTCAAATAGTCCTCGTATAAGAACCTAAGATTCTTAAAGAGATTTGATGAGTTTGAAATCGAGGGTGACCATGATATAATGAATGTTCCGGATCCCCAGGGCAGCTACAAGCTCCTCTAGCTAATAACTTTTGATGTCATCTATTTTAGATCTAAAACCACGACAATTTCAAGATATCAAACGATTGTATCTTACCATCCCGCATGTGTAGCGCTTCGAGGAACATTCTTGAAATCTTCCCACACATGCAAGATATGCAGGTATAGTTGCATAAGAAAAGATAATGATACTAGTACTACAGTATCTGGTGGAGTGTCTTCTAACTTCACATGATTATCCTAGTACTGTAGTTACACTACGCACGTCTTTGAATATGAATTTGTACAGCCATAGCCTGTATTCTCTAATTAGTCTGCTGCATATACCTGCCACCTCATGATGTCATCAATCAAGAACTCAAACGATTGTTACAACTTCCAGTTCCCTTTGTTCTCGGTGACCTTAATGGCCACAGCACCCTCTGAGGTAGTGATAGTACGAACCTTCGAGGTCAACAGATCGAGCAGTTGATCTCGGATCACTGTCTGTTCAATAACGAAGAGAAAACGCACTTTCACGAATCCACAAGGTCTTCCATTCTCTAGATTTAGCTATTTGTTCTATACTTCTGCCTTTGACTTTCGCAGTAGGAAGTGACTTGCACAATAGCGATCACTTCCCCTCTTAGTCTCTTATATAGTAGCGTTAGAGCGGATTGGGTTGCATCTTCACGTTTGGCAGTGGTTGCAGAAACAATGGTACAGAATGTAGATATTAATATCGGTTAACAATGTCACCGATGCAATTATAGAGGCTGCTAACACAGCCATACCCAGTAGTTCTAAACTACATAGCATTTGTAAGCCCTGGTGAAACACCGAATGCCAGTCCGCTTACAAGAAGCTATGGAGCATATATTTCGGAGATACCCGATTACTAATAACCTTATCGCTTTCAAACAGGTTAAGGCATTAGCTTAGACGACAAAGCCAGAGGAATTCTTGGATCAGATACGTCACTTCCCTAACATCAACATCAAGCCAACAGTTGTGGAAGAAAATTAAAGCAGCAAATGGTCCTTATCGTGATTCTTTTATTCCGATCCTAGAGACCACGTCTGCTATACATTCTTCCCCAGATGACATCGCAAACGTCATCGGAGTCTTTTTCCAGTGTCCAGCTCTGACTCTCATAGTAAAGCTTTTCAAGCGACTAAGAGTCGAGCTGAAGAACACCTGTAAGCTTTAAAAGCAGAAACAACCTCTCCTACAACTGAACTCACGATGCTTGAACTGAAGATGGCGCTTTCTCATCCCAAAAACACCTGTCCGGGACCGGACGGAATCGCTTATCAGATGCTCCGCCACCTGTCCCCGGATTCTCTAAAAATATACTTTACCTACTTAATAGAATCTGGATGAAGCACAAATATCCCACATTGTGGAGAGAAAGCATCGTGATTCCGATTCTAGAGCCCGGGAAGGACTCCAAAGACCCTCTGAGCTATTGCTCAATTGCATTAACAAGCTGCCTTGGTAAGACCTTAAAACGCATTGTCAATGCCCGTCTGACACATACACTAGAAAAACAAATGTATTTCTTCATTCCAGAGTGGCTTCCGTAAAGGAAGATCCACTCTGGATAACTTAATCCATCTTGAAGCAAATTCGCAATGCCTTTGTGCGGAGAAATCATTTAGTTGCTGTCTTTTTTTGACATCAAAAAGGCATGACCGTACGTAGCGATACGGTATTCTCCTATGTTTGATTATGGTTTTAAAGGAAATCTACCCATGTTTATTCAAAATTTTTTATCATGCGTTTTTAGAGTTCGTATTGGTTCATTTTTATCGAACTTATTTATTCAAGATGGAGTCCCTCAAGGTAGCGTTTTAAGTGTCGCCCTTTTATGCCTTCATTTTAGTCATATCAATTCACTTCAATCATCTAATCATAGGACTCTTTTTGTTAACGACTTGCAGATATGTCAAAGATAGGATACGTGTTTCATAGAGCGGCAACTTCAGACAGGTATTAACAACTTGGTCCAGTGGTGCGACCGTAATGTCATACACTATCCTCAAGCAAGAGTGCTTGTGTCCACTTCTGCAGGAAGCGGAGTCTTCACCCAGACCCTGTAATTTGTATCCAGAACACACGGATCCCTGTAATCAATGAGATAAGGTTCCTCGGAGTGATATTCGATCGGAAACTCATCTTCCTACCCCATATTTCATCTACGCAAGAGAAGTGTGAAAAATCCTTAAACATTTTGAAAGTGCTTTCAAACACCTTGATAAACGTGCTTCTCTCAATTTTCTTTCACAGCAGTTAAACTTTCTTGTTACTCCAAAAGAGAGATATCGTTATTCTGCAAATACAATGATTTTTTCACTCTATTGAAAAATTATTGTGAAAAATCCAACGATAGATTGGGCAAAAATAAAAAAAGGAAGCTGGATACTGTTTTTAATAAATAATTTTATTTTTATATGTATTTTTGACATTTTTTATAATGGTTTGCTTTGAAATTTCGTTTTCCATTTTACAAAAAAATCGAATGGGGTGCGACTGAGGGTTCAGTTCACGACTGGCAGCCCCGTTTAAACAGGAAACCCTCATTTACAATCTGTTTATAAGAATAAATTTATTCAACTTATGTACAGTTTTTTGTAGTACATCTGTTATTTCTGATGTTATATTGACATTTTTGAGGTTAAAGTAATGTTGACTGGTGATTATGTTGGAAATGTATGAGAGCAGAAAACTATAGCTTGTTATGAGACTCTCCTCCAGATAGGTAACATACTACATAAATCGTATTTTACAGTTCAATTGCTTTGATTTCCCATTTTTACAGATTTAATGAAGAAAACATTAATTGGATTTCTTTAGACTATGAGAAAGGGTTTTCTTTTCTTTTTGATTTATGGTCGCATTTGAGAAACTATGATATTGAGCGGTATTAAGCTTGATTGACTGTATTTTAGCGATTTTAGTTAATAAAAGTCATAAGCAAGTTTTTCACTATTTTTAATTGAATTTACGATATAATTTTGGCTGGTTTTTTAATAAGTTAGTGCTTTTACTATTTACGCACACTCTCTGTTATCGTTTGTAAATAAGGAAGAAAGACGCGAGGGTGTGGAAGTTTCATTCTGAGATTATCATAGTTTTGACTAGGGAAAAACCATATTTACAAACTGCTATAATAATTTGCAATAACGTATAACAATATTTTCCTGTGGTCTCGACGTATATAGAATATATTATGTATCGTTGTAGACGGATTTCACTGTATTAAGCTTTGAATATTCCAATACGGCTGTGGTCGTTCGTATCGCACGTATGACTACTAGGGAGACGCCATGACGGCAGCGGTCAGGCCTTGTTATCTCGGTGGTAACGGTTGGACTCCAATGATATTGGGTATTTAGGGTTAGTGCTGTAGCTAGGGATGCCCTGGGCGAACTGGCGGATCCACATTCCGACACTACGGCACTATATTCTGTTTGTGACTCCTGAAGCGGTTCCGAGATCTGTTGCTGGACAACTGCCGGATACTGCTTCCCCTGGTTGGGCTCCATGGTGGGCGGGGGCATACCAGGATGAACTTTTTTTTCTAATATTCATGTCGGAATGTCTAGGCGTCAACCTGCCCACGTTCCAAAAAGCGCGGGAAACATTTCCCAAAGACCAATCGGAGCACTTACCGCCAGAAGGCGCGAACCCCGCAGACTGACTCCGAGCGATTTGATGTTAAGACGTGGCTTTGCACGGACGTGCCACTAGGATGTTAATCCCACTATGATTTGATGTTTAATCTGATATTTGTACATAATTGACCCCTGTAATTAACCCCCTTTTCCCCTAGATTTTATTAAAACAATATTTAATAGTAATGATGCTCTCCTCAATTCACTTCTAACATATTAATCCACAACATGGGGGCTCAGGCCTCCCGTTGCCTCTCAATCGTAAGCTAAGTAGCTGCAAGCTGTAAAGCTAAGTAGTGCAACGCCAAGTGTTAAGAAGATACGACGATCCGAATGGATAACGTTTCCGCCGATACCCCACAACTGAAAATCTTCTCAGCTTCAAACGTGCGAAAGCTAACGCTCGCCGAGTGCGACGTCAAAGCCAAAGGGAATCTTGGATAAGGTATGTTTCAGGCATAACACCTGCCACTTCCTCCAAACAGTTATGGGATCGAGTACGGAAAGCGATGGGATTATATTCCGAACACTCCATCACGTTCGTAGAAGAGAATGGACAACATGTGTCAGAGGCTGTCGAGATAGAACGCGCAATGGCGTTGGCTTTCTCTACAGCTTCCAGTATTACCAATTATTCGGACACATTTCAACGCGCTAAACATCGCGCAGAATCCCATCGTCTAAATTTCCAATCTCGCACCGAACTCGCCTATAACTGTCGATTTACAGAAAGGGAATTGATGAGATGCCTTAAAGGCCTTGTTATCTCGGTGGTAACGGTGCAAGCGGAGCTGTACCGCATCAGCCTCGGCTCACCTGTCAACATCCAGATAGATTACGAGGAGTCTGGGCATGTCACAACTTGCATACGCTGCGAGCCGGCCCGTTACGTGTTAGACGAAGATGGCGTGGTAAGCGACACGGAAGAGTCTCGATCCGACGACGAAGGAAATTATTATTTCTGAAACAAAAAACCCGGCGTTTAGATTGATTTACTCGTTTTTGGTGGTAATCTCATGAGAAGTTGTCGAGTGACTTTGTTTCATATCATAAATCCATCTAATAATTTTAATATCTCGTTTGGCGCAGCTTATCCTCTTTTGGATCTTGCGCCATAAAACCCAAATCAATCAACGAACCTTTTCATATTACTTTTTGTATCCCTTACAACTGATTTTTTTTTCTCAGATGGGGTATGAATACACACACTAACAAGGGGCAACTTACATACATCAACAGTGCCTAAATTTAACATGACAGACCCTATCAAAAATGTAAACATTCTTGTGTTTATATATGCATTTTTATTTTGTATGTATATGTTAAAAATTTTTTTCTCAGATCAAAGACATCTCCTTAAGCCAGAGGTGGTAGCCATTCGGTGGGAAGTGATTAAGGACTTTGAGGTGCAAGACACTCTTTAAGAAATATCTTCTTGGCTACTTTTACTACCGCTTGGGCCCGTCTTAAGTTATATAGCGAAATGGAGAAATTGGGACAAGATGTTTTGTACCACGACACCGACTCCATTATTTATTCGTCGAATGGCCAGAACGATCCGCCATTAGGCAACTTTCTCGGGGATTTCACAGACGAACTAGATGGTGATGTGATAAAATCTCGTCTCTGGTGCGTCATGTTTTGAAAAAAGAGAATTTTTTCTTTACTTTTTTTTATTTTCGTTATCACAGAATCATTCAGCGAAAAGAAATGTTAGTCTTTTAATGAAAAAATGAGATTCAAATTGTATATTTTAATGTATAAATTATTTATAAATAATTATTCCGAGTGCCCATGACTGACTTCTCTCCAGGTGGTCCGAAAAATTCTGGTTACATCAACTGGGAAGACCTGTTGTAAGGTGCGTGGCTTCCCATTGAACTTCAGGAATTTGCAGTTGCTGAATTATCGTTCCATTGAAAGTATGGTACGAGATATGGAGGGCATACCATTGCAATCCAGCCAAAATTACAAGGGTACCAAAACGAAGTAAAGTGATAAACACAGCTGAATCTAAGATCTATCGGGTGGTATACAAGAGAGGATTCAAAAAGATTTAACAACCCTTCCTTATGGTTTTTGAAAAGGGTTGATTAGAAAAATGTGTGTAATTGAAGTATAAATGGCAATGTAATATTTAAAAGAATTCTTTTTTCCAAAATGTCTTTTTTATTACTTTTTACAGTAAATAATAAATTTTAACAACCTTTTATACAAACTTAACTTTAAAAAAGTTGTTTAAGAGAAAAAAGAAATCACACCAATGTTTTGAAATATCAAATATAATAAATAATACTAAAATTGTATGAAATGTTTCAATTAGAAAAAATCTATTTTTGGTAGATTAATTTGTATTAGTAATTTATTTTGTAAAACAAAACACACGAGAATGAAAAAGGACAAATATTTTTATTTTAAATCTAAGATATTATGAAGTTACAATTTCAAGCAGACATTCGAATAAGACGATTTCTTCACCCTTTACTTCCTGTCGAAGAAAATTCATCAAATGTTCTAAAGTTCGAGATCCTTTGGTTTCTGTCGAGTCGTGATTTCTACTTCTTTCCCAAGCCACTAACACTTACTTCTTCTGGAAGGCAACTCTCCACTAACGGCGTTAGAAAGTCCCCGTACTTTTCTTGTGTTCTTCCCAAGCTTTCCAATGCTCGCAGCTTTTCTTCCAGTTCATCATATAGAGAGGGAAGATCCCTCTTCCCGTAGAAGCGTTCTTCATAACTTAGCTTAACAAATCTCTAACGTGGATCTGCACAAGCAAATCTCGTCCGAAACGCTCTTTCAATTGCCTTAGGGTAATTAAGCCGCCGTAACTGGGAAACTAAGAACTAAACGTTCTGCTTTCGATTTGGGTTCCATAGATTGCAAAAAATATTGCATCTTATCCTCATCGGCAATACTTTTGTCGTCGTGTATTTTTGAAACTGACTCCAAAAAGTCAGGTATTCTTTCACTTCGCCATTGAACTTTTTCAGCTCTATCTTCGGCAATTTAAATTTTCTCGTCTCCTTGTCATTCGGCAGAGCGACTTGCAATTTCATATCTATCTGAGCACATAGCTCTAAGTACCGGTCTCTCTAAGTTTCGGATTCTTCTAAATCTTCATTAAATAAATGTTCGACATCTTCACTCTAAAAACTGTTCTGAAATAGCAGTTTCACAGACATCAAGTCTCTGAAACTTAGTGATAAGTTGAATTCTCAAAATCGAAAGCGATTTCAAATCACATACTACTTTCGATAATACCGTTTCTATTTTCTTTAAAAAAAACTCAGAGGACAAAGCAGTTCTCAGCGCTTTTCGTTGCGTTTTTAAAACATTTAAATTCATTTTCAATCTAGGTTCAAAAGTTCTAAAAAGGCCAAAGCACCCAGTCCCGCCGAGGGTAGCACTATGTTAGAAAACAAGTTCGTAAAAATAAGTTCAGAAAGTCTTCACGGGCTGCATCTATCCGATGCCGAGTGCATTTGGAAATAAGCCAAAAAGCCTTTTAACACAACATATATAATTTTATTTAAAAATTATAAGACGACAAAAACATACATACCGTATACCGCCGAGATCAAACTTAATCTTACAAAATTCAGCTCGGAAGCTGACGTTACATTTCACGATTACTTCACTTCACCAATCGATAGTGTAAAAAATGGAAGTAAAATACATCGAAAAAGAACCTTCCTTACTCGTATCTAAACAGATATGAACTAAATCGTTCACAGTGTAATTCGTACATCCGAAAGCAATCTACATTTTTAGATATACTGTTTGAAATTATATCTTCTAGGTGGCACACAAGGCTAATTTCAATTCATCTACCCGTTCTGAATTGTCAGGGTCACCGTTGTAAGTCTATTCGGAATTAAATGTCGAACACTTTTCAAGTTCGTGTCTCATAATAGAGTAGGTGAATAGTGAAGCACGAAGCGGTAAAATGTGAAAAAATCGACAAGTGCTGCTTTGATTGACACGAAATGCGGCAGGAAAGTAGCAAATGTTTATGCATGAAACAAAACAAAGAATTACATACAAAGATGAAAAAATTGAATTTTCATAAATTATAAGATGAAGTCATATTGGAGCCATTAAAAAATGTTTAAATCCAAAACAAACAAAAACGACATTAATAGGGTATGTGACAACCCCTCATACAAAGTTTACATCTTGTGACCATGCTTTCCATGAGGTGATCAACCACCCCAGAGTCAAGTAATCGCCATTCCTCCTGTAGAGCAGTTTGCAACTCTGAGGGTGGGAAACGTAGCACGGCCGAGGGCATCCCAAAGATTTTCAGTGGGATTAAGGTCGGGCGAGTACGCCGGCCAATCCATACGCGCAATCCCCTCACTCTCCAGGTAGTCGTCGACGATATTGGCTCGATGGGAACGCGCATTATCATCTATTAAAACGAAAGCAGGACCAACTGCTGCAGCGTAAAATCTCAGTGGGTTCTAGGACTTCATCCCGAAATACCGGACAGCCGTCACAGAACCCCGTCTATAGATATGCAGGTCGGTGCGATATCCCAACGAAATACCTGCCCACATCATGATGCTTCCACCTCGGAATGTGTGATGCTCGATGTTCTGGGCCGATTGCGTGTGCCTTGTTCTCTCCAGACCCTTTCACGCTTGCCATCTGGCTCCGGGGCAAATCTCGACTCATCCGTGAACATAACGTTGGCCCAATTCACATGTTGTCGACACCACTTTAATCGTGCCCCTCTGGATTGGACGGATAGAGGAACACAAACTTGTGGTACCCGGGCGTACAGTCCATTCATGTGTAGCCTTCGGCGAACAGTATTGGCAGATATCGTCTTACCAATGGACGCAGCAACCATAGATGTCACACAAGTGGAGGTCGCTCTTCGATTCCGCTTGGCTAAAACAGGAATATATCGATCTTCCACGGCGGTCGTAACCCTCGGGCGACCGGCCACAGGTCTTCTGACAATTGTTTCGAATTGTTTCCATAATCGTGAAATGACGGAATGATGAATGCCGATGAAAAGAGCAACATCTGTGATTGATTGTCCTGCTTCAAGGCGTCCCACAGAACGCCAGCGCTCACTGTCTGCCATTCGTCTTCTGGAAGCCATAGAAACACATCTGTCTTGAAAAGTAATCGTACGAAAGTTCTAAACACTTTTAATCAGCACTTACCTGAAATTCCTCTAACCTTTCACAATGCTGGCTTCTTATACGACTGCCTTTTTTGCATATTTCTCGACACGAAACCGTGATTGGTTGTTACAGAACATATTTGCATACTTCCATCTACCTCTGCAGCCTCTCAAATTCAGATTGGCTTCCGGAAATTAACATTTTCTCCTCAGTGCTTAACTTTTGGCAGTGAGTGTATTTACACGTTCAGTAACACGCTCGTATTTCTCGCAAATTTTGAAGATCTGCTCCCAATGCAACAGCACAATCGGAAATGACGTCATTTTTGCGAAAGTCTGCAGAATGAGGAATGTTGTACCTTCCACAATTTCTTTTGTCATACATAGATCTCTTTTAAGAATCTTAAGATTCCACAGTACTAAAAGTGAAATATTTATTCATTTTGCTTATAAAAGAATCCCATACTTTCGGCGAAAGCAAAATTCCTCCTTTCGTGGGCTGCAGGCTTTCACTCATCCGTAACGTACTTCCTAATATGGACTGGTTAATCCAGTGAACTTGTTTCCAAGGTGTAACATCGTATCATGCAGCGAATCCACTGTTATTTTTGGTTTTTCCTCCAACAGACAATGCACCCTTTCAGCAATACGAACTCTTTTCATAGGACTAGGCTGAACATAATTTTGCTTCACTTTCAATGCAAAATTACTTCTGAAACTTATGATCAACAAACGTTGCAGCCACTGATAGAAGTGATATCTGAGTGGTATATAACATACTTCCCAAGAGCAATCCACCAATCAGAGAAGCTTCAATAATCACGTGATACTAAGAAAATCCCTACCTGGTCAACATATAGCAACATCCCTAACCGGTATAATTGCATCAGCCTACCACTCTACATTCATGTTCTAACATAAATGTTTTTGTTGCCAAAATCATGCAAAAACTTGCATTGCAATACGTTCAGACAAGTAACCTGACATCACTCGTCATATCGTTGCCACTTCATTTTAGCTACACTTTTTTAAAATTTTGTCAGTGAGTTGTTTTTAAAAATAACTCAACTCCATTCTTAGGAAGCATTAAAGCAACTCAACTCCATTCCTAGAAAATAGAAAATAATCTCTTTCAAAGCAGCATCAATCTACTCAACTCCAATGCTATTGCATCATCCACCACTACGATTTTAAAACCTGTTTCATTACATTCATATTCGATGTTGCCACTCATTAAAGAAAACTTTCGTGCAATTAATAAAATAAACTTTCAATTAAAACAACTCAACTCCATTTCTAGAAAATAGAAATTAATTTCATGAAAAGCACAGGAACTCAACTTTACATGACGTCACATTGAAATCTCAAAACAAAAAGTGCAAAACGTAAACACACCTACGTCACGTGTTACTTAAAGTTTGAAATGTTTCCATTCATCAACAAAGAAATTTTTTTACAAAAACAACTCGGCTCCAGCATATCGATACGTCGCTTCCGGTTACGTCACCTGGCCACACCCCTTTGGATGTAGTCTCAGAAAAACGCTGCATACTACTCGCCCAGGTCCTCTATTTATCTCCTACTTGCGCTATTGTATTGTTTTAATATGCACTCACTGCCAAAAGGGGGTTAAGCACGGAGAGGAAAATGTTAATTTCCGGAAGCCAATCTGAATTTGAGAGGCTGTGTTTCGCTGCAGAGGTAGATGGAAGTATGCAAATATGTTCTGTAACAGGCCAATCGCGGTTTCGTGTCGAGAAATATGCAAAAAGGCAGTCGTATAAGCCAGCATTGTGAAAGGTTAGAGGAGTTTCATGTAAGTGCTGAAAAAATGTGTTTAGAGCTTTCGTACGATTAGTTTTCAAGACAGACGTGTTTCTATGGCTTCCAGAAGACGAATGGCGGATAGTGAGCGCTGGCGTTCTGTGGGACGCCTTGAAGCAGGACAATCAATCAGATGTTGCTCTTTTCTTTGGCGTTTATAATTGCACATAAATTTTAACAAATAGAACTCTATTTTAACTTTGTCTCCCTGTGGTGGCTTGTTGAGTGTTTTAAATTTTTAAGCTGGATTTTAAATTACTTCTTATTATATTGGACCATTATTTTAAATTAATTGACCAATTACATTTTTCCAAGACTTGAACTTTAAACTCATTTTATCATGGACATGAAATTATATCTTATTATATTAGACCACTATCCCTTTAATATTTTAATTAATAGACCAAATACACTTTTCTAAATTTTAAAATTACTTTTACATCCTTGACACCCCTCTATATATATAGGGCGCCAACTTTCATGGTGAAGTGTGGGTCTATTCGTACCTTCGCACTTCTTCAGCCCCACATACTTCTCCTCGATCCGCACGTATTTATATCCCTCATTGACTTCTTTTCTATTTTTAACTTCTTTTTTTAATGATACCACTCAGCACACCGCAACGAGAATGTTAAACTTTTGGAAAAATTTTTTACTGACCTTTGAAGATTTTTACTAAGTCCAAACATCACAGACCATAGTGGAACACCACAACGAAACTGGTGCAAAAATTTTTCCAAGTCCAAATTAGCACACCACAATGAAAAATAAAAAAAGAAGAGGGAAAGGAGGAGAAAGATCGAGGATAAAGAACAAAGAAAGAGGAGGAGGTAAACCAAAATCCTACTTACACCTCTACTTGCGTCATCCTGGACCACGCTCCCAAGTGCTACGCCTTCCGGGTTGTTCCCACCGTGCTAAGATCATCACTCACTTGTCTACCCATCTGCCCCATCCAGCCTGCGATTTTGAAGCCATCCTCGTCTCTCCATGCGACCACCATCATCAATTTTAGACTATCTTCGTTTTTTGCCCTCTTGTAAAATTGAGCACACATAAAAAAGTTGCCAACACTATGTTCGGCCCCTGAGTGGCCTCTTGGTCTGTAAAATTTTTTAAATGTTTTAATAAAAGTTCTTCCGCGCGCGCGCCCATGTTGGAGGTAAGTACGCTCCCGTCCGTTGGGCGGGTGACCCGGATCCTCCTCTACGTGCTGGTGGAAGTCAAACTCTACTCCCCGCCCCACGCACAAAACTCGAAGCCGCTAGGCGAGTTGGGGTGCGCAGGTCTCAAAAACCAATTGTCTTAATACCTGTGGCCGATCGCCCAAGGGTTCCGGCCCCCGCAGAAGATCGATATATTGCTGTTTTAGCCAAGCGGAATCGAAGAGCGACCTCCACACGTGTGACATCTATGGTTGCAGCGTCCATTGGTAAGATATCTGCCACTACTGTTCGCCGAAGGCTATACACGAATGGACTGTACGCCCGGGTACCACGAGTTTGTGTTCCTCTATCCGTCCAATCCAGAAGTGGTGTCGGCAACATGTGAATTGGGGCAACGTTATGTTCACGGATGAGTCGAGATTTGCCCTGGAGCCAGATGGCAAGCGTGTAAGGGTCTGGAGAGAACAAGGCACACGCAATCGGCCCAGAACATCGAGCATCACACATTCCGAGGTGGAAGCATCATGATGTGGGCAGGTATTTCGTTGGGATATCGCACCGACCTGCAGATCTGTGACGGCTGTCCGGTATTTCGGGATGAAGTCCTAGAACCCACTGAGATTTTACGCTGCAGCGGTTGGTCCTGCTTTCGTTTTAATAGATGATAATGCGCGTTCCCATCGAGCCAACATCGTCGACGGCTACCTGGAGAGTGAGGGGATTGCGCGTATGGATTGGCCGGCGTACTCGCCCGACCTTAATCCCACTGAAAATCTTTGGGATGCCCTCGGCCGTGCTGTGTCTGCACGTTTCCTACCCTCAGTCACTCTGAGTTGCAAACTTAATCTACAGGAGGAATGGCGGTTACTCGATTCTGGGGTGGTTGATCACCCCATGGAAAGCATGGTCACACGCTGTAAACTTTGTATGAGGATGATGACATACCCTATTAATGTCGGTTTTGTTTGCTTTGGATTTAAACATCATTTTGTTAACGACTAAAACGACTTCATCTTATAATTTATTAAAATTCAATTTTGTTTTCATCTTTGTATGCAATTCTTTTGTTTCATGCATGAACATATTTGCTACTTTCCTGCCGCATTTCGTGTCAATCAAAGCTTACTTGTTTTTTTTTTGCATTTTACCGCTTCGTGCTTAACCTTTGGCAGTGAGTGTACTTTTTGATATTTTGAATTTGTCATCTATGGATTTTTTATTTCGTCTTGCTTTTGGCGCTGCTTGTCCATTACTGAACCTTGCGCGCCACAAAACAAACCCCCAAACAACTTGTTCTCACGTTCGCCAGTCATATTCAATGAATATGACTGGCGAACAGCTTCTCATGCTCAGTTATTAAAGACTGGATTGGACTTGAACCCGTCGATAGTGTGGATGCGAGAACACCTTTTTCATTGCTTGGCTCTTTTAGAAACTTTCATTTTCCGTGATAACTAGGATTTTCATATTGGACAGCTCGGCACTTAATGCTCGAGAAAGCGTAGGATTAAAATTAAAAAGATACGCATAAACATTCTGTTGAAACTGGATTTATTAACTCGATCAATAAAAAGAGTGAAGACTAAAAGCATCTTACAGGTTTACGACTGGTATTGAAATGTATAAGAAGTTAAAATATGATAAATGGAGAGCGGATCTTGGCAATGCTGGCACGATGGAGTGGTTTCCCCGACCAATAAAAATCTATGAGTGATTCGTGAATGGCCGATGCGAAGACGTGTTAAAATGACGTCGAACCGTCGGGATGGTAGTGACGGTAGGGGTGAGATTGTCGGCTGGATGTTGTGGAGCTTGTTGCTCTGCTCACTCGTCTTCGCGCCATTCGTTCCATACGATATCCCGTACAAAATGACGTAGATCATCGTATGGAATACGAATATCAAGTGGAATCACTGTATTTTTCGCTGCATCATCGGCCAGTTCATTGCCGATAATTCCGACGTGTCCCGGTATCCAACAAAAAATGATACCGAAGCCACGACGGACAAGCCTGTTATGAAGTTTTAAAATGTTATGAGCCAAAGGGTGTCTTGGAGAATCCGAATTCAAGGATTCCAAGACACTCTTAGAGTCAGTGTAAAATATAAAATTGCCAGTATTGAGTCTGGAAACATATCTCAGTGCTTTGTAAAGAGCTAAAAATTCAGCGGTAAAAACAGAAATAAAAGATGGTAATGAGAAATTAAAAGTGACGGATTCGCAAATAAAAGCATAGCCGGCATAATTGAGTGATTTTGAACCGTCAGTATAAGCTGCTGTGTGATTTGAAAAATTATGACGGTGAGCGAGAAAAAGCTGTTTATAAATGATTGAGCTGGTATTAGATCTCTCTAAACCTGGAAATAAATTTAAGAATGATATTGCATGAGATTTCCAGGGTGAGATGGTGAAAAGAGGTCTCTCAGCTACATCAAATGAGTGAAGGGGCGTATTCCTCAGGGCATTTCTCATGCGTAGCCCGAAAGTTGCAATACAAGAGGGTCGATTCGAAAATAGGCGAGCAAGATAATTACCCAGGAGTGAATTTTGCAGTGGATGGTCCGGATGTTCTAAGACTCGGTAGTACTGTCGTAACGACAACAAAAGACGTGTAGAAGCCAAAGATGGTTCGTGGCAAATCACATACAGGCTTTTGACGGGTGAAGTGCGAAATGCTCCGGAACAGATCCTTAGTACAGTGTGATGCACAGTATCGAGCTTTCGTAACACAGACTGACGGGCAGAGCCATAAGCTGCACACCCATAGTCTAGTCTGGAACGAATTAAATCTCGATAGATATTCAACATGGAGGACCGTTCTGCTCCCCAAGATGTTTTTGAGAGTACTTTTAAGAGATTGAGCTTTTTCTCGAAAGACATCCGCAGTTTCACGACGTGAGGGAGGAAGGTAAGTTTTTGGTCGAAAATGATACCTAGAAATCTTACTCTCTCCTCCACTGCAATCCTAATACCACCCAGGAAGATCTCTGGGTCAGGATGTGGGTTCCGACGTCGGCAGAAATGAACACAAGATGTCTTTTGAGTGGAGAAGCTGAAACCGTTCTCGTCACTCCAACACGTTAAACGAAGGACACCTGACTGAAGTTGTCGCTCAATGTACCGCATGTCTTTACCTTGGCAATGAATGCTCAAGTCGTCCACATACAAATTACCCTGGACAGTTGAAGGCAGTTGGTTTAATATGTTATTTATTTTTATTGAAAATAGAGTAACGCTGAGGACACTACCCTGAGGAACACCCTCTTCTTGAATGAAAATATCCGAAAGCGTAGAGCCGATACGGACTTGAAACTGTGGAGTGGCTAGAAATTTTTGAATAAATACTGGTAGATGGCCTCGAAACCCAAGAGAATGTAAATCACGGAGGATTCCATATCGCCAAGTGCGATCATACGCCTTCTCCATGTCGAAAAAAATGGAGACCAGATGGTTTCGGCGTAGAAATGCACGGCGAACTTGAGTTTCGAGTGATAAGATGTTGTCTACCGTTGAGCGGCCAACCCAGAAACCGCTTTGAAATGGTGAAAGAGCCTGAGTTGTCTCCAAGATGTAAGTGAGACGATAATTCACCATCCTTTCAAAAAGTTTGCACATGCAGCTGGTGAGTGCTATTGGGCGATAGTTATACGGATTGGTGGACTCTTTTCCAGGTTTTGGAAAGGGTATAACTATGGCACGTATCCAAGCCAAAGGGAAGATATGTTCCTCCCATATACGATTAAAAAGGTGTAAGATGTTAAGAAGGGATTGACGGGAAAAGTGTTGCATCATGATATAAGAGACGCCATCAGGGCCAGGTGCTGTCATTCTGGTCCCTTTAAGGCATCTCATCAATTCCTTTTCTGTAAATCGACAGTTATAGGCGAGTTCGGTGCGAGAGTGGAAATTTAGACGATGGGATTCTGCGCGATGTTTTGCGCGTTGATTGGTTGGTTGGTTGATTTGGGTTTTATGGCGCAAGATCCAAAAGAGGATAAGCTGCGCCAAACACAAGATATTAAAATTAGGAGATGTAGTCACCACTTTCAAGTCACAAATCCACCATATGGAAATGTAATGAATAAAACCAATTGAAATACATAAAAATTAATTAAGAATATAAAACCTCAGCCTGTAAAATCGTATATATATATTTTTAGAGAGAACTGAGATGGGGATACCCCATCTTAGTTCTATAAAACTTGATGAAATTAAATTTAAAATCTTAGATATGTGGTAAAAATCCAGAACCATGAAGAAATCTAAAAAGCAATGGATGGGGAGGTTGACCCAAAAGGTCTGATAAAAGTGGTAATGAAGTTTTAAAAAATTGTCTATAAAGATGTCTAAGAAATGTACAAGAAGTTAAAATATGATAAATGGAGAGTGGATCTTGGCAATGCTGGCACGATGGAGTGGTTTCCCCGAGCAATAAAAATCTATGAGTGATTTGTGAATGGCCGATGCGAAGACGAGTTAGAATGACGTCGAACCGTCGAGATGGTAGTGACGGTAGGGGTGAGATTGTTGGCTGGATGTTGTGGAGCTTGTTGTTGTTCTGCTCACTCCAGTCTTCGCGCCATTCGTTCCATACGATGTCCCGTACAAATTGACGTAGATCATCGTATGGAATACGAATATCAAGTGGAATCACTGCAGTTTTCGCTGCATCATCGGCCAGTTCATTGCCGATAATACCGACGTGTCCCGGTATCCAACAAAAAATGATACCGATGCCACGACGGACAAGCCTGTTATTAAGTTTTAAAATATCATGAGCCAAAGGGTGTCTTGGAGAATCCGAATTCAAGGATTCCAAAACACTTTTAGAGTCCGTGTAAAATATAAAATTGCCAGTACTGAGACTGGAAACATATTTCAGTGCTTTGTAAAGAGCTAAAAATTCAGTGGTAAAAACAGAAATAAAAGATGGTAATGAGAAATTAAAAGTGACGGATTCGCAAATAAAAGCACAGCCGGCATAATCGAGTGATTTTGAACCGTCAGTATATACTGCAGTGTGATTTGAAAAATTATGACGGTGAGCGAGAAAAAGCTGTTTATAAATGATTGAGCTGGTATTAGATCTCTCTAAACCTGGAAATAAATTTAAGAATGACATTGCATGAGATTTCCAGGGTGAGATGGTGAAAAGAGGTCTCTCAGCTACATCAAATGAGTGAAGGGGCGTATTCCTTAGGGCATTTCTCATGCGTAGCCCGAAAGTTGCAATACAAGAGGGTCGATTCGAAAATAGGCGATCAAGATAATTATCCAGGAGTGAATTTTGCAGTGGATGGTCCGGATGTTCTAAGACTCGATAGTACTGTCGTAACGACAACAAAAGACGTGTAGAAGCCAAAGATGGTTCGTGGCAAATCACATACAGGCTTTTGACGGGTGAAGTGCGAAATGCTCCGGAACAGATCCTTAGTGCAGTGTGATGCACAGTATCGAGCTTTCGTAACACAGACTGACGGGCAGAGCCATAAGCTGCACACCCATAGTCTAGTCTGGAACGAATTAAAGCTCGATAGATATTTAACATGGAGGACCGTTCTGCTCCCCAAGATGTTTTTGAGAGTACTTTTAAGAGATTGAGCTTTTTCCCGCAAGACATCCGCAGTTGCACGACGTGAGGGAGGAAGGTAAGTTTTTGGTCGAAAATGATACCTAGAAATCGTACTCTGTCCTCTACTGCAATCCTAATACCACCCAGGAAGATCTCTGGGTCAGGATGTAGGTTCCGACGTCGGCAGAAATGAACACAAGATGTCTTTTGAGTGGAGAAGCTGAAACCGTTTTCGTCACTCCACCGCGTTAAGCGATGGACAGCTGACTGAAGTTGTCGCTCAATGTACCGCATGTCTTTACCTTGGCAATGAATGCTCAAGTCGTCCACGTACAAATTACCCTGGACAGTTGGAGGCAGTTGGCTTAATATGTTATTTATTTTTATTGAAAATAGAGTAACGCTGAGGACACTACCTTGAGGAACGCCCTCTTCTTGAATGAAAATATCCGAAAGCGCAGAGCCGATACGGACTTGAAACTGTCGAGTGGCTAGAAATTTTTGAATGAATACTGGTAGATGACCTCGAAACCCAAGAGAATGTAAATCACGGAGGATTCCGAATCGCCAAGTGCGATCATACGCCTTCTCCATGTCGAAAAAAATAGACAAGATGGTTTCGACGCAGAAATGCACGGCGAGCTTGAGTTTCGAGTGATAAGATGTTGTCTACCGTTGAGCGGCCAACCCAGAAACCGCTTTGAAATGGTGAAAGAGCCTGAGTTGTCTCCAAGATGTAAGTGAGACGAGAATTCACCATCCTTTCAAAAAGTTTGCACATGCAGCTGGTGAGTGCTATTGGGCGATAGTTATACGGATTGGTGGGATCTTTTCCAGGTTTTGGTTTTGCGCGTTGAAATGTGTCCGAATAATTGGTAGTACTGGAAGCTGTAGACAGCACGCGCAATGGCGTTGGCTATCTCGACAGCCTCTGACACATTTTGTCCATTCTCTTCTACGAACGAAATGGAGTGCTCGGAATATAATCCCATCGCTTTCCGTACTCGATCCCATAACTGTTTGGAGGAAGTGGCAGGTGTTATGCCTGAAACATACCTTATCCAAGATTCCCTCTGGCTTTGACGTCGCACTTGGCGAGCGTTAGCTTTCGCACGTTTGAAGATTTTCTGTTGTGGGGTATCGGCGCAAAATACCCCAAGCCTTCCTTTGGATCTTAGTCGCTGCAGTGCATTCAGGAGTCCACCATGGTTTACGATGTTTATGAAAGGAGGGAGATTTCTTGGGGATAACCGTATCAGCAGCTTTAATTATAACATCGGTGACTCTTGTTATCGCCTCATCTATGCTGTCTACTACCATCTGGTCTGATATAGTGGCCCGAGATGTAAAATTAGGCCAGTCGGCTGCTTCATATATATATCGTGACGGGCGGCAAACAGGATCATTTCCACTAATATGAGTTACGAATGTTGGGAAATGATCGCTGTTGCGCAGGTCACTACCGACAAAAAAGGAGAGTAAGGGAAGAATTGAAGGGGAGCACATGGCGAGATCGATTGCATGGAAGGATCTAGATGGCTCGTGGAAGTAGGTATCCTCACCGTTATTGAGCAGACAGAGACAGCGATCTGTGATCAATTGTTCTATCTGTCGCCCACGGGAATTGGTATCCCTACTTCCCCAAAGTACACTATGGGCATTAAAGTCACCGAGTATAATGAATGGCACCGGCAGTTGATCGACCAAGTTCTCAGGGCTCTGTTGTTGGATGGAATGATTTGGTGGTAAATATAGCGTACAGATGGTAATCATCCGTCGTACTTGTACTCTAACCGCAACAGCTTGCAAAGGGGTGTTTAGTGAGAGGCCTAAAGATGGATATTCAAGGGAGGTGAAGAGAGCAACACCACCCGATGCTCTTCCATCATTACTGCCATCTCTCCTATTACAAGTATAACGACGGATCTTCGCCGTGTCAGACGACTTCAGGTATGTTTCCTGAAGTGCGACACAGGCGGGATGGTACTATGCAATCAGGGTTTTTACATCATCCATCTTATTTCGAAAGCCACGACAGTTCCAAGATATGAAAGATCCTATCATTGATTGATAGGAGGAGCAGATTTCTCATTTTGCCCTGGAGGTATTTTCATTTCGTAATTTTCGTCTTCTTCCGACAGGCCCGAAGCATGAAGATTTAATTCGATATCTTCGGCTGCACGCCGAAGTATTTTTATTGGTATTTTATTGTTTTGTAAAAATCTGTGCGTTCTAGAGTTGCAATCGGTTTTCTGTTTTTTTATGGTTTTAATTTTCCTAATAGATGATTTTGTTATCTGTGGACGGGAGTCGGGTCTACTGGAGGACGGACGAGGGGTTGATGTGCTCACAGTTTTAGATGTTGATTGAGTTTCATTTGCAGAAGTTTGCGGAGTTATTGAAAAGTTTACTGGTGGTAGATGAGTTTCAAAAGGGGAATCAGTTTGTGTGGCTATTGTATTGTATGTTTTGGCAGTTATTTTGGCATATGAAGCGCCAGACTTGGGAGTTCGGGATTCCACAAGCCTGCGAGCTTCAGGAAATGAAAGATTTTGTAAAATTTTAACTGTCTGAACCTCCTTCTCAAATTCCCATTTGGGGCAAGATCTGGAGAAAGCAGGATGATCTCCACCGCAATTGATACAATGAGAAGATTTAGTGCGATTGATACAACGAGCACATTTAGTGGGGCTCCGGTAAGAGAATTTAGAGTGTCAGAACCCCTGGCAGTTGAAACAGCATAGGGATTCGGAATGAACGGATGGACTGGGCAACTAAGATATCCTGCTGATACGGGAAGGTAGTGACGGCTGGTCGAAAGTAAGAATCAGATGTTTAGTTGGCAAGATTTTATCATCTCGCCTTGACCTGATGGTTATTCGTCGCACGCCACAGACGTGTTCGTCACGTAGGTTCTCCAGAATCTCCTCTTCAGATGTATTCAGGAGGTCAGGTTCAGAGATAACTCCCCTTGAAAAGTTCAACATTTTATGTGGGAAACGGAAAATGTGCCAAGACTTGTAGCATTATTTAGGAGGTTTGACTGAGTGTGTGTGTTATTGGAAGTTTCAATTAAAAGGTCACCGGAACGCAGTTTTTTGATTGATTTCACTGTGCCTATAAACGATTGAATAGTTTTATTTATAAAAAAAGGGGAGGTTTTTGAAAAAGACTGATCTGCATTTTGTTCATCGTTGTGTATTAATTTTACTAGAAAGAAATGGACATTGGATAAAGGAGGACTTTGTTGCTCCCTTCGAGAGGGAGAAGAAACGGAAGAATTGTCATTCAGTTTTTTTAAAAGATAATCAGGGCCTGCAGCACCACCCACCACCGAGCCCAACAAGGGGATGCAGTCTGTACCAGTGCTAACAGGGCACATACGCTTTCAATCACCCCTGTGGCAGCCACCACCCTTAACGTGTTGCTCAGTAGGTGACCGATCGCTTGATCTCTATCCGACGACAAAGTCCAATCGACCAGCCAATTGATGCACACGGGGACAATGTACACCTCCCGTTTACACGAAGCTGAGGCCAAAGCAGTGTGTTGGAACAGTATATCGTCACTCAACTGCCAGGATCCCCTTTTCCAGGGACACGGGACTCCACGCACGGCAAACACGTGGGTGATATAATCCCCAAGAAGGAGCTGAAGGTAACAGATTGACGAAAAGCTTCTCAAGGGGAGCCCTCACCTCCAAAGAGGCAACCACGAGGGAGGAAGTAAAAGCAAAAAGCAGAAGGGGAGGGGAGAAGAATGAAAAAAAGGGGAGATCACTCGGGTACCCAGGGGTTTTGAAGCCCGTACAAACCTAAAGGAGGTATGCCCCTGGGGGCTGTCCAATAAGGAAACAATGAGATTCGTTTTCTGGCCCCTTCCTTCACAAATCCAGCTTTTATTACCATCGGTTTGATTTCTTGGTGAAGTCATTTTATCTAAAAGATTTCCCAAAAGATCATAGTTATTGTATACATATAGTCTCATTATATTTACAGTTCATTCCACTGCCATTCTTCAAAAATGGTCGTGGACCTGACAGCTTAGAAACTGGAACACAGAAAAAAGCATACCTGAAAGGTCACTTATTGGTGAAGGAGATGAAGGTAAGGCCATAGGCAATGAGCCATCAGATGACGTTTTCTTTCGGTTGTTTCAAAAACTGTTGGTCCCATCTCTTCCGTTGCTGAAGCCATTTCATCTAGAAGATTTCCCAAATATACTGTACTTATTCAAAGTACTCACGTTCTATTTACAATCAGTGGTGTATCAAGTCGTTTTGAGACCCTAGGTGCAAGTAACTTTGAGTCCCCTTGTCAGAAATTATTCTCACGTTTGCTAACCAATTTACATTTATATATTTTCATCACTCAAATGTAAATTAAATTGTTATAATTAATCAGTAAATATAATTTATACAATAATAATAATTAATTTAATATTCATAGTTAAGTACAAGTAAAGCTTTCATAAAAACTTAAGTGTAAGTAAAAGTTAACCTAGCAATCTAATAAGCTATTTCTCCAAGTTAAAATGTATATTAATTATTGTGATTCACTAAACGCTAAATTCCACTGCTAAAATAATTGCCGAATTTTTAAAAACTCACTGCGCTGAAGTAACATAAAATTTTCACACATTCTTTGGAAATTATGAACTTTTATATCGTTTGCAAATTTTCAACCTGTCATAGAATGATGGTAAGGAAAAAGTTAAATCCATTTTAGTTTTATGTAATTTTGATAATTAAAGAAAAACCTCAGATTATATCATACATCCTCAGATTATGGATATAGAGAACATAATCGTGGCTCTTTAAGGAAAAATAGTATAGACAAGCTCTTTATCTGCATGTTTACAATACATCAAATTGCCATTGTTCAAAAGTGGTTCGTTGTTCACAACTCACAAATCGAAACCCAAAAAGAAGGCATACCTGGAAGTCCATCAATTGATGAAGGTGAAGCAGTAGGCAACTGAGAAGCGCTTCGAGTATATAAGGTAGGTTCAAGCACTACGGCGACGAAATATAGTGGACCAAAATGACGTATGTCGAGGTGGTAGAGCCTTCGAGAAAGTCAATCTATTCGATTCACAGCAAGATTTCCAAGGCGCTGTTATCCAAGCTGCCTGCAGGTAAGGTCTGCGACTTGTTGGATAAAGAAACAATGCAGATGATCAAGGTATTTCTTTCAGATAAGTTATATAATTAGTAAAAAAAGATAAGGTCCATACCTTATCTTTTTGATAGGTATGCATCTTGAGATAGGGAAGGAGGAAGTGGAACCTGGCTTGAAACTCGATTTAATTCCTTTAGCCAGAACCTTGGAGTAAAGTCGTGAGGGTTTGACAGTTTTACACAAAGATTTGGTGTTCAAAAGAGAAAATTCCTGAATAGAATAAATAAGATTTGGAACAGATGTAGTATAGACCCCCCAATCCATTTGGCGACTTTATTTCGTCACCAACCCTCAATTTCGTTTTATGTGGTTTTTGGTAACCCTCCACTTATCTCCACTCCATTCTAACAACCCTACAGCGTCCCTACGCTATGTATATATAGACCGCGTACCATAACCATTTTCATTTTGTCCACCAGTAGCTATTGCAGTAGGACGCGATTAGGATCCAGGGATTTCGAGCCAGGTTGTACCATTTTAATCTTATTTTTTAGTTATAAGTATTTTTAGTAATCTTATTTATTAGTAGTCATGTCCGTTGAAAGTACTATTTCAAAGTTTCAGGAGTTATTTGGGAGTCAATTAAGCTTTAAATTTTCTAAAAGACATACTTTTGGTCGCCCTGGCCTGGCTAATCGCTTGTTTCTAATTCATTTGGCCCAGGAGACAAATGGTTTTTGGATATTTTAATGCAGGCGCGCTTGATAGCCTAATGCGATCCACCAATGCGATCGAGAGCACATGGAGGCACGTTAAGGCAACCTTGCCTACACACAATAGACAAAGGGAATTTAAATTCTATTTGGCTTATTACATGTTCTTAAAATCGTGCGTGGAACAGAAAATTGACTGTTTCGCAAAATTTATGGAAATTGTAAGGGATGTAAATTGGGCGGAATTCAAAATTACGGTTTAATGATTTATTTTTAAATTTCTGCCGATATTTAATTTTTTTCGCATTTGTGTGGCTGTTTTGAAATTTCGTTTTCCATTTAACAAAAAAATCGAATAGGGTGCGACTGAGGGTTCAGTTCACGACTGGCAGCCCCGTTTAAACAGGAAACCCTCATTTACAGTGAAATCTGTTTAAAAGATTAGAATAAATTTATTCAACCTATGCAGTTTTTTTTGTAATACATCTGTTAAATAATGTCGCCAAGTAACGTCAGGGTTGGCGACGAAAAAAAGTCGCCAAATGGATTGGGGGTCTATACTACATCAGTTCCAGAGTTAATTTGGTACAGCTGCAGTCTCCGCCACGCGGAGTGACAACGAATTTTGGCGCAGCTTTTGGAATAGTTATAAGCGACTCATACCAGATGATGGTAACCCATTTTTTTTCTGGTTAGGGTTATCGTGTTTTTATGGGAACCTTGCCGGCGTCCAGCATTACTTGTTCTTTTCAGTTTGGACACAGTCAAGAGCGGTTCTTTTTTTTCAGGCTATTGCATCAGGTTGCATTTTTCCTATCTATTTTGTTTTATTAGTCTTATTTCTAGTATTCCTTATTTTTTAAGATGCCTTCTATTTTTAGTGTAGTCGATAAGTTTCAGAAGAATTTTTCTCGCAACTTAAAGTTTACTTTTTCTGGTGGTAGACAAACTTACGGGACTGAGGGAGTAGTTAATCGTTTTTTTTGTTACGAGTTGTGTCGCGATAAAGAGCTTTTTTTAACTTTTTTAAAGGAATCGGGATTAATTAAATCGAAATTTTCTTGCGATAAATGTAACGGGGATATGACTTTTTCTGTTAGGAATTCAGTTAGCGATGGTTACACGTGGATTTGTAGAAATCGTAGGGATAATCAGCCATGTCGTAGCTATAAATCTATTAGACACTGGTCATGGTTCCGTAAGAGCAATTTGAAGCTGGAGATTTTTTTTACATACGAGATTTTAAGGGGTACAAAGACAGGATATCGCGGGGGAGTACTTTTTTGCGGCCCAAACTTTAGCCGATTGGCGGCAGTTTGTGAGCGAGGTAATTTATGATTTTGTGGAAATGCAATCAGAAAAAATAGGGGGTAGGTAAGGTAGTTGAAATTGACGAGTCTAAATTTGGAAAACGTAAGTATAATAGGGGAGGAGAGTTGAAGGCCAGTGGGTTTTGGGGATAGAAAGAGGATCAGGAAAGATGTTTTTGGTAGCAGTTCACGATAGGTCAGTGGATACACTTGTGAACGTTTTAACGCAATGGGTTGAGAAGGGAACAACGATTCACTCAGACTGTTGGAAGGGGTATTTACATTCAGAAAATAGTTTAGAAAGCAAGGGGTTTAAGCATTTAACAGTAAATCATTCGTTTACTTTTGTAGACCCTGTAACTAAGTGCCACACGAATACTATTGAGACAACGTGGAGGCATGTTAAAAGCACGCTTCCCACCCACAACCTCCCTTTCACTTTTATTTAGAGAAATATTTATTCCAGAAAAATTGTTCGGCCTTAAATATTGATCCTTTTAACAGGTTTTCGGAAATTGTTAGGGATATAGATTGGGAGGATTGTAAACCAGAGTAAGGTTCATTTACCCTGTGCCTCCACATTGTCTCAATTGTATTCGTTTTGATATTTTTTGTGTATATTTAATCAAGATTTCAATATTAATTTTGATATTTGTTGTGTATACTTAATCCTGATTTTCAATATTTTACTAGTATATGTGTATATTTAATCCAGATTTTCTTTCATGGTTTGCTTTGAAATTTCGTTTTCCATTTTAAAAAATTGAATGGGGTGCAACAGAGGGTTCAGTTCACGACTGGCAGCCCCGTTTAAACAGGAAACCCTCATTTACAGTGAAATCTGTTAAAAGATTAGAATAACTTATATTCAACTTATGTACATTTTTTTGTTCCATTTCATCCATATGTATGCAGTATATATTCACTTTTGGAAGATTTCCATGGCGACGTAAAAGTAGCGCAAAAAAACGCGTTGCCACTTCACGCTGCAGAGACTGCAGCTGTACCGTTAATTTCACCAATTAAAACAAAAAATTTAATTAGACAAAATTTAGGTCTAATTAACAGTTAATAATATAATTCCTGTAATCTGAATCTATGTACACATCAGTGTTCATGGTACTGATTTCATCTTTAAATGAGGTATGTGGGGGTACATAGAACTGAGTATAAAATTTCATGTTATTCTGATTCTAGAATTTCTGTATAAACACAATTGTATATTTCAGAAGTTGGAGACACAACAGATACCGAGTCAAAACAACTCACTCTAGATAGACCAACATATAATTGGCCATGACTAAAAACTGGCTTTGATAAGATAAACATATTTTTTCAAGTTTGTCCCCGAGATTTATCGATTGTCATCGAAAAAGCTAGTCAAACAGGAAACTGTTTACGTTTAAACTTAAAAGGCATATTAGCATCTGAGTGAATGAGTTGTATTCAAAGTATGAGGATTATTTCATTAACATTGTCATCAATTCTTTCTGCTTCAATGATATTCCGTTGCAAGTTAGAAATTATAAGTCTTGTGCCATTGCACAAACCTTTAGAAGGGGCTAAATTTCTAAGCAACATTATTATGGCTCCTTGCTTAAGTTTTAGTTTATGGTGGCATACCTGTTGGCGTTAAACTATTTAGAAATTCCTCGGGGCATGCAAGTTGATCTTGAGGATCATCAGTTATGATTTTATCAATGCTTTCATAAATGACTTCACTTCAGATCCAGGCATACAATTTAAAACTTGATGATTGATTTCAATACAATTCATTAGTAATTGTAAGAATGGCTCGCCCTTTAAGCTGTTGAGGTGACTTTTGTAAAATCTAAATCATTGTATAGCTGTCGAACAGGATATTGGAAAGGTCTGGTCATTCAAATTTCCTAAATCATAGCCATTGCATCTTGATAATTCTGCTGCATATAATGTGGGCTTCCTTGGAAAGTTTATGGCAATATCAATTTTCCTGTACGCAGACTTTTACTTTGTGCACGAGATTGTAATGCATTCAACTGTCCTCTGTACTGCTCAACTCTTTAAGTCTTTCTGGTTCATACAAATGTAGTTGAGGGGAGAACCTTCAGTTTTCACATATGCATCAACAATATATTATTGGAACAATTTCCCACTGTTATGTAACAGGTTAAAACCATTGTGCACAGAAAGTCTATAAGAAAACTGCAGCTGAGTTACCTGCACCCGTTTTGCAGAACACCTCTCTTCAATGTGCTCCAGTCCGTCAAACCAACCACATTCTCTTGGGAAAAGCAGAGGATAAGTCACAGGGTCACTGCAGCGATTCATCGATTAAATAGTTTTGCAACCTGCATCACTTGGGTAGATGCAAATATCCCAGTTTGCAGGTGTTTCTCCATCATCTTCAACAAATATTGCAGCAACTTCTATTCTAGATGTAGGAGCATTGTATCAGCACATATCTAATTCTGGATGTCCACAAAAATCATTTTAACATTCACGTGAGGATTTAGTTCTGTCAAGTGATGCATCCGTAAGTATGATTCGGCAAATGGATTTACTTCCTGTAATAATGCATCCAGTTTGTCCATTAGATTGTAAACAGCCTGGGTTATTTTCAATACTGCAATAGTTTGCCTCGCTAGAATCAAATATAGACAACTGACCATACCCAGGTTTATTGTGCTCATTTTTGTACAATGGAGAAACCATATGGTAGATCTGACCATGAATGCGAAAACAATATGGCCCTCTTCCAGGTGACTTGATTTCAGCTCCCATTGATGCAAAAGATAAGGTAGCGTTGTATTCTCGGATATGTAGCCGATAGTTTTTGGCTTCAGACGAATCGCCAGACAATAAACCTTTCAAACTTCAGGAGTTTCCGAAAGTGGTTGCAAGCTAACTTTACCATCGTGGCAGCAGTTCGTGTATTTTTTATTGGAGTTTACTTCAAGCTTCCAATATGCACAGCAAAAAGGACACACCTCCGACATGTTTCCACAGTTATGCTCTCCAACGTCTAAAGTCGATTCGAGCGACGCCGAAGCCTACTTTCTCGTTCCATGAAACTTTCGTTGCTGCGACGATTTGTCTTGGAGATTTCTAATCGACCTTCGTTCTGAAAGTTCAGAGGTTTCAATAGAACGTCTCGCTCTCTTTCGGGCATTTCTAATAACTCTGTAGCTCCATAATTAAAATCAAAATATGCGCAAAATTTGTAAAACACTCGAGCGTAGATTCAAAATCGTACATTATTTTCGTTCCTTTCGTTGCCATTCGGTGATAGACAAATAACCACGATTTCTGTTCCACGAACGTTAGTGAATTTGAGGACATCATTTGCGATACTGAAGCGCCTCCTATAAAACTCTTCACGTTGCGATTTTTCTTTTCCTCGAGTGGCTACAGCTAATAAAGTTTAAAATAAAATAACTATGGAATTATTCGTTTAACGTTTCGTTATCGGTTGTTCAAATTATGTTCTAATTATGTCGCAAAAAGATTATTTAAAGAAGTTTGTGCTATATGGTAAATTAACAATACATTTATCATTATTCAACGATCCTCATTGGTGACCCGGAACGTGATCGATTGCAATAAACTGTCTACAAACGAGAACCCCGAAACAGCATCGAAGAAACCAACGATTGCCAGGGTAAGTCTAAAAATTCCTCCCTTTTGGAAACCCGACCCCGAAATATGGCTTCTGCAGATCGAAGCCCAATAACAGTTGATCAAACAAAATACGATTATGTAATCAGTTCAATCGAAACAGGGACATTGTCACAAGTTGCAGGTATCATTGTCAAACCACCAGATGAAATAACAACAAATCTTCAGACATGTGATTCGGATAACTCCAAAATCTCACAACCACTTCCTAGTGACAACGATCCTTCTGATGACATTGAATCTAGAAACACAAGAACTGGTCGAAGAGTGAGATTCCCTGCATACCTGAAAGACTATGAGGTATAACGTTTTCACTGGGAAGGGGGGTATGGTGACATCATTTGCGATACTGAACTCCTATAAAACTCTTCACGTTGCGATTTTTATTTTGATCGAGTGGCATCAGCTAATAAAGTTTGGAATAAAATAACTATGGAATTATTCGTCTAACGTTTCGTTATCGGTTGTTCTAATTATGTCGTTAGTAAAATTATTTAAAGAAGTCTGTGCTATATGGTAAATTAACAATACATTTGTCATTATTCAACGAACCTCAGTGAAATATAGAGATAATACTAATCAAGTTTAAAACAATATAAAATTGCAGTAGTACAATTATTACAAATAGAAACAAGACGGAATGGTTTTAAGCAGCACATATTAACTCGTTTGAAACAGGCTTAGAGAGAATGGAGAAGTGTGGTGTGCGCGGGACCAATGCACACCTCCCGTTTACCTGAAGCGAGGGCCAAAGCAGTGTGTTGGAGTCAGTATGTCGCCCATCAACTGCTAGGATCCCCTTTTCCAGACTGGCGTCTAACCCCTACACCTTGGCTACGATTTCAAAAAACGGAGCGCTTTGCGCGCATGTGTTGTGTTCTAACGCGTTTTTTGATTATTGCTTTTTCGAGTTGCGAGTACGAGTCATTTTTGGTGATGTCAGATATATATATGATATACGATAAAATATATATACTTGCATGGAAAGTATGCCAAGCGGCTCGATAAAGCCATTTGTGCGATAATGAGCTTTGTTAGAGATAAACTTGACAGATTGATAGTAATTCACAAAGAAAAAATTGCTAGCAAGGTAAAGGAACTCCGAAAGAGGCATAAAACTAGTGAGTTGCTTAAAGAAGTTTCTATCATGAAAAATGGGGATAATAGGTGGATGATTGCCTCAACATCAACAAGTGAGATGTATTCTATTGAAGTGAAAACAGATTGTTTGTATAAGATAATTTGCCAAACATGTATACATAGGTATATATATGCACATGCATTGATTGTGCTATTAAGTGGAATATGTGTAAGCACATTCATTTCTTATGCAATTACAGAAAAGAAAATGACACAATTGAGCCAGAAACTAATACTAGTGATCAGGAAAATTGCTTACATATTGTTGAAGACAATGATATTGAAGCCCAAGTCATATTGGAAACACTCAGTCAAAACAATGATGAAAATTCAACATTAGATAAGGAAAAGGCATCTTTAAAAGCAGACTTGCTTACTGATTCTTTAACTACAATAGAAGTACGAAGTCTAAAAAATAGTAGCTTCTGCAAAACCAGTTTTAATGGCTTCACGTTCTGAACGTGTAAATAATCTGCCCAGAGTTCTACAATTACTGGTCCTTCTAACAAAAATATATTGCCACAAAGAAAGTTATATTCCGTGAAAAGAAAGAGAAAAAGTACGAAGCAAATTACAAAAACAACAGTTTAAGAAACTACAAGTATTGCAGCATCTTTGATTATCAATAATGGTACAAATATTCATAAGCCAACAGAAGCAGCTGCATTGCCATCAGCTGCAATTCTCTATCTTTTAGAAGACTGTCAGTAAAAAGCTTCTGTTTCAGCTTGAGTTTTACATGAGAAATGAGCTTTTGTTTTAATTTTTGCATTTATTCTAATTTTAATCCTGTTATTGTATACTGATTGTTATTCACAATTTATCGTTTTGTTTAAAAGCTACAAAGATTGAATATTTATCAAGCTTATAATCTCATGTCCCAATATGCCTAAATATTGTGGAGTGCTACTTCTATTTTTAGGCTTACTTTGAAATAATTTCAATTTTTTGCATGAGTTTGGATAATAAAACTGCGTTTTAAAGATGTATATATTACACATTTATTTTTATTTATTATTAATTAGTTTAATATAATTCATAACAGGAATCGCAACTTCAATACAAAATCAGCTAACTCAAATCTAAATTCATGAATAAACCTAACCAATATATACAAATAAATTCAAATTATATCTTATAAACATTGAAGTTGAAATAACAACATTAATTCACAAAAGAGTTCAAGCAAGAATTTCAACTAAAATTCTTTTACCCATATTTATTAACATTGTTTGCAATAACCCTTTTTTACAAGTTCGAGGAGGCATAATTAAAGCTCATATGGAGAAGGAGTGCAGAAAGATAAAATTAATGTATAATATGCGTTACAAATATATTAAACTAAACATTCATTGTTTACGTTCATATACTGTAATCTATATATTAATACGTGAAGAAAAAACTTTGTACCCCTTTTTAAGCACATTGCGCGCACGGAGTATGAGATTTGGCATAATTAAAGTTCATATGGAGAAGGAGTGCAGAAAGATAAAATTAATGTAAAATATGCGTTACAAATATATTAAATTAAACAAAATAAAACATCATTGTTTACGTTCATATACTGTAATCTATATATTAATACGTGAAGAAAAAACTTTGTACCCCTTTTTAAGCACATTGCATCGTTTTGCTGATCAGAAACTTAAATACAAAGGAAGCATTAGTCAATAGAACAAGAATGCGCATCAAATTTATGCATCGTAATACATTGATTGCGAAGTTTTAACTGGAACCGCACGCAATAAGAGAATTTTGATTCCACGTATAAATTTAACATATTCCGGAACTATTTTACCATTTAACTTTCAAAGAACTCAATTTCTAATTATACCTGCATTTGCGATGACAATAAATAAGTCTCAAGGACAAACATTCGAAAAAATTGGAATTTTATTGAGGCAGCCAGTTTTCACTCATGGTCAATTGTACTTCGCAGCAAGTAGAGTTCAATCATTCGATGGTTTGAGATTTTATATTTCCGAATATAACGGTCAAGGGCATTTAGCAAACGATGAAAGAGTTTTTACAAAAAACATCGTCTACACAGAAGTTTTGAATCATTAAATTCATTGTCGAACTATTTCAAGTTCAATGGACAACATTTATTTTTTTAACCACCCGGTTTTTTTGTTTCAATAAAAAATATATAAAAAAATACGAAGCACGTATTCCTTATTTCATTTTTTGGATTTATTTTTTATTTAAATTTTATATAATTTGAAAAAGATAGGCAAATTAACTGTGTAGCCTTGGCGAAATCTGTGGCCAGTATATCAATAAAAAAAACCCCAAGAAAATGTCAAACAACGCGTTATTGTTTTTTAGATATGGCTTAACCAAGCTATACCGCATTTTTCCTATGACGTATTTGTAGATGCTCGCAGCTTATGTAATAGAACAAAATTCAAAAAAATTATATGCAATGAATAGAGGTATACTCATTGACAAAAGAATCTTATTAACGTTCAAACTTAAAAATTAAATGAATTGTGGTCGAATTTCGACCACTGGGCGACCACTAGTCATGTTTATTTGATATCTTAATTGTATCTCAGTCGTCATCATCTGTAATCATTATCTGATCAGATAAATAGCACGCAGATAGTAAGTCCATAGTAAACATAATTTATTTCATTTCAGTAAAAAAACGATGCAACGGATTTCTTTAGAAACAAAATAAGTTGAATTTTGACTATGCCATTTTATCAAAAGTTGGTGTTTTTCGGTTAAATATTACGATGCATACCAGTTTTAAGTCACTTCATAATTATTCTAAAATCATTTATTTTTAAACTAAATTTCTAAATTCGTGTTTCCTTGGAATGACGAGGCGCGGCTAAAGAATTTTCACTTCTAAAATTATGAAGCTGCTCGTCAACGCTCATTTCTCTTCATGCGCGCAGAGCTCTCCGTTTTTTGAAATCGTAGCCGAGGTACAGGGACTAGTTGTTAGCTTTTCCAGGAACACGGATCTCCAAGCACGGCAAACACGTGGGTGGTATAATCCCCAAGAGGAGCTAGTTGTGAAGCCCGTACAAACCTAAAGGTATGCTCCTTATCGCTATTCCTATGGTGATTTCGAATTGTTTTACCCCTTCTGCACACCCAAGAAAAATAGAACGGGGTTTAATACGTAGCATACTTTACCCGTAGGGTTCTGAAGAATAAGTACCAAATTTGGTGTGGATAGATCAAACGGTGTAGATTTGTATAGAGGACAGAAAGACGCCAACTCAGCTTTGTCTATCCCCTTGTTGCATTATGTGCGTTATATATATATTTTTTTCTGATCTGAAATGTTTATAATTAAATAGAATACTGCAAGTAAAATAAGAAAAACTATACAAATACGATGATTTGGGAAATTCAGATTAAAAAAAATTTAGTCGCACCTGCTAGTAGCATGGTGGTGTTAAAGAATTTTAAAAACAAGTACGAAGTACATTTGCCAAGACTGGTAAATGTTAACAATTTTAGGGCGGTAGGACGTCTCATTACCTTCAAATGTTAAAAGTTCGATATAGGTATGTTCTAGGCATATTAAGACTATATTATCTCGTTTGATAGTGATATCTAGGAGGTGTTCTAGAAGTGACATACAAGAGCGCACCACCCCTTAAAAAACTAAATTATGTTTTGAGCAAATTACATTCATACGAGGCCAAAGGTTACCCATAGTTTCTTTTTTTTGCAAAACATATTTTATTTAACATGATTTTCAAAGGTTTAATTATCCATTGTTAATTAATGTTTGTGAGAAAGAACCAAACTAGAGATTTTGGAATTTTTTAATTCTTTATCGCATCGATGGCCCGCAGGTAGCCGGCTTCACCAAACCTATTAGAACTCCGTCAATTATCGCACTTCATCAAGTTTCCAATACGTAGAGAAATACTAAAATAAACAATTGTGCGTAATTTAAAATGTATGTCTTGTGATTTTGGCTGCAGCAAAAATCATACCTTTAATTTTTTTAATTTTCAATCTTTTTCCCTGAATTCATGTCCTTTCGTGTTGTTATTTGCTTTTTGTTTGGTAAATTTTTAATCGTACTTCAAATGAAGCATTTAAAAATGTTTTCATCTCAAAAAGTAAAAGCAAAATAGCAGTGAGAATACATTTTCGAAAAGTGCGTGTGTGTTCCAAATTTCTAATTCAACTTCTTTTTCCCGAAGAACCCAAAAATAGACGCTTCCAAAGTGTAGCTTAACAAAGACAGGAATGCCGTCGTGATACTGAACGAACACGCCAAAGCAGTGACTTGAGGGATAGTATTTTAGGGCTTGTCCGTTCCCATCATGACACCTCGCACAAAAGGTCTCCAACCACGTTTTTGCTCCTTAGCCGTGAGAATGATCTTAAAAGTCGCTTTGAATAGAGGCCCTTTGCAGATTTCATTCTTCCTTTCGGAGTTCCAATGAATCCATGAAACTCATCCTCTAACTTCACTAAATTGTTAGGTTCTACTATGGAATTTCACACGTTCCTGAGAAAAGTAGCTGTCAATTTCAAAGAATCAAAATTGAACAGATATATATTTGTCCAATTCATTTTTCATTGAAATGGATTTATTCATTGAAAAATTATTTCATTTCAAAATTAATAGTTACACGTTTCGTGTCTGTATAAATGTTTGTCAGACAAAACGTGCAAACGAATTTTTATGAAACTTAGCATATTACAGTAACAGTGAATAGGCTATTCAGAGTTATTTAATTCAACTGAGGATTGAATATTAAGGGAAAATTTTAAATCGTATGTCTAACTGTTGAATTTACAAAACATCAGCGAAAAGGTTGGCTACTACACCAATGATTCAACTTTACTGTTATGGCACGCTTTATGTAAGACAAATAAATGCTTAAAATAAGACAAATAAAATGTTCTGCTAGGGAAGGTTGTATTGGATTTTGAATGTCATTCAGTATCCCAGCCACCGAATTCAGTTTTGATTGCACATACATGTGTTCCTTGAATAAATTCGTGCCGCGGTAGCCCGGTTGGATGAGTGACGGTTTAGCAACCGGAGTGTTGTGAGATCGAATCCAACCAAACACCGTTGTGTATAGAGGGGGCTGGTGCACATTAAATCTGTTGTGGCCTCAAATGTCCTCACGTAGGCGTGGTGTGGAAGTTTGGAGAGTGGTGTGCCAGCTCAGGTGTTGACCTCGTCATTTGACCATGGTTCAAAATTACAAATTGACCTTGGATCTTTCCATTTGGGTTTGATCCCGGACCGCCGCCAATAACCCGTTGTTCTACTCCAGTGCGACGTTAATTAAATACCTGCATATCTTGATTAAATTGCTCTTTAAGACATTCAATAATGTGAGTTAATGAAACATTTCCTTTCTTAAAAATAAATTAAAAGCAATTGCTATATGTATTTTGTACTAATGCTGGTAAAGGTTAGTAATTTTAGGGCGGGGGACGTATCACCTTCAAATGGTAAAAACTTGGTCTGTTGATGTTCTAGGCATATTAAGACTATATATTCTACAATTTGATAGTGTAATATCTAGGAGGTGCTCAAGAGGAGACATACAAGTGCACATCACCCCTTAAAAAACTAAATTTTGTTTTTTTGCAAATTACATTCATAAAAGGAGAAAGGTTTTACTTTTTTTGCAAAATTTATTTAGCATGATTTTCAAAGGGTTGATTATCCATTGATAATTAATATTTGAGAGATAGGACGAAGCTAGAGCTTTTGAAATTTTCAAATTATTTATCGAATCGATGGCCCCCAGGTTGCCCGTTTCACCAAACATATTCGAACTCTTCCAATTATCGTACTTCGTTAAGTGTTTATTACGTACTGATATATTAAATTAAACAATTGTGCTAGTTTAAAAAGTATATCATGTAGTTTTGACTGCAGTAAAAATCATAACTTTAATTTTTTAATTTCCAACCTTTTTCTCAGAATTCATATAACTTCGTGTTGTTAATTGCTTTAAGTTTTCATTTTTGTTTCGTAAACTTTTAATAGTACTTCAGATGAAACAATTTGAAATGTTTTGAGACTCAAGATTGTGATTCCAAATTTTCAATTCGACTTCATTTTTCCGAAGAAATCGAAGGTAGACGCTTCCAAAGTGTAGTTTAAGAAAGACAGGAATACCCTGTTGTTATACTCTTTGAAACACGCCAAAGGCAATCCATTGACAATCCATTGTGAGGAAGTACCTTTTCGGTATCGTCCGTTCCCATCAAGACCCCTCGCACAAAGAGTCTCCAGCCACGCCCTCTCATTAGAGAACACAGGTGGTCGAGGGGAAGGAAAAGTGACCGTTCAAAGATTCCCGGGTTGACACTTAAGCTTACATTTTGGTTTACGAGATATCTCTGGGTTGACACTTAAACTGGCATTTTGGTTTACGAAATATCTCGGGGTGGCCACCTGAAGGGTTAATTACTACCTTTTCCCCAAGAAATTTACCGAAGAAAATACGAAAATGGGCGGCGTGTCGTTCAAAATGTTTTAAACTGATGCTTGAAGATATTTATTTTTCGCTGCACAAAATCTAAATTATACCGATGAGGCTGCAGTGCACTTAGACTTCATTGAATAAGTACATAAACTGATTAATCATAAATTAAAATATTGGATAGCAATAAATAATCACTATTTTCAAACAACGAATAATAATTTATTTAAGTAGTAATTACAATGATTAATTACAATTTCTACTAAATGCGTAATTACAGTAATAAATAATAACTAAAATTTTATCAAAATTGAAAAATAGAGTTTTGGACCAAAAGTGTGAAAAGCTTTTAACTTAGACGTTTTGGAGAGCCCTATGAAGCTCCCATTCAAAAGGCTCTGGATTCAAATCCTGGTCTTGGCATGGATATTCGTAGTGGTTCATAATCCACTTAAAGCCGTACATCTTAGATATAATTATCTCTAGTGTAGCTAAAAGTGATCGTAGTACGATAAAACAAACCAACTCACACAAGTGAACCGTTAGTTTAGTCATAATACGACTACTATAAGATTATGAATTTCTTAGAGATTTTTTAAATCGGATATCTTAGCGTATTAATTGTGTTGCAAGATATGGAACATGACATTTGATTCTAGCACCTTTGTTTCATTCCTTCCACAGAGAAGTTAGCGCAAATGTTTTCAGCTTTACTCATTTTTTTTCAGCGTTTGTCAATAATCTCAAACAGTGACAGACTGGCTAAGACGACCGCCCAGGAAATGTAATCAATCCACAAGCCTTAGGTAGGATCTTGAAATGTTTAAGTAAAACTCAAATCAAAATATACTCTCGAAAGCAGATCTATAATCGCTCCTTGAAGGATAAAGTAGAATTTAAAAAGAAAAACCTTAACGTTTACCCGAAGGCGTTTCTGTGGAATGAATCTTTTTACTGACTCGAGTCAAAGAATCAAATCTTTCAAATGAATCGATTTGCCCATCACACAAGCTTTCATACCTATTCAGAAAATATGTGACCCAAGATCGATCCTCTTCTCCCCGCAGTATACATTACATTTGAGGAATCCACTTGCACAAAGACGGAACCTCTCATGGTCCCTGCCCCCTATTTCAATGAATAGCCTCGTCCGAAACTAGGTGACGAATGCCAAATACCAGGGGCCTTCTCAAAATCTCGGGCTCTCCTGAAGGGGGGGAATTTTGGACAAGCATCGGTCACGTCCTCATTGTTTGAGCAACAGGAATCGACAATCAATCTCAACCCTTATCGTTAAGAACATACTCGTTTCGTAGAAAAGGGATGAGTAACAATGCGGGCAACCCCTGAAGTACATGTGGTTTTGTGCACTCTTAACAAACACTGCTTAGACGATCTCACAAAGGATTTATCACACTAGCTGGGGAGGTAATGGAAATGGATGTACCTAGTTTTCCATTCCAGACCAAATCTTTTGACAGTACCTGAACCACGCCAGTTTAAAATGAGCCAATCAGGTGTATTGGAATTCATCCACGTGGTCATATTTACCTAAACAGGTTGAGATCTGTGCATAAAATTTCAGTCGTGACAGAGACCCGGACCCTGTAGTTGAAACTGTAACAGTAAGGTAAGTTTTTAGTGTCTTGTTCATGTTATGCATTGTTTTGTCTATCTCTGAGTAAAAGTGTTGCAGAATATTCCTTATTTTAATAGCAATTTCTCCCGGTTGTATTTCTATCTTCTGTGTCAGTAAAACTTTCATTGTATCTATGTCTATTACTTGATATCCTGGCCAAATATAGCCCTTGTGCCATAAAATCTCAACCAACTTTATTTTAATACCATGTTCGGATTACAATGGAAGTACATAGATTACTTAATTTTAAGAAGTTTACAATCATGTGCAGATGAGATGCGAATTAAATTTAGGAACTTGGGAAGTTACACGTTGAAACAATTGTGTTAATTTGCAGAAAAACCAAATCCACGTACTATTGGATTTCGTGATTGAATTTTCCAGCTTTGCTTCGATTTTCGTTTGAATTTTAGGAAAACTTGAAAACCGGATAATGATAAGCAACGCTGAAAGCTTTTTAAAGTTTCGTACAGTAAATCACATGCTTTTGAGGTCTACATCGTCTCAATTGGTTTTACTCTGCATTGTTGTGAGAAAGAGTTATCTTTCAGTAAAAGAATTAAAGGCTAAACATTTTTTATAGATTTATCAGTCAGGAATTAAAAATGTAAGCTTAATGGATAGTTTTATTAAATGATATTGTATTAGATTAATTTTCAAAAAATTTAAAGAATAATTAGGTTGATGGGAATAAGGAAAACTTGGGGTTTCAAACTGAAGTTGCTAAATCCTTTTATTTACATCTTTAATACGTACAATTTCTAATTATAACGAGTAATACAAGTTTTTAAGAAGTGCATGAATAATTGTGAAAAATCTTAAACAGTAACTATCAAATTTCATTTAAATATTAATATTGAAGTAATTTCAAAAAGGTGGTATTTCTTAGCTCATAGCGCTTTGTTTATTTTTACTTATGCCCCCCGGTAAGTAAACAAACAACTATCTTTGAAGTGTTATGTTTTACTCTTTTAACTCGATATCTTGTTGCAAATGCATTAAGTTATAACGTTTTCATATACCTACTTCCTCTATATATAAAGCATATGATGTATATATGTACCTACTCCCTCTCTCTATATATAAAGTATATGAAACTATACATATAACTAAATATTTTGATCACAAGTAAAGTGTTATAAATAAACTTTGAGATTTATACAATAATGTCAATTACTAAATATGTTGTTGCGTCCATTTCTGAGTCAGATATCTCCGTGTGCATTTTGCGCAGCTTTGGCGATGAATAACTAAATTATGCTATAAATACAAACCTGTATTTGCTCAGTTTCTACTGGAATTGCTTATGGCTTACTTGTTTACATTTTAATTGTATCCTTTTCTAGTGACCTTGCAAAAAACTGTATTTTAGGAGTGTTTTATTTTAATGTATCGATATTTTGCCATTATTGTTTCAAAACCATCACAGCAATTATCTTTTGATATACGCACTGCAAAAAACATGATATAAATTAAATATAACTGAATGCTTTTATTAAAATATAAGTTCCTTGAGATTTATACGTCAATTTCTAAATTATATTGGAAATGTAAACATCTATGTATTTACTTAACTTTTGCGGAATTCCTTTGGTTAAAGAGCCCAATATCAAGTTGAATTTCTGTGCTGAATACTTCACTGCAGTAAGATGTGCAAGAAAACAGATGTCAAGTGAGTCCTTTTTTCTTTATTTATGAATTTAACTTTTATTCTTAACTATCACTTATAAGTATTATAAGAAATTACACTAATTTATAAGTGCACTAATTAATAAGAAATTAACATAAGTATTTCTTCTAATTTTTGATATTGAGTACCCAAAATGCCTTTTCAATGTTTTGACTCTCACAATGTATTGGACCTTGGCACATTTTCTATTGATTTTTTCATTTATTATTCATTCATTCAATGTATGCATATATTTTAAGTTATTTGTGTTCATACCACAAAATCATTGAATTTGGATATTAATCCTTTTTCTACTGAGATACCTAAATTCAAATACGTACAATTTGTGTAAGGGGTTATCTTCATATCAAATAAACGTTAAATTGCCCCAAAATAATTTTCAATAAGATCATCAAATTTTGACCCCCATCCATATCGAAATTTAGCCTCAAACTTATTGTTTCTTGGTACAACCTTAATCAAGGTTCAGTTATCAAGCTATGACAATATGTAAAGAACATTGATATATAAAAAATAGTTAATTTTCTTAAACAGATTTTTTGATTTGAAGAATATATAAAAAAGGTATTTCGTACATATTTATAGTACTATTTTAAAATCCTCCTAACACTTTTCAATTCCCACAGGCCTAAAAAAAAATGTTATTTTATTTTTAGTGTCTGAGGTAAAAGCCTTTATATTTCACAAAACCACAAAAAACTTCAAAATAATCCGTTTTTTGCTTCTACAATAGCAAATCACATTTTATTTCGTCTTTAATCAAAAATTAATATTACTGGCACTGGACTTACCTCAAATGTCATTCACCTTGACTATACAGAACAACGTGTATCCAAGCTCCGTGAGAAAGCTAAATTGGAATTGAAAAAATGGGAGCATGGAATGAAAGGGAGTTTCCGTTTAAAAAAAATATTTTACCAAACTTTAAATAGCTTTTCAAAAGTTCCATCCATTTTCTGTTAAACTTGTACATAATTTTAAATTAAAAACGTTTAAACCATGCCTTTGAACTTCTTTAAGTTAGTTTTCAGGACCCTCGACGTATCAGGCATTTTTTGTCCCCCCAGAAGTAATATTAAATACTTTTTCTACAACTCACAACAAAATGATTCGTATAACATTATAATTCTAATTTCATAATAGAATGTCTGAGTGGTAAAACTCGTGTACAAATAATAGTATACAAATCTTATACCTTGCTATAATATGTTTGAAATCTTTCCGTACAATTTATAAAATGTTGAATTATTTTGATTATTTGGGTTACATTTCGATTCGAGTTATTTCGAAAAAAATACCATCATAGATTCCTTCAAAAGATCTATAATCATATTTTATCTTTCAATTTTTATGGTGATAGAAATATATCGATTCTAAATTTAATCTAATTGGAACACGTTTTATTTTAAGTAATGAATAGCATTAACATTTTTGATTCACCTCCTTACAATTAACTGCTTCAAAATATATCATAAATGCACATTCATTAAGTACAAAGAGTTAAACGGTTTGAAACAGAACACAAATGAACAGGAAATCGGTAAATATTATAACTCAAAAGTACCCAATATTTCTTTAATCAGATAGGAAAACACAACATACCCAATTTTGTGTCCGGTTTTCACGAAAAGGAACATCTCACATTTTACCATCTTGTCAGATTAAATACTCAATGATGTATGACAAGTGTTTACAAAAACAAACCTTCTAAAGAAAAATGAAACATGAGAAATGAAACCTATTACAGAAGTAAAACTTACCTTTTTTTCCTACAAACAATCGAGTAGGAAAAAGTTGTGTTCTTAAAAAATAAAGCTCAACTAAGGAAAATTATTGTCACTGAAGCTGAACTCGATTAAAAGACTCGATATTGTACTAATAAAAGTTTGGTTAATCTACAAATTAATTCCCCTTTTGAATGAGAAACCTTTGAGGCTTTATATAGGAAATTCGGTTATATAGATGGCAGAGTGGTGGGCTATAATACTACGGCGCAACCAAAATACGATTAAAATATTTATTTACTTGTATTTACAATATTTATTTACAGTATTTACAAATTTATTTACAGTATTTGTGTCCCTAGGTTGTGGGCGCTGTAAAAAGGGACAATGGAATCGATTCAAAATGGCCAGCGATCGCACGCCAAAAATACTTACTTCTGTTGGGCCTAAGTTTCAGAAATCGTTCCCCTTTTTCTGCCCCTCCAGTTCACACTTAATTAAGATGGAACCGTCATGCACCCCTTAACCCTCCAAGTGGTTTCGACGAGATATCTCGCCCTTCAAGATCTGACCTTAGAGGAGAGATAAGGATAGAGAGCGCTTTGGGGTTGCAATCCGGTTCTACGATAAAATCAGCGGACGTTTCTTGGACACGGAGAACACTTCTCTATGGGATTTAGCATTGGGACATCAAATTGACACGTTGAAGGCTGCACTTTTAGTGAAAAAAATGGTTGCATATTGTTGTGCATACAATTGCAAGGAAAGAGGAACTAAAGGATCACCCTACTCATTTCACAGATATGTTATTATTTACTTATCTGCTTTTTTTTAGTATTTAAAGCAGTTTTAAAAGAGTAGCGTTGCATCACATCATAGTAAAATCAATGTTTATTCGTTATTGGGAACACTTTTTTTCATTATTTGATGTCGTGAGAACAATTTGAATATCTGTAACCTGATAGAAAATGTTTTGGAGTCATTAAAATTATGCATTTTGCGAAAAAATCGAATGTTTTACGGTTAAACGCAAAAATGCAGGTTGGCGAATCTTGGCGCCTTCCGCTAGAGTAATCAAATATCGCGTGTTTAGAAAATTGTTGGTAGTTTCTTGTATGGCAGATTTGTGCAGTTCATTTATTTAAGGGTAGGGTATTTCAATTAACGTCACACTGGAGCAACACAATGGGCTATTGGTGACGGTCCGGGATCAATCCCAAAGGGAAAGATCCGAGGACAACACCACGTAATTTTGAACCACGGTCAGATGACGAGGCAACACCTGAGCTGGCACCCCACTCTCCAAACTTCCACACCACGCCAACGTGAGGACATTTGAGGCCACGACAGATTTAACGTGCACCAGCCCCCTTTGTACACGACGGTGTTTGGCTGGATTCGAACTCGCAACCCTTCGGTTGCTAGTTCGTTACTCTTCCAACCGGGCCACCGCGGCCCCTATTTATTTAAGATTAATATTGTTAATAGATTACAAGTGAGTGATAGCTGTTTATTTGAATTTTGATTTGCAGAGATTGTTTCATTTTAATTGGACACAATACACATGTACTTTTGCGTTAAATTTAAAAACTTAAAATCAATTATTTTTTAAGGAATTTTTTATTTTTGAAGTAACGCAGATGGTCTCATTCGAGTGCATCAACTTTTTAGAATAGGAGCTGATGGATAACTTTTTAGAAATTTCATTAGTTTTGCTTGAATGATTGTTTAAAGTGCGAGTATTTGTTTAATTTGAATTAGCCGTCTAATCGAATTAAAATTTGTGTTACATTAATGCAAAACATGCTTAAAATGATGTCGCAATACTTTCGCAAGGTCCACATCTTGCAAGAAATGTTTCCTACGCCATCGAAATCAAAAATTAATTTTTACTACTTATAGTATTAGACTATGCAGTAAATGTGTAGATTTAGTAAATGTAGGAATGAATATTTTAAAATAAGATTACATCATATTGCTAAAGTTTACAACGAAGACCTCCAAAAAAATAAATTAAGAAGCATAAATAATAAATTAACTTTATTTAAAGGTCACTGATTCATTTGTATATTTCATGTAAACTAAATGTATAATCAAATATATTTTTCATCAATTTATTAACTTTTTCTTTCCAATGTCAGTAATTCATTTATTTAAATTTTATTACTGTACAGCTAGTGGCATTTTCATTGGTATTTTTTCATATTAAGACAGTATATTTTAGTCATAATTTTCTTCTGTAATTTTTATCTGCGTTCTTTGCTTCTTTGTACTTTAAACTGTCTAGAAAAACTAAAGAAAACCCGAGATAAAATTTCTGAAAATATTTTCGATTGGATGTCCCATGTTTCATGGAATTGCTCTGTTAGTGTATACAATATTTTTGTTCATTTTAAGTTATTTATCTGAGTCATTTTTAAAAATCAATAGTCTCCCTGTATATATATATTGACAAAATGCTTGTTCCAAAAGCCGTAAAATTTATTCAGTGAAAAAATCATATTTGAAAAATAAAATCTGGTTCGAAATCTAATTATGTTTTCTTTCTGGTGGTGGCTACGATTTACAAGTTTTAAAATCAAAACCTTTTCATTATTCACAAAACAGAGATCTAAAATCGTTAACTTTAGAATCAATTTTCTACTCTGCATCACTGTTTTTTTTAAATCTTTCGTTACTTTGGAAACATTTTAAGTCAGCAAAGTAGCAAAAATTGGTATGCTAAAAAATTACTTTTATTAAATAATGATTCAAAATCGGTACCTCGAGTACTTCAAGTCGAAATTATCTGTTTAATCACGAAGGCAGTATTTGTAACAAAATTAGTACAATTCGTTTATTCTTCTGCTTATTTAGTTCAAAAAGGTGAAGGTATCGCCAAGATTGTTTACATTACATGGTGATATGAAGCCAAATCTGGTTTAACCGTGGGCTAAAACGTGAAGTTACTCTGGGGGGGTATTTCAATTTACGTCACACTGGAGCAACACAACGGGCTATTGGTGACGGTCCGGGATCAATCCCAAAGGGAAAGATCCGAGGACAGCACCACGTAATTTTGAACCACGGTCAGATGACGAGGCAACACCTGAGCTGGCACCCCACTCTCCAAACTTCCACACCACGCCAACGTGAGGACATTTGAGGCCACGACAGATTTAACGTGCACCAGCCCCCTTTGTACACGACGGTGTTTGGCTGGATTCGAACTCGCAACCCTTCGGTTGCTAGTCCGTTACTCTTCCAACCGGGCCACCGCGGCCCGAAGTTACTCTGGAACAGCTTTTTCGACCATCTGGAATGGGGAAGCGCTCTCTATCTTTATCTCTGCTCTATGGATCTGACCAATTTTGCTAATGGCAGATATTTCGTCACCAAGATATTGCCGATTTTTTTATGACGTCGAGATCGATATCTCGTCAGTTTGTTTCTAATGACGATACATCACGCCTATTAAGTTCTGGTCGGTTTTGCTAATGACGAGATGTACTTCGTCGAGACAACCACTAGGAGGGTTAAAGGCCATCTGGACGAGAGACCTCCCCGATAGATACACCGAGATTTACGACCTGCGCTCAATAGTGCAGGTGCTGACCTCTGATCCCGAGCCCTTTCTATGGACGTTAGTGGTTCCTAATATATTTCCTGTAGCAAGGCACAATTAGTTGGTCAATCTCTAACTTAAATCTGTACAAGGGTTTGGATTTAGTTTCATTACCTTTCAGATCAAATTCACGATGCATTTTCTACAGAGTACCCACCATCCTTTTGCAACTGTGGGTTTAAATCACTGCACTCATTAACAGTAGGAATCTTCGGATGACTGATTAACAAAATGATTTTACTTCCCCTCTCAGACTGAGGTAATTAAGATCTCCCTGTGCATGTCTGCTCCGATTCCTATTGGGCCTTAAAAAGGAGCTACGATGAATTGCAAACTACTCAATTCGAGGGACGCCGGATAATTCAGTTAGTACTTTATAAACTTGAGGCTATATGAAAATGACCCAATGATCTCGACATAAGTAACTAGCACTCATAAAACTGCTTCTGAAGTCAAGATAAGACAAAACATTTTTGTTAGAACCAAAACTAATGTTTCAGAAATGCCACCCCTCTAGATATTTGTCCCCTTGCCTGACCTTAGCTACGCCACTGGAAAGGGTACTGTTAAAGGTGAAAGGGATAAACTGAATTGAATAAAGATTGGGTTGCATCGTATGTATGGAATGAAAAGACCTGTTTGTTTTAAAATATTTTACCAAATTTAAAATAGTTTTCTTAAAGCTTTACCATCGATTTTGTGTTGTAGTTGTATGAATTTGAAATAAAAAAACGCTTCATTCAACGTACAATTTATACTTTTAAACTGCTTTAAGTCAGTTTCCAAGACCCTCGATATATCGGCCATTTTTGTCCCCAAGAAGCGCGATATATCAAGAAGATTGTTAAAAGTGGTGCTCCTGTGAAAAGGATAAATTGAATTGAAGAAAGATTGGGGTGCATCATATGCAGGGATGAAAAGAACGTTCTCTCTCAAAAAATATTTTTCCAAAATTAAAATAGGACCGTGGTAGCCTGGTTGGAAGAGTAACGGATTAGCAACCGCAGGATTGCGAAATCGAATCCAGCCAAAGATCGTCGTGTACAAAGGGGGATGGTGCATGTTAAATCTGTCGTGGCCTCAAATGTCCTCACGGTGACTTGGTGTGGAAAATTGGAGAGTGGGATGCCAGTTCAGGTGACCTCGTCATCTGACCGTGGTTCAAAATTAAGTGGTATTGTCCTCGGATTTTTCACTTCGGGACTGATCCCGGACGGCCACAATAGCTCTTGTGCTGCTCCAATGCGACGTTAATTAAATACCTACTTACCTACCAAAATTAAAATAGCTTTTAAGGTTTCATCAATTGTGTGTTAAACTTGTAGTTGTATATAATTTTAAGTAAAAAACCCGCTTTATTCAATGTATAATTTATGCCTTTAAGTCAGTTGCCAAGACTCGATCTATCAGCCATCTTTGTCCCCCAAGAAGTGCTATACATCCCGGGAATTGTTAAAAGAGATAAGTAATACCCATTTGAAAAGGGGGGTATTTCAATTAACGTCACACTAGAGCAACACAACGGACTATTGGTGACGGTCCGGGATCAATCCCAAAGGGAAAGATCGGAGGACAACACCACGTAATTTTGAACCACGGTCAGATGACGAGGCAACACCTGAGCTGGCACCCCACTCTCCAAACTTCCACACCACGCCAACGTGAGGACATTTGAGGCCACGACAGATTTAACGTGCACCAGCCCCCTTTGTACACGACGGTGTTTGGCTGGATTCGAACTCGCAACCCTTCGGTTGCTAGTCCGTTGCTCTTCCAAACGGGCCACCGCAGCCCTCCCATTTGAAAAGGATAAATTGAATCGAAGATTTCCGTGCATAATGTGTGTTGATGAAAAGAGGAGGGAGGTATTTCAATTAACGTCACACTAGAGCAACAGAACGGGCTATTGGTGACGGTCCGGGATCAATCCCAAAGGGAAAGATCCGAGGACAACACCACGTAATTTTGAACCACGGTCAGATGACGAGGCAACACCTGAGCTGGCACCCCACTCTCCAAACTTCCACACCACGCCAACGTGAGGACATTTGAGGCCACGACAGATTTAACGTGCACCAGCCCCCTTTGTACACGACGGTGTTTGGCTGGATTCGAACTCGCAACCCTTCGGTTGCTAGTTCGTTACTCTTCCAACCGGGACACCGCGGCCCCTTGATGAAAAGAAATTTCTTTTTTAAAAATATTTTTCCAAAATTAAAATAATTTTTAAAGTTCCACCATCAATTTTATGTTAAAATTGTACTAGTATATAATTTTAAATAAAAAACGCTTAATTTAACATGTAATTTATGCATTTTAATTCCTGTTAGTACGTTCTCTCATCCCACGATATATCAGTCATTTTTCTTCCCTCCAGAAATACGATACATCGAGGGATTACTCTATTGTTAACAGTTAAAAGTGGTGGACAACAATTTCATTGTAAAGTACACCTTTTTCCATACACACCCAAACATACTCTTTATTTTAGATATCCGTACAACAGAATGAAGTCCAGAATAATGGACGCATTCCACGGAGATGCAACAGGTCATCCATCCGATGAACAGGTGAACCATCAAGATTTCGTGCCACAAGTTAATGATGCATTCGACAACATAATGGAAATAATACAAGAATTGCATCCAGAACCCAACCATGAACTACAAGCAATTTCAATCCACCACGTACAAGAAATAGGTATTAAAATCTTGCAATTCCATTGTAGATGTAACTTGTTGATTGACATTAAGAGTTTTCAAATTACCGACTTTCCCAATTACTGATGGAAACCCTCATTTTTGATTCGTAGTTCTAAACTTTTCTTTCACAAGAGGCTAGGACGAGACGGCAGTCAACCTTGGGTCAGTAGATTTTTGAAAAGATGTGAAAGCGTATTAGACTTTGTAAAGTCACGGTTTCCCTTCTTCTGGGGCTTCAAATTACTTTTTAACGTGAATTTGCCGACAATGACGAATCCTCCCGACGGAAAGTGTCCGTAGACCGTAAGGGGTAAAGGAATATCCAGCAGCCCCTCGTTTTTTGAACTGACCCCCTTCGTTAACAAGCAGGAGGAGAGGTGGCTAGGGATGTTACTAATAGTGATTTAACAGTAACAGTTCTAACTGTGACCGAAGAATATGTGATTCTAAACTGTGATTGTGAATCTAAACTGACTGAATCTGATTATTGGAAGGGGATGCTGTTTTTTGTGATTTAAGGCTTTTTGTTGCACACACCGTAAGTACCCTACGGCTTTGTTAACTTCGCGGCTTACAACGCTAAAAGATTACCACCGACTAGGCCTACCAAATCACTGATACTCAGTAGCAGTTTCCACTGCAACCAAATAATCAATACTAGTCAGTCACCGATCGCAATCACCGATAGGGGTTAAAAGATATCACTTAGCCCTCGATCACTGCTACCGAATCACAGATATTCTCAATCAGAGCTACCAAATCACTGTTAATTCAGTAACAGGTAAGAACTGTGATTCGCTTAACATCCCTAGAGGTGAGCTTGATTTTGGCCGCTCGAGAGATCCGTTGAAGTTTTGGAAGTGAACGGACGCAGAGCTGGTCTGCTCTGATGGAACCATTTTGATTCAACCTTAGATTAGCCTCGAAATCTGCCTTAAATTGTTTTGTAAATTTAATCTTATTAACTGTGCTGTTTGTTTTAAACTATTTTCCATGCCTAAATCTTAAAGTTCATTCCACGACATTACAGTTTCCGTACGCAAAAGCGATCACCGCAGTTTTTTCCCACTTCGCCTATTGGCTATCACTGCTATCGCTTTCAGCACCGAGCGATAAGCAAAACCAGAATCCGAGCTGAAGACGCCAGTTGTGGAAGTGCTTTACTTACGTTACCGTCGGTCCCCTGATTTAACTAATGGACTCATTCAAAACCACGTGACTCGACTGGCAACTCGTGGGAGCTAGACTATGACTGACCGAACATCGGGTACTTTTTCTTCGAATGGGGAGTGGAGGGCAATCCATCTGCCCTAACCAGTTTAGATCATTAGAGATAAGGGAAGTCCCCAATGGGTTATGACAGTGGATAAGGGCAAAGGCAAAGAGGGATCATCTTCAACGTGTGTAGAAACTAAACTTAGGCATCCTCAGCTACATAACATGCTTCTCTCTAGAGATGGGAGCATTCCAATACAAAAGCACTCGTGTACTCGATGCTTTAAAGTATTCGTTATTCGATCCTTTCTCGTATTCGATTACAGTATAGTATTCATCCAAAATATTCGAATACCAAAGCATTGATCCTCAGTATTCGAATACCAAAGTATTCATTTACAGTACTTTAGGCCCATTTTAGTACTTATCTATTTTCGATCGTCTTGCGATTTATCGATTTTCATTTCGTCTTGCCTTTGGCACAGCTTGTCCACTACTGGACCTTGCACCATGAAACCCAAATGAACCAACTATACGTCCTTTCTATTCATATTTTAGTCAGCAAAATCTGTATGAGGCATTTTCTGTCAAGCTAAATATAGGTGGCAAAGTTTTTTTCGATGCGTATTTCCTGTACATATTCTGAACGTGGTCAGTTGGCTTGTTTTTCCAATACGATTTCAACACTTAGCCAACACAAATTTCAGGCCTGATAGCCCAGTTGGAAGAGCAACGGATTAGCAACCGGAGAGTGCCAGCTCAGGAGTTGTTCTCGTCATCTGACTAGTTCAAAAATACAAGGCGCTGTCCTTGGATCTTCCCATAAGGTATATTGATCCCGGACAGTCACCAACAGCCCGTTGTGTTGATCCATTGCGATGTTAATTAATTACTTTTTCGAAGTGATATACGATAGTTGATTGATCAACGCCAATTTTAATTAATAGTTGATTGATCAGCGCCAAACGTCCCCAAAACTGTGATAAACTACATTTTAAAGAAACCCCAATAAGTATGATGCTAGAGCATTGCAGAGTAGGAAATTCAGACTGTCTGGTTTATTTACACTAAAAACCCGTCATTTTATGAGCCGTTATGCAAATTTTTTCTCCGTCGCGATGATCAAAATGAAATCTTACAATTTTCTCTTCTATAAAATATGCGCGAAAAAGAGCAGTTTTTTCCCTCTGATGATTATTTTAAAATTAACTCGGATATATTTTTTTAGGATTTGTCCTGACGGCTGTTTCTGAATTTCATTGACATCACCAAAGTAGCAATGAAAATTATCATCAATTCGCTTGTAAAAATGCTGAAATATGCATTTTCGATTCATGCACTTTTGAAATTTTTTGTGTACATATATAGCACCCCCATTTTGTTAGTGAGCATGTGGATAATTTTGTATATAAATCACTAATAAATATATTCATAAACTTAGAGTTGAATTTTGTAATTAATCAATTAATCATTTGTTTTACAGCGAACTATACAGGCAAAATGTAACATGTAAGAGTGTATCGTAACGTAATAATCAAGGACATGAAATGTAAGTAGATTGAACATTGCTCTTGAGGAGTTTCAAAAAGTGTGACGAACATTTGACTAGTAGTCACGTGACTGCTCTGCGAAAAATTTACTAATTTGGAATTTTATGGCCTCACTAGTGGCGACAAAATTGATGAAATCGCCAATGTCTACTACTGCATCGCGCGGGCCAATGATATGAATCAATGCAAGGTCGTCTTTACCCGTCCCGTGCACCAGCAGGATATTTTTTGGCCGTCTTGATTAAGACCGGAAGCGCAATAATCCTCAGCGCCTCGTTTAGTTTCTTGATCACGTCACTAGGTGGCGCTGTTTTATTGTGTTTGCTGGACTGCTCGGTTCTTTTACCTACCCACAGTTTGCTTACTTTTGTTGACTTTAAAATTTTTCTGCGAATGCGCCGCTTTATGAAGAGCAAAATGAAAGGCTCGTCAAAGGAATATTTAACTTAAACACGCCATAGGCACATTAAAAATTGAACTTTAACGAGTATCTTTATGATAATACACTCCCCTCTCGATTTTTTGTTTACAAGTCACTAAATTCGATTCATAGATGACATTGCGTATGGTCCTGAGGGATCTTTTATATTGTGTAATTGAAATTCGTAATTCTATGTAATTATAACAATAGCTAAGAATTTAAAAAACAATTGTGATCATAGTGTCATGACTAAATATCTAATTTAATAGATGGCAAGTTCAAAATTATGAAATACTGGTCTTAAATTGTGAGGGCCACGGTAGCCCGGTTGGAAGAGTAGCGGATTAGCAAACGGATGGTTGTGAGTTCAAAACTCGGTTCAACCTAAGACCGTCATGTACGTGGAGAATGGTGCACGTTAAAACTGTCGCGTCCTCAAATGTCTTCACGTTGTAGTTTGGAGTGTGAGGTGACAGCTCGGGTGCTGACTCGTCGTCTATCCGTGGTTCAAAATGACGAGTTGTTCCCTTCGGTATTGATCACGGACCGTTGCCGATAGACCGTTGTATTGCTCTAGTGGAACATTACCTATTTACCTTGAATTGCCTTCAAGCTTTCTGACCACATGTAGCAACTTTCATTCAGTCACAATCGTTCTTGACAATAAAACTTTAAATTATAATAATTAATTCGAAGATTTAGGTACATAGTTAATTAACGGCGCACTGGAGCAACGAGCAATTAGGGACAGTCCGGGATCAATCCCGAAGGGAAAGATCAAAGACAACGCCTCGTAATTTTGAACCACGCTGAGATGAGAACACCTGAGATGGCATCCTCTCTCCGAACTTCCATGCCAACATTTGAGGCATTGAGATTTAACGTGCACAAGCCCCCGTGAACACGACGGTCTTTGGCTGTACCGCATTCCAAACTCAAAACCCTCCGGCTGATAATCCGTTGCTCTTACGAGCTACCGTGGCCCATTGAAGATTTAGGATTTCAATCTGCACGAAACTTAGTTGGGGGATATTTCAATTAACGTCACACTGGAGCACAATGGGCTATTGGTGACGGTCCGGGATCAATCCCAAAGGGAAATATCCGAGGACAACACCACATAATTTTGAACCACGGTCAGATGACGAGGCAACACCTGAACTGGCACCCCACTCTCCAAGATACTTAGTTGGGAGAGGGGTGCCAGTTCAGGTGTTCTCGTTGTATTTCTCCAGTGCGACGTTAATTATTTACCTACATACCAAGCTGAGGAAGCAGTAGTGAAATTCAAGTTTGATCCTAAGTTGTTAGGTAGCTGGATTTACGTCGCACTGAAGTAACACGACTGTCCGGGATCAATCCCGAAATGAATATTCCAAGAACAGCACCTAGCAATTTTGAACTAGTGTAAGATGACGAGGACATCTGAGCTAGCGCCCCACACTCCAAACAGCCACGCCACACCAACGTGGGAACATTTGAGGTTACGACATATTTAATGTGCACTAATCCCACTTTCATGGTCCTTTCGTTGGATCGAACTCGCGAAACCTATCAACGCTGCCCCGTTGGAAATCGGACTTGATGAGATATCTCCTCGTCATTAGCAAAATTGATTGGATTGTGAGTTATCTCATCAAAACCACTTAGGGGGTTAAAAAAATTCAGTGGCAAAAATAAATAAATGAATGGATTTATTAAGCAATTGAAGCAATTTTTAACACGAATCTGAGTGAGACGTCAGTTACAACTCCTAACTATATTCCGTGCACCAGCTACGAAGGTCCTAGGCTGGACCGGGGCCGCGGTGGCCCGGTTGGAAGAGTAACGGACTTGCAACCGAAGGGTTGCGAGTTCGAATCCAGCCAAACACCGTCGTGTACAAAGGGGGCTGGTGCATGTTAAATCTCTCGTGGCCTCAAATGTCCTCAGGGCCGCGGTGGCCCGGTTGGAAGAGTAACGGACTAGCAACCGAAGGGTTGCGAGTTCGAATCCAGCCAAACACCGTCGTGGACAAAGGGGGCTGGTGCACGTTAAATCTGTCGTGGCCTCAAATGTCCTCACGTTGGCGTGGTGTGGAAGTTTGGAGAGTGGGGTGCCAGCTCAGGTGTTGCCTCGTCATCTGACCGTGGTTCAAAATTACGTGGTGTTGTCCTCGGATCTTTCCCTTTGGGATTGATCCCGGACCGTCACCAATAGCCCGTTGTGTTGCTCCAGTGTGACGTTAATTGAAATAAATAAATAAAATCAAATGTCCTCACGTTGGCGTGGTGTGGAAGTTTGGAGAGTGGGGTGCCAGCTCAGGTGTTGCCTCGTCATCTGACCGTGGTTCAAAATTACGTGGTGTTGTCCTCGGCTCTTTCCTTTTGGGATTGATCCCGGACCGTCACCAATAGCCCGTTGTGTTGCTCCAGTGTGACGTTAATTGATATATCCCACCTAGGCTGGATCGAGCTACGAACTCGTAAGTCTCCGGTAGCTCCGTTCATCTTTCAACTGGGGCACGCGGTCCCGTATTTTCCCCGGACCATCGTCAATAGCACTGTTGCTCCAGTGCGACGTTAATTAAATTACCTACCACTTATTGCTACTTTAGGTTTTGCTGTTATCTTTGTGACGTTTGACTAATGTTCCCATCTGTCCATTTATTGCTACTTCAGGCTTTGGTATTGTATTTGCTGTGACCGTTTGACTAATGTTTTAATCTATTGCTATTTCAGGTCACGCAATTGTATCTACTGTTTTCCTTGGGACGCTTCTTTGCTTTCTTCTACTTATCCATTTGCCGTCATCTAAGATTCTTAGAATTGTTGCTACCTTTGTGATCTTCGTCTTTTGTTGGCATCTACTTATCCGTTTAGTGCTGCTTCTGAAATAACTATTGCATTTGATTTTGTGACAAGGCTTGGCTAAAAAAAGCGAATGCGTGGCAGCTCTATTCGAAGATAACATTTAAACTCGAATTATCGTCTACTTTGGAAGGCCGCGGTAGCCCGGTCGGAAGAGCAGCGGATTAGCAACCGGAGGGTTGCGAGTTCGAAACTCGAACCAGCCAAAGACCGTCGTGTACACGGGGGCTGGTGCATGTTAAATCTGTCGTGGCTTCAAATGTCCTGGCGTGGTGAGGAAGATTGTAAAGTGGGGTGCCAGTTCAGATTGTTTCATCTGACCGTGGTTCAAAATTACATGGAATTTTCACTTCAGGATTGGTCCTGGACCAGTCGACCATTGTGTTGCTTAGGTGCGAAGTTAAATTCAACTATCTGCCAAACTGTTTTACTTCATTTGTGTTTACTGTCTTCTACAAATCCACTCATCAACTTTGTCATTCTTCGTTACAGATTGTATGATTTGTAAACCATAGATGGCAATTTTTTATTATGAAACCTTTTACTTAAAGTCAACTACCTAATTGGTGTGGTTGAATTTACGTCGCACTGAAGCATCAGAACTAGATATTGGTAACGATCCGAGAATACCTTGTAATTTTGAACCACGATCAGTTGACGTTATTTAATTGGATGTACAAATAAGGTAGGTATTTAATTATCATCGCATTGAAGCAACACAACGGGCTATTGGTGACCGTCCGGGATCAATCCTGAAAGGAAAGATCCAAGTCAACGCTTCAGAATTTTGAACAACGGTCAGATGACGAGAATACTTGAACTGTCACCCCACTCTTCAAACTTCCATGCCAACGTGGTCATTTGAGGCCACGAGATTTAACGTGCACCACCCCGTGTACGTCTTTGGATGGACCGAGTTTCGGACAAAACGATGGTTACTAATCTTGCACTTCCAACTGGGCTACCGTGGCCCAATACAAATTAGGTACCAAGAATTTCTATGAGTATATATTTATTTTGGATGTAATTTTTCTCTTGATAATTATTAAATAGGAATTATAAAGTCTTACGTGCTTAATATCTAAAATTTCTCAAATTGTACGATACGCAGCCAATTATTTAAATTTTCTAGAATTTTTTTAATTCATGTGTTACGATAAGGGTTATTTAAAACTAGTTTTTCTTATCGCATTTAGTGTTTACGAATGTCAATGATATATTTAATGTTTTAATATCACATGCAGCCACACACATGTACAGCAAAAGCAATTTTTGATTTCACGTAAATCTTACCGAATTGGGAATCCCACATCTACTGATATATCGTGGTGGGGAGGGCCTACATACTTGATAACAATGACAGGATGTACAAAATCATAAGCGATAGTTGAAAACATCGTAGGAATAGAAGACGGATGGCTATGGTATTGTTCCTGGCCTTCAAACAAGACATGGAGATGATGAGAAAGCTAAACTACTTCGGAGACTCTTCTACATCTCCGATCGTTGAATAACCATGGATGAAATATATAAGCTGTTAAATGTCTTCGTGTCGTATGACGGCCGGCCAATTTTACAACACCAGTATGCCTTGGCACGGCAAGTGTCTGTGAGGTAGAAACTCAACATCCAGGGCCGAAGTCACTGCAACACTTGAGACTTGGACGGACCCAAAATCTCTCCTTACGCTCAGGTACACAAGAATCAATAACATCAGCTGCTGCTACTAAAATCGCATCGTCTGCGTCACTTTCACTCATCTCGCGTGCGTTGTTGCGTCCAGACTGAAAGTAGTAATAGCCAACGTTAGAAGGGGAAATACAAACCACTTGGACTTGCTAATCCGCTTCGGCTTCCCCCATACAAGATGGATTGGATCGTTACCACCGAGATAACAAGGCCAGACCGCTGTGACGTTTCAAATCACGTGACTCGCTTACTATAGTAGTCATAACAAACATCGCCGCATGGTCGGCTACTTGTGGATTACCTTTAATGTAGCGTAAGGAATTAGGGTTTTTTATACTATTTTACCGGAAAGTAAGTGCAGCTGCAGTTAAATATTGCTATATAACATTTGTGGAACATTACAGTGTCAAGGTGTTAAAGGCTTTCGGTCAAACAAGTTTAACGTGTGTCCAGACCGATTTCTATAGGTTTAACCACGAGGCCATCCAAAATGCCCTTTAGATGCTGTGTACTGTAACGGCGGCTAGAGAAACGATCACCACGGCAGCGTGGGAAAATGGAAAGTCTTGTTGACTCAGGTGTCGAGAGGAAAAGCCCACACACCATAACGACCACCCGAAAACATCTTCTTAATGATCTCTTAACGACAGCCAGCAGGGGTCGGAAATCGTTCTGGTTTCAAAACAAAGGGCAGGCGCCTTTCTGTCGCTCTCTTCGACATTTCGAGACCGAGAAGACAGATAAATGATGATGAGTTTCCGACAGGGATTGATGGCCCCCTTTCAAGTCCGCCGAAGTCTGTCGTAAAAGTTGAGGGGAAAGACCAACGTGAGACAGCCAATCAAGAACGTGAGAAATCTTCAACACCCAATCCAGCACCGACTAAAAGGCGGACCAGAAACGGAAAGGAGGAGTCGATAAGCACCCAACATATGGAGAGTTTTTACAGAGGACCAGAGGAGGGACGGAGACAGAGGATCAGAGAGAGAGAGAGCTTGGAGAGAGGCGGTCAGCAGAGATCGTTTTTGGAGCTTGGTGAATATCCGTTCACTGTTGTGCATTTATCCCACCTTGGGATCCTATACTCGCCGGAGTATTTTAGTGAGAAAGGCTCGACCGTAGCCGTAAAGGAGAACCCTCCTAGAGATCCGTGTAACTGCTCATCCTAGTAGTGATCCTGTCCAGAAAGACTGAGATTTCCTGCATTGGAACTCTGTACTCATCCGAGTATTTTTTGTTGAGAATAGGCTCACCCGTAGCCGTGCGTTAGACTCCCCCGAGCGAAATTGTGAGGCTCGCCAGCAGCCTAAGCGCCTCGATAGAACTTTGGACCTTCCAAGGAACTAACATTAATGAACTCTACATTCATTTTCCGACTTTTTGTACAGATTGTAAAATAAACCAATTTAGTCCAGAATCGGATATTTTCAATGGTAACTAGTCTAGCTACCCGTGAATCAAGACGTTACAGTACCTACTTGCTCTGGAAATTATAGATATGGTGATGCACCAAAAGTGGCGGTTTTCTCCTTTCCAGAGGATAAAAACATTAGAAAAAGATGGCTCATGGCGATTCCACGAGCCGACTTTACACCATCAAAACGCAGCAAAGTCTGCGAACTTCATTTTCAAAACGATGGTATCGTCCGGAATGTATCGAAATTCAACAAAAAAACTGGTAAGTGTTCTACCTTTTCCATGAAACGTCTCCGTTTAAAAGTTGGTGCTATACCAAGTATATTTCCGAATTGCCCTAAATATCTCTCGAAAACTTGTCCCACCGTTCGTAAAAGCAGGGAAGATAAAATTCGTGAAAATGAGGAATCCAATTTATTGAGAGCTATCAACGAAAGCAAATCTGAGTTCATTGCTCATCATGAATCTATCTTTTCAAAATTTTAATAGGCTACTAGGAATTCTGGATTCATTACCCCATAAACAAAATTGGTTTAAGGTAATTGAGGAGTCAAAAGTTACTTTTTTCAAAATTTGTTTTAATCCAGGACCTGCAACAAATTACACTGTTGTAATACATTCAAATCTGAAAATGGAAACATTTATATGGCCAAGAAATTTCTGTAGATAACAATCAAATCAAAACACCCTGTCACGTTAATAATTTGGAAGTTATTAAAAATTGTTTGAATTTTATAAATGAAAAATTCTCCAGCCAACTATGGTAATAATCGCTTCAATTGCTTTTACAGTTCATTTGCCTTGATTTCCCATTTTTACAGATTTAATGAAGAAAACATTAATTGGATTTCTTTAGACTATGAGAAAGGGTTTTCTTTTCTATTTATGGTCGCATTTGAGAAACTATGATATTGGGCGGTACCAAGCTTGATTGACGTGTGTATTTTAGTTAATAAAAGTCATAAGCGAGTTTTTCACTATTTTTTAATTGAATTTACGATATAATTTTGGCTGGTTTTTTAGTAAGTTATTGCTTTTACTATTTACGCACATTCTCTGTTATCTGTTATCGTTAGTAAATAAGGAAGAAAGACGCAAGGGTGAGGAAGTTTCATTCTGAGATTATCATAGTTTTGACTAGGGAAAAACCATATTTACAAACTGCTGTAATAATTTGCAATAACGTACAATATTTTCCTGACGAATATTTTCCTTCTGTCTCGACGAATATAGAATATATTATGTATCGTTGTAGACAGATTTCACTGTATTAGGCTTTGAATATTCCAATACGGCGGTGGTCGTTCGCATAGCACGTATGACTACTAGGGAGACGCCATGACGGCAGCGGTCAGGCCTTGTTATCTCGGTGGTAACGATTGGATGTGGTTTTTTGGCATTGAGTCCTCCTGGGACATATTATGCCAGACTTAAGACAAAAAAACAAACTCTTGTTTTCTACGATTTTAAAACAAATTTAAAACAATTTCATTGCGCGTAAATATGTCTGTAAAAGATCCCAAGCATAATCTAATAAAATGAAATGAGTCAGGTGATAAAAAATGAATAGTATATAAAATCAAATGTGATGGATGAATCCAATGTCATGTATAAAGCTAAAAATGTTTGGGTGAGGATTCTCCCCAACCATGTCTTCTAAAACCAAGGTATATGAATTAAAATGTTTAAAACGTTGACGATTAAAATGAGAGCATTCTATTAAAATGTGTTTTACAGTTAGTGGGCAAATGCAGTAATTGCAGATTGGGTGATCGTCTCCGAGGAGGAGGTTATTCGTGTATGACCGATGCGGAGGCGTGTTAGTATTACATTTTGTCTTCTTGAAAATAGCGATTTCCATGGAGATATATTTTGTTTAATGGAGTGAAGTTTGTTCTCACTTTGTTCATTCCATTCGTTTTGCCATTTTACTTCTAAAAATTTATAAATGCTAGATTTTAAGTCACAATAAGGAATGGTATGATTAATATTGTTTACGGCAGATTTGGCGGTTTTGTCAACTATATCATTTCCCAATATCCCAACACATGGGATGGGATCCAACAAAATGAGGTTAAAATTTTTTGAACGGAGATGATAAATTTTTTCCAATGATTCTAAAACAATGGGATGACTGGCATGATCAGGATGTTTCAATGACTGTAAAACACTTAATGAATCGGTGAAAATGATGCATTTTTTATGACAATGATAGGATATATTTTGTAATGCTTTATATATGGCCATTATTTCAGCGGTAAAAACAGAACATGAAGAATGAAGTTTAAAGCTGTGGAGGGAATCATTAATGGTGAACGCAGCTCCAACATAGTTTGCCCTTTTAGATCCGTCCGTGTAAATTTGTATAAAATCAGTACTTTTCTTTATGTCTTTCAAAGAGTTGTTTGTAAATAATATCAGAGGTATCTGCTCTAAAGAAATTTTGAAACGGATTTTGGAATTCGAAATCATGATTGAACCAAAGTGAGAAAGCATACAGTTTTTTCTGGGTGACGTTTAGTGTAGAAATTTCGGTTCCGATCATCAAATCTTGCATTCTTAGGTGAAATGGAAGATGTTTTTGCTAGGTAAAGCCGTTTTAAATATGAACTGTGGTGAATGGTATGCAATGGGTGATGGAACGGTTGAGGTGATCCTAAAATAATATTCCAAGGACAACAATTGTCGCCTTAGGTCCAGTGATGGTTCAAATGTGTTTACATATAGGCTACTAACGGGTGACGTTCTAAAAGCACCGGAACTTAAACGTAAAGCTGTGTGATGAATAGTATTTAGAGTTTGAAGTGCAGATTTTCTGGCCGAACCATATACAAAGCATCCGTAATCTAATTTCGATCGTATTAGGGCTCTGTAAATTTTTAAAAGGCAAGTGCAATCAGATGCCCATGATAGTTTAGATAAAACTCGTAAAATGTTAAGAGCCCTTTTGCAATGTTTGCGTAGATTTAAAATATGCGGTTTAAAAGTTCTTGTCAAATAAAACACCTAAAAATTTAAAACTGTCCACGACATTAATTAAAATTTCGTTGCAGAATATTTCTGGGTCTAAGTGAAGGTTTCGCTTTCTGCAGGAAATGAACGCATGTGGTTTTAGAAGATGAAAAATTGAGCCCATTTTCGTTTGTCCAATTCGTAATTTTATTAACGGCCTGTTGAAGTTGTCTTTCTATTAATCGCATATCTCTTACTGCGCATGAAATTTGCAGGTCGTCAACGTAAATAAGACCTTTAACTGATGGAGGCAATTGCGAAACAATATTGTCAATTTTTAAAATAAATAAAGTTACACTTAAAACACTGCCTTGCGGTACTCCCTCCTCTTGAATAAAAACATCTGAGTATACCGATCCGACCTTTACTTTAAAATAACTTTTTGTAAAAAATTTTGAATAAAAATCGGCAGATTCCCTCTTATGTCATCTGTATATTAATACGTGAAGAATACGGTCTGAGCACATAGCTCTAAGTACCGGTCTCTCTAAGTTTCGGATTCTTCTAAATCTTCATTAAATAAATGTTCGACATCTTCACTCTAAAAACTGTTCTGAAATAGCAGTTTCACAGACATCAAGTCTCTGAAACTTAGTGATAAGTTGAATTCTCAAAATCGAAAGCGATTTCAAATCACATACTACTTTCGATAATACCGTTTCTATTTTCTTTAAAAAAAACTCAGAGGACAAAGCAGTTCTCAGCGCTTTTCGTTGCGTTTTTAAAACATTTAAATTCATTTTCAATCTAGGTTCAAAAGTTCTAAAAAGGCCAAAGCACCCAGTCCCGCCGAGGGTAGCACTATGTTAGAAAACAAGTTCGTAAAAATAAGTTCAGAAAGTCTTCACGGGCTGCATCTATCCGATGCCGAGTGCATTTGGAAATAAGCCAAAAAGCCTTTTAACACAACATATATAATTTTATTTAAAAATTATAAGACGACAAAAACATACATACCGTATACCGCCGAGATCAAACTTAATCTTACAAAATTCAGCTCGGAAGCTGACGTTACATTTCACGATTACTTCACTTCACCAATCGATAGTGTAAAAAATGGAAGTAAAATACATCGAAAAAGAACCTTCCTTACTCGTATCTAAACAGATATGAACTAAATCGTTCACAGTGTAATTCGTACATCCGAAAGCAATCTACATTTTTAGATATACTGTTTGAAATTATATCTTCTAGGTGGCACACAAGGCTAATTTCAATTCATCTACCCGTTCTGAATTGTCAGGGTCACCGTTGTAAGTCTATTCGGAATTAAATGTCGAACACTTTTCAAGTTCGTGTCTCATAATAGAGTAGGTGAATAGTGAAGCACGAAGCGGTAAAATGTGAAAAAATCGACAAGTGCTGCTTTGATTGACACGAAATGCGGCAGGAAAGTAGCAAATGTTTATGCATGAAACAAAACAAAGAATTACATACAAAGATGAAAAAATTGAATTTTCATAAATTATAAGATGAAGTCATATTGGAGCCATTAAAAAATGTTTAAATCCAAAACAAACAAAAACGACATTAATAGGGTATGTGACAACCCCTCATACAAAGTTTACATCTTGTGACCATGCTTTCCATGAGGTGATCAACCACCCCAGAGTCAAGTAATCGCCATTCCTCCTGTAGAGCAGTTTGCAACTCTGAGGGTGGGAAACGTAGCACGGCCGAGGGCATCCCAAAGATTTTCAGTGGGATTAAGGTCGGGCGAGTACGCCGGCCAATCCATACGCGCAATCCCCTCACTCTCCAGGTAGTCGTCGACGATATTGGCTCGATGGGAACGCGCATTATCATCTATTAAAACGAAAGCAGGACCAACTGCTGCAGCGTAAAATCTCAGTGGGTTCTAGGACTTCATCCCGAAATACCGGACAGCCGTCACAGAACCCCGTCTATAGATATGCAGGTCGGTGCGATATCCCAACGAAATACCTGCCCACATCATGATGCTTCCACCTCGGAATGTGTGATGCTCGATGTTCTGGGCCGATTGCGTGTGCCTTGTTCTCTCCAGACCCTTTCACGCTTGCCATCTGGCTCCGGGGCAAATCTCGACTCATCCGTGAACATAACGTTGGCCCAATTCACATGTTGTCGACACCACTTTAATCGTGCCCCTCTGGATTGGACGGATAGAGGAACACAAACTTGTGGTACCCGGGCGTACAGTCCATTCATGTGTAGCCTTCGGCGAACAGTATTGGCAGATATCGTCTTACCAATGGACGCAGCAACCATAGATGTCACACAAGTGGAGGTCGCTCTTCGATTCCGCTTGGCTAAAACAGGAATATATCGATCTTCCACGGCGGTCGTAACCCTCGGGCGACCGGCCACAGGTCTTCTGACAATTGTTTCGAATTGTTTCCATAATCGTGAAATGACGGAATGATGAATGCCGATGAAAAGAGCAACATCTGTGATTGATTGTCCTGCTTCAAGGCGTCCCACAGAACGCCAGCGCTCACTGTCTGCCATTCGTCTTCTGGAAGCCATAGAAACACATCTGTCTTGAAAAGTAATCGTACGAAAGTTCTAAACACTTTTAATCAGCACTTACCTGAAATTCCTCTAACCTTTCACAATGCTGGCTTCTTATACGACTGCCTTTTTTGCATATTTCTCGACACGAAACCGTGATTGGTTGTTACAGAACATATTTGCATACTTCCATCTACCTCTGCAGCCTCTCAAATTCAGATTGGCTTCCGGAAATTAACATTTTCTCCTCAGTGCTTAACTTTTGGCAGTGAGTGTATTTACACGTTCAGTAACACGCTCGTATTTCTCGCAAATTTTGAAGATCTGCTCCCAATGCAACAGCACAATCGGAAATGACGTCATTTTTGCGAAAGTCTGCAGAATGAGGAATGTTGTACCTTCCACAATTTCTTTTGTCATACATAGATCTCTTTTAAGAATCTTAAGATTCCACAGTACTAAAAGTGAAATATTTATTCATTTTGCTTATAAAAGAATCCCATACTTTCGGCGAAAGCAAAATTCCTCCTTTCGTGGGCTGCAGGCTTTCACTCATCCGTAACGTACTTCCTAATATGGACTGGTTAATCCAGTGAACTTGTTTCCAAGGTGTAACATCGTATCATGCAGCGAATCCACTGTTATTTTTGGTTTTTCCTCCAACAGACAATGCACCCTTTCAGCAATACGAACTCTTTTCATAGGACTAGGCTGAACATAATTTTGCTTCACTTTCAATGCAAAATTACTTCTGAAACTTATGATCAACAAACGTTGCAGCCACTGATAGAAGTGATATCTGAGTGGTATATAACATACTTCCCAAGAGCAATCCACCAATCAGAGAAGCTTCAATAATCACGTGATACTAAGAAAATCCCTACCTGGTCAACATATAGCAACATCCCTAACCGGTATAATTGCATCAGCCTACCACTCTACATTCATGTTCTAACATAAATGTTTTTGTTGCCAAAATCATGCAAAAACTTGCATTGCAATACGTTCAGACAAGTAACCTGACATCACTCGTCATATCGTTGCCACTTCATTTTAGCTACACTTTTTTAAAATTTTGTCAGTGAGTTGTTTTTAAAAATAACTCAACTCCATTCTTAGGAAGCATTAAAGCAACTCAACTCCATTCCTAGAAAATAGAAAATAATCTCTTTCAAAGCAGCATCAATCTACTCAACTCCAATGCTATTGCATCATCCACCACTACGATTTTAAAACCTGTTTCATTACATTCATATTCGATGTTGCCACTCATTAAAGAAAACTTTCGTGCAATTAATAAAATAAACTTTCAATTAAAACAACTCAACTCCATTTCTAGAAAATAGAAATTAATTTCATGAAAAGCACAGGAACTCAACTTTACATGACGTCACATTGAAATCTCAAAACAAAAAGTGCAAAACGTAAACACACCTACGTCACGTGTTACTTAAAGTTTGAAATGTTTCCATTCATCAACAAAGAAATTTTTTTACAAAAACAACTCGGCTCCAGCATATCGATACGTCGCTTCCGGTTACGTCACCTGGCCACACCCCTTTGGATGTAGTCTCAGAAAAACGCTGCATACTACTCGCCCAGGTCCTCTATTTATCTCCTACTTGCGCTATTGTATTGTTTTAATATGCACTCACTGCCAAAAGGGGGTTAAGCACGGAGAGGAAAATGTTAATTTCCGGAAGCCAATCTGAATTTGAGAGGCTGTGTTTCGCTGCAGAGGTAGATGGAAGTATGCAAATATGTTCTGTAACAGGCCAATCGCGGTTTCGTGTCGAGAAATATGCAAAAAGGCAGTCGTATAAGCCAGCATTGTGAAAGGTTAGAGGAGTTTCATGTAAGTGCTGAAAAAATGTGTTTAGAGCTTTCGTACGATTAGTTTTCAAGACAGACGTGTTTCTATGGCTTCCAGAAGACGAATGGCGGATAGTGAGCGCTGGCGTTCTGTGGGACGCCTTGAAGCAGGACAATCAATCAGATGTTGCTCTTTTCTTTGGCGTTTATAATTGCACATAAATTTTAACAAATAGAACTCTATTTTAACTTTGTCTCCCTGTGGTGGCTTGTTGAGTGTTTTAAATTTTTAAGCTGGATTTTAAATTACTTCTTATTATATTGGACCATTATTTTAAATTAATTGACCAATTACATTTTTCCAAGACTTGAACTTTAAACTCATTTTATCATGGACATGAAATTATATCTTATTATATTAGACCACTATCCCTTTAATATTTTAATTAATAGACCAAATACACTTTTCTAAATTTTAAAATTACTTTTACATCCTTGACACCCCTCTATATATATAGGGCGCCAACTTTCATGGTGAAGTGTGGGTCTATTCGTACCTTCGCACTTCTTCAGCCCCACATACTTCTCCTCGATCCGCACGTATTTATATCCCTCATTGACTTCTTTTCTATTTTTAACTTCTTTTTTTAATGATACCACTCAGCACACCGCAACGAGAATGTTAAACTTTTGGAAAAATTTTTTACTGACCTTTGAAGATTTTTACTAAGTCCAAACATCACAGACCATAGTGGAACACCACAACGAAACTGGTGCAAAAATTTTTCCAAGTCCAAATTAGCACACCACAATGAAAAATAAAAAAAGAAGAGGGAAAGGAGGAGAAAGATCGAGGATAAAGAACAAAGAAAGAGGAGGAGGTAAACCAAAATCCTACTTACACCTCTACTTGCGTCATCCTGGACCACGCTCCCAAGTGCTACGCCTTCCGGGTTGTTCCCACCGTGCTAAGATCATCACTCACTTGTCTACCCATCTGCCCCATCCAGCCTGCGATTTTGAAGCCATCCTCGTCTCTCCATGCGACCACCATCATCAATTTTAGACTATCTTCGTTTTTTGCCCTCTTGTAAAATTGAGCACACATAAAAAAGTTGCCAACACTATGTTCGGCCCCTGAGTGGCCTCTTGGTCTGTAAAATTTTTTAAATGTTTTAATAAAAGTTCTTCCGCGCGCGCGCCCATGTTGGAGGTAAGTACGCTCCCGTCCGTTGGGCGGGTGACCCGGATCCTCCTCTACGTGCTGGTGGAAGTCAAACTCTACTCCCCGCCCCACGCACAAAACTCGAAGCCGCTAGGCGAGTTGGGGTGCGCAGGTCTCAAAAACCAATTGTCTTAATACCTGTGGCCGATCGCCCAAGGGTTCCGGCCCCCGCAGAAGATCGATATATTGCTGTTTTAGCCAAGCGGAATCGAAGAGCGACCTCCACACGTGTGACATCTATGGTTGCAGCGTCCATTGGTAAGATATCTGCCACTACTGTTCGCCGAAGGCTATACACGAATGGACTGTACGCCCGGGTACCACGAGTTTGTGTTCCTCTATCCGTCCAATCCAGAAGTGGTGTCGGCAACATGTGAATTGGGGCAACGTTATGTTCACGGATGAGTCGAGATTTGCCCTGGAGCCAGATGGCAAGCGTGTAAGGGTCTGGAGAGAACAAGGCACACGCAATCGGCCCAGAACATCGAGCATCACACATTCCGAGGTGGAAGCATCATGATGTGGGCAGGTATTTCGTTGGGATATCGCACCGACCTGCAGATCTGTGACGGCTGTCCGGTATTTCGGGATGAAGTCCTAGAACCCACTGAGATTTTACGCTGCAGCGGTTGGTCCTGCTTTCGTTTTAATAGATGATAATGCGCGTTCCCATCGAGCCAACATCGTCGACGGCTACCTGGAGAGTGAGGGGATTGCGCGTATGGATTGGCCGGCGTACTCGCCCGACCTTAATCCCACTGAAAATCTTTGGGATGCCCTCGGCCGTGCTGTGTCTGCACGTTTCCTACCCTCAGTCACTCTGAGTTGCAAACTTAATCTACAGGAGGAATGGCGGTTACTCGATTCTGGGGTGGTTGATCACCCCATGGAAAGCATGGTCACACGCTGTAAACTTTGTATGAGGATGATGACATACCCTATTAATGTCGGTTTTGTTTGCTTTGGATTTAAACATCATTTTGTTAACGACTAAAACGACTTCATCTTATAATTTATTAAAATTCAATTTTGTTTTCATCTTTGTATGCAATTCTTTTGTTTCATGCATGAACATATTTGCTACTTTCCTGCCGCATTTCGTGTCAATCAAAGCTTACTTGTTTTTTTTTTGCATTTTACCGCTTCGTGCTTAACCTTTGGCAGTGAGTGTACTTTTTGATATTTTGAATTTGTCATCTATGGATTTTTTATTTCGTCTTGCTTTTGGCGCTGCTTGTCCATTACTGAACCTTGCGCGCCACAAAACAAACCCCCAAACAACTTGTTCTCACGTTCGCCAGTCATATTCAATGAATATGACTGGCGAACAGCTTCTCATGCTCAGTTATTAAAGACTGGATTGGACTTGAACCCGTCGATAGTGTGGATGCGAGAACACCTTTTTCATTGCTTGGCTCTTTTAGAAACTTTCATTTTCCGTGATAACTAGGATTTTCATATTGGACAGCTCGGCACTTAATGCTCGAGAAAGCGTAGGATTAAAATTAAAAAGATACGCATAAACATTCTGTTGAAACTGGATTTATTAACTCGATCAATAAAAAGAGTGAAGACTAAAAGCATCTTACAGGTTTACGACTGGTATTGAAATGTATAAGAAGTTAAAATATGATAAATGGAGAGCGGATCTTGGCAATGCTGGCACGATGGAGTGGTTTCCCCGACCAATAAAAATCTATGAGTGATTCGTGAATGGCCGATGCGAAGACGTGTTAAAATGACGTCGAACCGTCGGGATGGTAGTGACGGTAGGGGTGAGATTGTCGGCTGGATGTTGTGGAGCTTGTTGCTCTGCTCACTCGTCTTCGCGCCATTCGTTCCATACGATATCCCGTACAAAATGACGTAGATCATCGTATGGAATACGAATATCAAGTGGAATCACTGTATTTTTCGCTGCATCATCGGCCAGTTCATTGCCGATAATTCCGACGTGTCCCGGTATCCAACAAAAAATGATACCGAAGCCACGACGGACAAGCCTGTTATGAAGTTTTAAAATGTTATGAGCCAAAGGGTGTCTTGGAGAATCCGAATTCAAGGATTCCAAGACACTCTTAGAGTCAGTGTAAAATATAAAATTGCCAGTATTGAGTCTGGAAACATATCTCAGTGCTTTGTAAAGAGCTAAAAATTCAGCGGTAAAAACAGAAATAAAAGATGGTAATGAGAAATTAAAAGTGACGGATTCGCAAATAAAAGCATAGCCGGCATAATTGAGTGATTTTGAACCGTCAGTATAAGCTGCTGTGTGATTTGAAAAATTATGACGGTGAGCGAGAAAAAGCTGTTTATAAATGATTGAGCTGGTATTAGATCTCTCTAAACCTGGAAATAAATTTAAGAATGATATTGCATGAGATTTCCAGGGTGAGATGGTGAAAAGAGGTCTCTCAGCTACATCAAATGAGTGAAGGGGCGTATTCCTCAGGGCATTTCTCATGCGTAGCCCGAAAGTTGCAATACAAGAGGGTCGATTCGAAAATAGGCGAGCAAGATAATTACCCAGGAGTGAATTTTGCAGTGGATGGTCCGGATGTTCTAAGACTCGGTAGTACTGTCGTAACGACAACAAAAGACGTGTAGAAGCCAAAGATGGTTCGTGGCAAATCACATACAGGCTTTTGACGGGTGAAGTGCGAAATGCTCCGGAACAGATCCTTAGTACAGTGTGATGCACAGTATCGAGCTTTCGTAACACAGACTGACGGGCAGAGCCATAAGCTGCACACCCATAGTCTAGTCTGGAACGAATTAAATCTCGATAGATATTCAACATGGAGGACCGTTCTGCTCCCCAAGATGTTTTTGAGAGTACTTTTAAGAGATTGAGCTTTTTCTCGAAAGACATCCGCAGTTTCACGACGTGAGGGAGGAAGGTAAGTTTTTGGTCGAAAATGATACCTAGAAATCTTACTCTCTCCTCCACTGCAATCCTAATACCACCCAGGAAGATCTCTGGGTCAGGATGTGGGTTCCGACGTCGGCAGAAATGAACACAAGATGTCTTTTGAGTGGAGAAGCTGAAACCGTTCTCGTCACTCCAACACGTTAAACGAAGGACACCTGACTGAAGTTGTCGCTCAATGTACCGCATGTCTTTACCTTGGCAATGAATGCTCAAGTCGTCCACATACAAATTACCCTGGACAGTTGAAGGCAGTTGGTTTAATATGTTATTTATTTTTATTGAAAATAGAGTAACGCTGAGGACACTACCCTGAGGAACACCCTCTTCTTGAATGAAAATATCCGAAAGCGTAGAGCCGATACGGACTTGAAACTGTGGAGTGGCTAGAAATTTTTGAATAAATACTGGTAGATGGCCTCGAAACCCAAGAGAATGTAAATCACGGAGGATTCCATATCGCCAAGTGCGATCATACGCCTTCTCCATGTCGAAAAAAATGGAGACCAGATGGTTTCGGCGTAGAAATGCACGGCGAACTTGAGTTTCGAGTGATAAGATGTTGTCTACCGTTGAGCGGCCAACCCAGAAACCGCTTTGAAATGGTGAAAGAGCCTGAGTTGTCTCCAAGATGTAAGTGAGACGATAATTCACCATCCTTTCAAAAAGTTTGCACATGCAGCTGGTGAGTGCTATTGGGCGATAGTTATACGGATTGGTGGACTCTTTTCCAGGTTTTGGAAAGGGTATAACTATGGCACGTATCCAAGCCAAAGGGAAGATATGTTCCTCCCATATACGATTAAAAAGGTGTAAGATGTTAAGAAGGGATTGACGGGAAAAGTGTTGCATCATGATATAAGAGACGCCATCAGGGCCAGGTGCTGTCATTCTGGTCCCTTTAAGGCATCTCATCAATTCCTTTTCTGTAAATCGACAGTTATAGGCGAGTTCGGTGCGAGAGTGGAAATTTAGACGATGGGATTCTGCGCGATGTTTTGCGCGTTGATTGGTTGGTTGGTTGATTTGGGTTTTATGGCGCAAGATCCAAAAGAGGATAAGCTGCGCCAAACACAAGATATTAAAATTAGGAGATGTAGTCACCACTTTCAAGTCACAAATCCACCATATGGAAATGTAATGAATAAAACCAATTGAAATACATAAAAATTAATTAAGAATATAAAACCTCAGCCTGTAAAATCGTATATATATATTTTTAGAGAGAACTGAGATGGGGATACCCCATCTCAGTTCTATAAAACTTGATGAAATTAAATTTAAAATCTTAGATATGTGGTAAAAATCCAGAACCATGAAGAAATCTAAAAAGCAATGGATGGGGAGGTTGACCCAAAAGGTCTGATAAAAGTGGTAATGAAGTTTTAAAAAATTGTCTATAAAGATGTCTAAGAAATGTACAAGAAGTTAAAATATGATAAATGGAGAGTGGATCTTGGCAATGCTGGCACGATGGAGTGGTTTCCCCGAGCAATAAAAATCTATGAGTGATTTGTGAATGGCCGATGCGAAGACGAGTTAGAATGACGTCGAACCGTCGAGATGGTAGTGACGGTAGGGGTGAGATTGTTGGCTGGATGTTGTGGAGCTTGTTGTTGTTCTGCTCACTCCAGTCTTCGCGCCATTCGTTCCATACGATGTCCCGTACAAATTGACGTAGATCATCGTATGGAATACGAATATCAAGTGGAATCACTGCAGTTTTCGCTGCATCATCGGCCAGTTCATTGCCGATAATACCGACGTGTCCCGGTATCCAACAAAAAATGATACCGATGCCACGACGGACAAGCCTGTTATTAAGTTTTAAAATATCATGAGCCAAAGGGTGTCTTGGAGAATCCGAATTCAAGGATTCCAAAACACTTTTAGAGTCCGTGTAAAATATAAAATTGCCAGTACTGAGACTGGAAACATATTTCAGTGCTTTGTAAAGAGCTAAAAATTCAGTGGTAAAAACAGAAATAAAAGATGGTAATGAGAAATTAAAAGTGACGGATTCGCAAATAAAAGCACAGCCGGCATAATCGAGTGATTTTGAACCGTCAGTATATACTGCAGTGTGATTTGAAAAATTATGACGGTGAGCGAGAAAAAGCTGTTTATAAATGATTGAGCTGGTATTAGATCTCTCTAAACCTGGAAATAAATTTAAGAATGACATTGCATGAGATTTCCAGGGTGAGATGGTGAAAAGAGGTCTCTCAGCTACATCAAATGAGTGAAGGGGCGTATTCCTTAGGGCATTTCTCATGCGTAGCCCGAAAGTTGCAATACAAGAGGGTCGATTCGAAAATAGGCGATCAAGATAATTATCCAGGAGTGAATTTTGCAGTGGATGGTCCGGATGTTCTAAGACTCGATAGTACTGTCGTAACGACAACAAAAGACGTGTAGAAGCCAAAGATGGTTCGTGGCAAATCACATACAGGCTTTTGACGGGTGAAGTGCGAAATGCTCCGGAACAGATCCTTAGTGCAGTGTGATGCACAGTATCGAGCTTTCGTAACACAGACTGACGGGCAGAGCCATAAGCTGCACACCCATAGTCTAGTCTGGAACGAATTAAAGCTCGATAGATATTTAACATGGAGGACCGTTCTGCTCCCCAAGATGTTTTTGAGAGTACTTTTAAGAGATTGAGCTTTTTCCCGCAAGACATCCGCAGTTGCACGACGTGAGGGAGGAAGGTAAGTTTTTGGTCGAAAATGATACCTAGAAATCGTACTCTGTCCTCTACTGCAATCCTAATACCACCCAGGAAGATCTCTGGGTCAGGATGTAGGTTCCGACGTCGGCAGAAATGAACACAAGATGTCTTTTGAGTGGAGAAGCTGAAACCGTTTTCGTCACTCCACCGCGTTAAGCGATGGACAGCTGACTGAAGTTGTCGCTCAATGTACCGCATGTCTTTACCTTGGCAATGAATGCTCAAGTCGTCCACGTACAAATTACCCTGGACAGTTGGAGGCAGTTGGCTTAATATGTTATTTATTTTTATTGAAAATAGAGTAACGCTGAGGACACTACCTTGAGGAACGCCCTCTTCTTGAATGAAAATATCCGAAAGCGCAGAGCCGATACGGACTTGAAACTGTCGAGTGGCTAGAAATTTTTGAATGAATACTGGTAGATGACCTCGAAACCCAAGAGAATGTAAATCACGGAGGATTCCGAATCGCCAAGTGCGATCATACGCCTTCTCCATGTCGAAAAAAATAGACAAGATGGTTTCGACGCAGAAATGCACGGCGAGCTTGAGTTTCGAGTGATAAGATGTTGTCTACCGTTGAGCGGCCAACCCAGAAACCGCTTTGAAATGGTGAAAGAGCCTGAGTTGTCTCCAAGATGTAAGTGAGACGAGAATTCACCATCCTTTCAAAAAGTTTGCACATGCAGCTGGTGAGTGCTATTGGGCGATAGTTATACGGATTGGTGGGATCTTTTCCAGGTTTTGGTTTTGCGCGTTGAAATGTGTCCGAATAATTGGTAGTACTGGAAGCTGTAGACAGCACGCGCAATGGCGTTGGCTATCTCGACAGCCTCTGACACATTTTGTCCATTCTCTTCTACGAACGAAATGGAGTGCTCGGAATATAATCCCATCGCTTTCCGTACTCGATCCCATAACTGTTTGGAGGAAGTGGCAGGTGTTATGCCTGAAACATACCTTATCCAAGATTCCCTCTGGCTTTGACGTCGCACTTGGCGAGCGTTAGCTTTCGCACGTTTGAAGATTTTCTGTTGTGGGGTATCGGCGCAAAATACCCCAAGCCTTCCTTTGGATCTTAGTCGCTGCAGTGCATTCAGGAGTCCACCATGGTTTACGATGTTTATGAAAGGAGGGAGATTTCTTGGGGATAACCGTATCAGCAGCTTTAATTATAACATCGGTGACTCTTGTTATCGCCTCATCTATGCTGTCTACTACCATCTGGTCTGATATAGTGGCCCGAGATGTAAAATTAGGCCAGTCGGCTGCTTCATATATATATCGTGACGGGCGGCAAACAGGATCATTTCCACTAATATGAGTTACGAATGTTGGGAAATGATCGCTGTTGCGCAGGTCACTACCGACAAAAAAGGAGAGTAAGGGAAGAATTGAAGGGGAGCACATGGCGAGATCGATTGCATGGAAGGATCTAGATGGCTCGTGGAAGTAGGTATCCTCACCGTTATTGAGCAGACAGAGACAGCGATCTGTGATCAATTGTTCTATCTGTCGCCCACGGGAATTGGTATCCCTACTTCCCCAAAGTACACTATGGGCATTAAAGTCACCGAGTATAATGAATGGCACCGGCAGTTGATCGACCAAGTTCTCAGGGCTCTGTTGTTGGATGGAATGATTTGGTGGTAAATATAGCGTACAGATGGTAATCATCCGTCGTACTTGTACTCTAACCGCAACAGCTTGCAAAGGGGTGTTTAGTGAGAGGCCTAAAGATGGATATTCAAGGGAGGTGAAGAGAGCAACACCACCCGATGCTCTTCCATCATTACTGCCATCTCTCCTATTACAAGTATAACGACGGATCTTCGCCGTGTCAGACGACTTCAGGTATGTTTCCTGAAGTGCGACACAGGCGGGATGGTACTATGCAATCAGGGTTTTTACATCATCCATCTTATTTCGAAAGCCACGACAGTTCCAAGATATGAAAGATCCTATCATTGATTGATAGGAGGAGCAGATTTCTCATTTTGCCCTGGAGGTATTTTCATTTCGTAATTTTCGTCTTCTTCCGACAGGCCCGAAGCATGAAGATTTAATTCGATATCTTCGGCTGCACGCCGAAGTATTTTTATTGGTATTTTATTGTTTTGTAAAAATCTGTGCGTTCTAGAGTTGCAATCGGTTTTCTGTTTTTTTATGGTTTTAATTTTCCTAATAGATGATTTTGTTATCTGTGGACGGGAGTCGGGTCTACTGGAGGACGGACGAGGGGTTGATGTGCTCACAGTTTTAGATGTTGATTGAGTTTCATTTGCAGAAGTTTGCGGAGTTATTGAAAAGTTTACTGGTGGTAGATGAGTTTCAAAAGGGGAATCAGTTTGTGTGGCTATTGTATTGTATGTTTTGGCAGTTATTTTGGCATATGAAGCGCCAGACTTGGGAGTTCGGGATTCCACAAGCCTGCGAGCTTCAGGAAATGAAAGATTTTGTAAAATTTTAACTGTCTGAACCTCCTTCTCAAATTCCCATTTGGGGCAAGATCTGGAGAAAGCAGGATGATCTCCACCGCAATTGATACAATGAGAAGATTTAGTGCGATTGATACAACGAGCACATTTAGTGGGGCTCCGGTAAGAGAATTTAGAGTGTCAGAACCCCTGGCAGTTGAAACAGCATAGGGATTCGGAATGAACGGATGGACTGGGCAACTAAGATATCCTGCTGATACGGGAAGGTAGTGACGGCTGGTCGAAAGTAAGAATCAGATGTTTAGTTGGCAAGATTTTATCATCTCGCCTTGACCTGATGGTTATTCGTCGCACGCCACAGACGTGTTCGTCACGTAGGTTCTCCAGAATCTCCTCTTCAGATGTATTCAGGAGGTCAGGTTCAGAGATAACTCCCCTTGAAAAGTTCAACATTTTATGTGGGAAACGGAAAATGTGCCAAGACTTGTAGCATTATTTAGGAGGTTTGACTGAGTGTGTGTGTTATTGGAAGTTTCAATTAAAAGGTCACCGGAACGCAGTTTTTTGATTGATTTCACTGTGCCTATAAACGATTGAATAGTTTTATTTATAAAAAAAGGGGAGGTTTTTGAAAAAGACTGATCTGCATTTTGTTCATCGTTGTGTATTAATTTTACTAGAAAGAAATGGACATTGGATAAAGGAGGACTTTGTTGCTCCCTTCGAGAGGGAGAAGAAACGGAAGAATTGTCATTCAGTTTTTTTAAAAGATAATCAGGGCCTGCAGCACCACCCACCACCGAGCCCAACAAGGGGATGCAGTCTGTACCAGTGCTAACAGGGCACATACGCTTTCAATCACCCCTGTGGCAGCCACCACCCTTAACGTGTTGCTCAGTAGGTGACCGATCGCTTGATCTCTATCCGACGACAAAGTCCAATCGACCAGCCAATTGATGCACACGGGGACAATGTACACCTCCCGTTTACACGAAGCTGAGGCCAAAGCAGTGTGTTGGAACAGTATATCGTCACTCAACTGCCAGGATCCCCTTTTCCAGGGACACGGGACTCCACGCACGGCAAACACGTGGGTGATATAATCCCCAAGAAGGAGCTGAAGGTAACAGATTGACGAAAAGCTTCTCAAGGGGAGCCCTCACCTCCAAAGAGGCAACCACGAGGGAGGAAGTAAAAGCAAAAAGCAGAAGGGGAGGGGAGAAGAATGAAAAAAAGGGGAGATCACTCGGGTACCCAGGGGTTTTGAAGCCCGTACAAACCTAAAGGAGGTATGCCCCTGGGGGCTGTCCAATAAGGAAACAATGAGATTCGTTTTCTGGCCCCTTCCTTCACAAATCCAGCTTTTATTACCATCGGTTTGATTTCTTGGTGAAGTCATTTTATCTAAAAGATTTCCCAAAAGATCATAGTTATTGTATACATATAGTCTCATTATATTTACAGTTCATTCCACTGCCATTCTTCAAAAATGGTCGTGGACCTGACAGCTTAGAAACTGGAACACAGAAAAAAGCATACCTGAAAGGTCACTTATTGGTGAAGGAGATGAAGGTAAGGCCATAGGCAATGAGCCATCAGATGACGTTTTCTTTCGGTTGTTTCAAAAACTGTTGGTCCCATCTCTTCCGTTGCTGAAGCCATTTCATCTAGAAGATTTCCCAAATATACTGTACTTATTCAAAGTACTCACGTTCTATTTACAATCAGTGGTGTATCAAGTCGTTTTGAGACCCTAGGTGCAAGTAACTTTGAGTCCCCTTGTCAGAAATTATTCTCACGTTTGCTAACCAATTTACATTTATATATTTTCATCACTCAAATGTAAATTAAATTGTTATAATTAATCAGTAAATATAATTTATACAATAATAATAATTAATTTAATATTCATAGTTAAGTACAAGTAAAGCTTTCATAAAAACTTAAGTGTAAGTAAAAGTTAACCTAGCAATCTAATAAGCTATTTCTCCAAGTTAAAATGTATATTAATTATTGTGATTCACTAAACGCTAAATTCCACTGCTAAAATAATTGCCGAATTTTTAAAAACTCACTGCGCTGAAGTAACATAAAATTTTCACACATTCTTTGGAAATTATGAACTTTTATATCGTTTGCAAATTTTCAACCTGTCATAGAATGATGGTAAGGAAAAAGTTAAATCCATTTTAGTTTTATGTAATTTTGATAATTAAAGAAAAACCTCAGATTATATCATACATCCTCAGATTATGGATATAGAGAACATAATCGTGGCTCTTTAAGGAAAAATAGTATAGACAAGCTCTTTATCTGCATGTTTACAATACATCAAATTGCCATTGTTCAAAAGTGGTTCGTTGTTCACAACTCACAAATCGAAACCCAAAAAGAAGGCATACCTGGAAGTCCATCAATTGATGAAGGTGAAGCAGTAGGCAACTGAGAAGCGCTTCGAGTATATAAGGTAGGTTCAAGCACTACGGCGACGAAATATAGTGGACCAAAATGACGTATGTCGAGGTGGTAGAGCCTTCGAGAAAGTCAATCTATTCGATTCACAGCAAGATTTCCAAGGCGCTGTTATCCAAGCTGCCTGCAGGTAAGGTCTGCGACTTGTTGGATAAAGAAACAATGCAGATGATCAAGGTATTTCTTTCAGATAAGTTATATAATTAGTAAAAAAAGATAAGGTCCATACCTTATCTTTTTGATAGGTATGCATCTTGAGATAGGGAAGGAGGAAGTGGAACCTGGCTTGAAACTCGATTTAATTCCTTTAGCCAGAACCTTGGAGTAAAGTCGTGAGGGTTTGACAGTTTTACACAAAGATTTGGTGTTCAAAAGAGAAAATTCCTGAATAGAATAAATAAGATTTGGAACAGATGTAGTATAGACCCCCCAATCCATTTGGCGACTTTATTTCGTCACCAACCCTCAATTTCGTTTTATGTGGTTTTTGGTAACCCTCCACTTATCTCCACTCCATTCTAACAACCCTACAGCGTCCCTACGCTATGTATATATAGACCGCGTACCATAACCATTTTCATTTTGTCCACCAGTAGCTATTGCAGTAGGACGCGATTAGGATCCAGGGATTTCGAGCCAGGTTGTACCATTTTAATCTTATTTTTTAGTTATAAGTATTTTTAGTAATCTTATTTATTAGTAGTCATGTCCGTTGAAAGTACTATTTCAAAGTTTCAGGAGTTATTTGGGAGTCAATTAAGCTTTAAATTTTCTAAAAGACATACTTTTGGTCGCCCTGGCCTGGCTAATCGCTTGTTTCTAATTCATTTGGCCCAGGAGACAAATGGTTTTTGGATATTTTAATGCAGGCGCGCTTGATAGCCTAATGCGATCCACCAATGCGATCGAGAGCACATGGAGGCACGTTAAGGCAACCTTGCCTACACACAATAGACAAAGGGAATTTAAATTCTATTTGGCTTATTACATGTTCTTAAAATCGTGCGTGGAACAGAAAATTGACTGTTTCGCAAAATTTATGGAAATTGTAAGGGATGTAAATTGGGCGGAATTCAAAATTACGGTTTAATGATTTATTTTTAAATTTCTGCCGATATTTAATTTTTTTCGCATTTGTGTGGCTGTTTTGAAATTTCGTTTTCCATTTAACAAAAAAATCGAATAGGGTGCGACTGAGGGTTCAGTTCACGACTGGCAGCCCCGTTTAAACAGGAAACCCTCATTTACAGTGAAATCTGTTTAAAAGATTAGAATAAATTTATTCAACCTATGCAGTTTTTTTTGTAATACATCTGTTAAATAATGTCGCCAAGTAACGTCAGGGTTGGCGACGAAAAAAAGTCGCCAAATGGATTGGGGGTCTATACTACATCAGTTCCAGAGTTAATTTGGTACAGCTGCAGTCTCCGCCACGCGGAGTGACAACGAATTTTGGCGCAGCTTTTGGAATAGTTATAAGCGACTCATACCAGATGATGGTAACCCATTTTTTTTCTGGTTAGGGTTATCGTGTTTTTATGGGAACCTTGCCGGCGTCCAGCATTACTTGTTCTTTTCAGTTTGGACACAGTCAAGAGCGGTTCTTTTTTTTCAGGCTATTGCATCAGGTTGCATTTTTCCTATCTATTTTGTTTTATTAGTCTTATTTCTAGTATTCCTTATTTTTTAAGATGCCTTCTATTTTTAGTGTAGTCGATAAGTTTCAGAAGAATTTTTCTCGCAACTTAAAGTTTACTTTTTCTGGTGGTAGACAAACTTACGGGACTGAGGGAGTAGTTAATCGTTTTTTTTGTTACGAGTTGTGTCGCGATAAAGAGCTTTTTTTAACTTTTTTAAAGGAATCGGGATTAATTAAATCGAAATTTTCTTGCGATAAATGTAACGGGGATATGACTTTTTCTGTTAGGAATTCAGTTAGCGATGGTTACACGTGGATTTGTAGAAATCGTAGGGATAATCAGCCATGTCGTAGCTATAAATCTATTAGACACTGGTCATGGTTCCGTAAGAGCAATTTGAAGCTGGAGATTTTTTTTACATACGAGATTTTAAGGGGTACAAAGACAGGATATCGCGGGGGAGTACTTTTTTGCGGCCCAAACTTTAGCCGATTGGCGGCAGTTTGTGAGCGAGGTAATTTATGATTTTGTGGAAATGCAATCAGAAAAAATAGGGGGTAGGTAAGGTAGTTGAAATTGACGAGTCTAAATTTGGAAAACGTAAGTATAATAGGGGAGGAGAGTTGAAGGCCAGTGGGTTTTGGGGATAGAAAGAGGATCAGGAAAGATGTTTTTGGTAGCAGTTCACGATAGGTCAGTGGATACACTTGTGAACGTTTTAACGCAATGGGTTGAGAAGGGAACAACGATTCACTCAGACTGTTGGAAGGGGTATTTACATTCAGAAAATAGTTTAGAAAGCAAGGGGTTTAAGCATTTAACAGTAAATCATTCGTTTACTTTTGTAGACCCTGTAACTAAGTGCCACACGAATACTATTGAGACAACGTGGAGGCATGTTAAAAGCACGCTTCCCACCCACAACCTCCCTTTCACTTTTATTTAGAGAAATATTTATTCCAGAAAAATTGTTCGGCCTTAAATATTGATCCTTTTAACAGGTTTTCGGAAATTGTTAGGGATATAGATTGGGAGGATTGTAAACCAGAGTAAGGTTCATTTACCCTGTGCCTCCACATTGTCTCAATTGTATTCGTTTTGATATTTTTTGTGTATATTTAATCAAGATTTCAATATTAATTTTGATATTTGTTGTGTATACTTAATCCTGATTTTCAATATTTTACTAGTATATGTGTATATTTAATCCAGATTTTCTTTCATGGTTTGCTTTGAAATTTCGTTTTCCATTTTAAAAAATTGAATGGGGTGCAACAGAGGGTTCAGTTCACGACTGGCAGCCCCGTTTAAACAGGAAACCCTCATTTACAGTGAAATCTGTTAAAAGATTAGAATAACTTATATTCAACTTATGTACATTTTTTTGTTCCATTTCATCCATATGTATGCAGTATATATTCACTTTTGGAAGATTTCCATGGCGACGTAAAAGTAGCGCAAAAAAACGCGTTGCCACTTCACGCTGCAGAGACTGCAGCTGTACCGTTAATTTCACCAATTAAAACAAAAAATTTAATTAGACAAAATTTAGGTCTAATTAACAGTTAATAATATAATTCCTGTAATCTGAATCTATGTACACATCAGTGTTCATGGTACTGATTTCATCTTTAAATGAGGTATGTGGGGGTACATAGAACTGAGTATAAAATTTCATGTTATTCTGATTCTAGAATTTCTGTATAAACACAATTGTATATTTCAGAAGTTGGAGACACAACAGATACCGAGTCAAAACAACTCACTCTAGATAGACCAACATATAATTGGCCATGACTAAAAACTGGCTTTGATAAGATAAACATATTTTTTCAAGTTTGTCCCCGAGATTTATCGATTGTCATCGAAAAAGCTAGTCAAACAGGAAACTGTTTACGTTTAAACTTAAAAGGCATATTAGCATCTGAGTGAATGAGTTGTATTCAAAGTATGAGGATTATTTCATTAACATTGTCATCAATTCTTTCTGCTTCAATGATATTCCGTTGCAAGTTAGAAATTATAAGTCTTGTGCCATTGCACAAACCTTTAGAAGGGGCTAAATTTCTAAGCAACATTATTATGGCTCCTTGCTTAAGTTTTAGTTTATGGTGGCATACCTGTTGGCGTTAAACTATTTAGAAATTCCTCGGGGCATGCAAGTTGATCTTGAGGATCATCAGTTATGATTTTATCAATGCTTTCATAAATGACTTCACTTCAGATCCAGGCATACAATTTAAAACTTGATGATTGATTTCAATACAATTCATTAGTAATTGTAAGAATGGCTCGCCCTTTAAGCTGTTGAGGTGACTTTTGTAAAATCTAAATCATTGTATAGCTGTCGAACAGGATATTGGAAAGGTCTGGTCATTCAAATTTCCTAAATCATAGCCATTGCATCTTGATAATTCTGCTGCATATAATGTGGGCTTCCTTGGAAAGTTTATGGCAATATCAATTTTCCTGTACGCAGACTTTTACTTTGTGCACGAGATTGTAATGCATTCAACTGTCCTCTGTACTGCTCAACTCTTTAAGTCTTTCTGGTTCATACAAATGTAGTTGAGGGGAGAACCTTCAGTTTTCACATATGCATCAACAATATATTATTGGAACAATTTCCCACTGTTATGTAACAGGTTAAAACCATTGTGCACAGAAAGTCTATAAGAAAACTGCAGCTGAGTTACCTGCACCCGTTTTGCAGAACACCTCTCTTCAATGTGCTCCAGTCCGTCAAACCAACCACATTCTCTTGGGAAAAGCAGAGGATAAGTCACAGGGTCACTGCAGCGATTCATCGATTAAATAGTTTTGCAACCTGCATCACTTGGGTAGATGCAAATATCCCAGTTTGCAGGTGTTTCTCCATCATCTTCAACAAATATTGCAGCAACTTCTATTCTAGATGTAGGAGCATTGTATCAGCACATATCTAATTCTGGATGTCCACAAAAATCATTTTAACATTCACGTGAGGATTTAGTTCTGTCAAGTGATGCATCCGTAAGTATGATTCGGCAAATGGATTTACTTCCTGTAATAATGCATCCAGTTTGTCCATTAGATTGTAAACAGCCTGGGTTATTTTCAATACTGCAATAGTTTGCCTCGCTAGAATCAAATATAGACAACTGACCATACCCAGGTTTATTGTGCTCATTTTTGTACAATGGAGAAACCATATGGTAGATCTGACCATGAATGCGAAAACAATATGGCCCTCTTCCAGGTGACTTGATTTCAGCTCCCATTGATGCAAAAGATAAGGTAGCGTTGTATTCTCGGATATGTAGCCGATAGTTTTTGGCTTCAGACGAATCGCCAGACAATAAACCTTTCAAACTTCAGGAGTTTCCGAAAGTGGTTGCAAGCTAACTTTACCATCGTGGCAGCAGTTCGTGTATTTTTTATTGGAGTTTACTTCAAGCTTCCAATATGCACAGCAAAAAGGACACACCTCCGACATGTTTCCACAGTTATGCTCTCCAACGTCTAAAGTCGATTCGAGCGACGCCGAAGCCTACTTTCTCGTTCCATGAAACTTTCGTTGCTGCGACGATTTGTCTTGGAGATTTCTAATCGACCTTCGTTCTGAAAGTTCAGAGGTTTCAATAGAACGTCTCGCTCTCTTTCGGGCATTTCTAATAACTCTGTAGCTCCATAATTAAAATCAAAATATGCGCAAAATTTGTAAAACACTCGAGCGTAGATTCAAAATCGTACATTATTTTCGTTCCTTTCGTTGCCATTCGGTGATAGACAAATAACCACGATTTCTGTTCCACGAACGTTAGTGAATTTGAGGACATCATTTGCGATACTGAAGCGCCTCCTATAAAACTCTTCACGTTGCGATTTTTCTTTTCCTCGAGTGGCTACAGCTAATAAAGTTTAAAATAAAATAACTATGGAATTATTCGTTTAACGTTTCGTTATCGGTTGTTCAAATTATGTTCTAATTATGTCGCAAAAAGATTATTTAAAGAAGTTTGTGCTATATGGTAAATTAACAATACATTTATCATTATTCAACGATCCTCATTGGTGACCCGGAACGTGATCGATTGCAATAAACTGTCTACAAACGAGAACCCCGAAACAGCATCGAAGAAACCAACGATTGCCAGGGTAAGTCTAAAAATTCCTCCCTTTTGGAAACCCGACCCCGAAATATGGCTTCTGCAGATCGAAGCCCAATAACAGTTGATCAAACAAAATACGATTATGTAATCAGTTCAATCGAAACAGGGACATTGTCACAAGTTGCAGGTATCATTGTCAAACCACCAGATGAAATAACAACAAATCTTCAGACATGTGATTCGGATAACTCCAAAATCTCACAACCACTTCCTAGTGACAACGATCCTTCTGATGACATTGAATCTAGAAACACAAGAACTGGTCGAAGAGTGAGATTCCCTGCATACCTGAAAGACTATGAGGTATAACGTTTTCACTGGGAAGGGGGGTATGGTGACATCATTTGCGATACTGAACTCCTATAAAACTCTTCACGTTGCGATTTTTATTTTGATCGAGTGGCATCAGCTAATAAAGTTTGGAATAAAATAACTATGGAATTATTCGTCTAACGTTTCGTTATCGGTTGTTCTAATTATGTCGTTAGTAAAATTATTTAAAGAAGTCTGTGCTATATGGTAAATTAACAATACATTTGTCATTATTCAACGAACCTCAGTGAAATATAGAGATAATACTAATCAAGTTTAAAACAATATAAAATTGCAGTAGTACAATTATTACAAATAGAAACAAGACGGAATGGTTTTAAGCAGCACATATTAACTCGTTTGAAACAGGCTTAGAGAGAATGGAGAAGTGTGGTGTGCGCGGGACCAATGCACACCTCCCGTTTACCTGAAGCGAGGGCCAAAGCAGTGTGTTGGAGTCAGTATGTCGCCCATCAACTGCTAGGATCCCCTTTTCCAGACTGGCGTCTAACCCCTACACCTTGGCTACGATTTCAAAAAACGGAGCGCTTTGCGCGCATGTGTTGTGTTCTAACGCGTTTTTTGATTATTGCTTTTTCGAGTTGCGAGTACGAGTCATTTTTGGTGATGTCAGATATATATATGATATACGATAAAATATATATACTTGCATGGAAAGTATGCCAAGCGGCTCGATAAAGCCATTTGTGCGATAATGAGCTTTGTTAGAGATAAACTTGACAGATTGATAGTAATTCACAAAGAAAAAATTGCTAGCAAGGTAAAGGAACTCCGAAAGAGGCATAAAACTAGTGAGTTGCTTAAAGAAGTTTCTATCATGAAAAATGGGGATAATAGGTGGATGATTGCCTCAACATCAACAAGTGAGATGTATTCTATTGAAGTGAAAACAGATTGTTTGTATAAGATAATTTGCCAAACATGTATACATAGGTATATATATGCACATGCATTGATTGTGCTATTAAGTGGAATATGTGTAAGCACATTCATTTCTTATGCAATTACAGAAAAGAAAATGACACAATTGAGCCAGAAACTAATACTAGTGATCAGGAAAATTGCTTACATATTGTTGAAGACAATGATATTGAAGCCCAAGTCATATTGGAAACACTCAGTCAAAACAATGATGAAAATTCAACATTAGATAAGGAAAAGGCATCTTTAAAAGCAGACTTGCTTACTGATTCTTTAACTACAATAGAAGTACGAAGTCTAAAAAATAGTAGCTTCTGCAAAACCAGTTTTAATGGCTTCACGTTCTGAACGTGTAAATAATCTGCCCAGAGTTCTACAATTACTGGTCCTTCTAACAAAAATATATTGCCACAAAGAAAGTTATATTCCGTGAAAAGAAAGAGAAAAAGTACGAAGCAAATTACAAAAACAACAGTTTAAGAAACTACAAGTATTGCAGCATCTTTGATTATCAATAATGGTACAAATATTCATAAGCCAACAGAAGCAGCTGCATTGCCATCAGCTGCAATTCTCTATCTTTTAGAAGACTGTCAGTAAAAAGCTTCTGTTTCAGCTTGAGTTTTACATGAGAAATGAGCTTTTGTTTTAATTTTTGCATTTATTCTAATTTTAATCCTGTTATTGTATACTGATTGTTATTCACAATTTATCGTTTTGTTTAAAAGCTACAAAGATTGAATATTTATCAAGCTTATAATCTCATGTCCCAATATGCCTAAATATTGTGGAGTGCTACTTCTATTTTTAGGCTTACTTTGAAATAATTTCAATTTTTTGCATGAGTTTGGATAATAAAACTGCGTTTTAAAGATGTATATATTACACATTTATTTTTATTTATTATTAATTAGTTTAATATAATTCATAACAGGAATCGCAACTTCAATACAAAATCAGCTAACTCAAATCTAAATTCATGAATAAACCTAACCAATATATACAAATAAATTCAAATTATATCTTATAAACATTGAAGTTGAAATAACAACATTAATTCACAAAAGAGTTCAAGCAAGAATTTCAACTAAAATTCTTTTACCCATATTTATTAACATTGTTTGCAATAACCCTTTTTTACAAGTTCGAGGAGGCATAATTAAAGCTCATATGGAGAAGGAGTGCAGAAAGATAAAATTAATGTATAATATGCGTTACAAATATATTAAACTAAACATTCATTGTTTACGTTCATATACTGTAATCTATATATTAATACGTGAAGAAAAAACTTTGTACCCCTTTTTAAGCACATTGCGCGCACGGAGTATGAGATTTGGCATAATTAAAGTTCATATGGAGAAGGAGTGCAGAAAGATAAAATTAATGTAAAATATGCGTTACAAATATATTAAATTAAACAAAATAAAACATCATTGTTTACGTTCATATACTGTAATCTATATATTAATACGTGAAGAAAAAACTTTGTACCCCTTTTTAAGCACATTGCATCGTTTTGCTGATCAGAAACTTAAATACAAAGGAAGCATTAGTCAATAGAACAAGAATGCGCATCAAATTTATGCATCGTAATACATTGATTGCGAAGTTTTAACTGGAACCGCACGCAATAAGAGAATTTTGATTCCACGTATAAATTTAACATATTCCGGAACTATTTTACCATTTAACTTTCAAAGAACTCAATTTCTAATTATACCTGCATTTGCGATGACAATAAATAAGTCTCAAGGACAAACATTCGAAAAAATTGGAATTTTATTGAGGCAGCCAGTTTTCACTCATGGTCAATTGTACTTCGCAGCAAGTAGAGTTCAATCATTCGATGGTTTGAGATTTTATATTTCCGAATATAACGGTCAAGGGCATTTAGCAAACGATGAAAGAGTTTTTACAAAAAACATCGTCTACACAGAAGTTTTGAATCATTAAATTCATTGTCGAACTATTTCAAGTTCAATGGACAACATTTATTTTTTTAACCACCCGGTTTTTTTGTTTCAATAAAAAATATATAAAAAAATACGAAGCACGTATTCCTTATTTCATTTTTTGGATTTATTTTTTATTTAAATTTTATATAATTTGAAAAAGATAGGCAAATTAACTGTGTAGCCTTGGCGAAATCTGTGGCCAGTATATCAATAAAAAAAACCCCAAGAAAATGTCAAACAACGCGTTATTGTTTTTTAGATATGGCTTAACCAAGCTATACCGCATTTTTCCTATGACGTATTTGTAGATGCTCGCAGCTTATGTAATAGAACAAAATTCAAAAAAATTATATGCAATGAATAGAGGTATACTCATTGACAAAAGAATCTTATTAACGTTCAAACTTAAAAATTAAATGAATTGTGGTCGAATTTCGACCACTGGGCGACCACTAGTCATGTTTATTTGATATCTTAATTGTATCTCAGTCGTCATCATCTGTAATCATTATCTGATCAGATAAATAGCACGCAGATAGTAAGTCCATAGTAAACATAATTTATTTCATTTCAGTAAAAAAACGATGCAACGGATTTCTTTAGAAACAAAATAAGTTGAATTTTGACTATGCCATTTTATCAAAAGTTGGTGTTTTTCGGTTAAATATTACGATGCATACCAGTTTTAAGTCACTTCATAATTATTCTAAAATCATTTATTTTTAAACTAAATTTCTAAATTCGTGTTTCCTTGGAATGACGAGGCGCGGCTAAAGAATTTTCACTTCTAAAATTATGAAGCTGCTCGTCAACGCTCATTTCTCTTCATGCGCGCAGAGCTCTCCGTTTTTTGAAATCGTAGCCGAGGTACAGGGACTAGTTGTTAGCTTTTCCAGGAACACGGATCTCCAAGCACGGCAAACACGTGGGTGGTATAATCCCCAAGAGGAGCTAGTTGTGAAGCCCGTACAAACCTAAAGGTATGCTCCTTATCGCTATTCCTATGGTGATTTCGAATTGTTTTACCCCTTCTGCACACCCAAGAAAAATAGAACGGGGTTTAATACGTAGCATACTTTACCCGTAGGGTTCTGAAGAATAAGTACCAAATTTGGTGTGGATAGATCAAACGGTGTAGATTTGTATAGAGGACAGAAAGACGCCAACTCAGCTTTGTCTATCCCCTTGTTGCATTATGTGCGTTATATATATATTTTTTTCTGATCTGAAATGTTTATAATTAAATAGAATACTGCAAGTAAAATAAGAAAAACTATACAAATACGATGATTTGGGAAATTCAGATTAAAAAAAATTTAGTCGCACCTGCTAGTAGCATGGTGGTGTTAAAGAATTTTAAAAACAAGTACGAAGTACATTTGCCAAGACTGGTAAATGTTAACAATTTTAGGGCGGTAGGACGTCTCATTACCTTCAAATGTTAAAAGTTCGATATAGGTATGTTCTAGGCATATTAAGACTATATTATCTCGTTTGATAGTGATATCTAGGAGGTGTTCTAGAAGTGACATACAAGAGCGCACCACCCCTTAAAAAACTAAATTATGTTTTGAGCAAATTACATTCATACGAGGCCAAAGGTTACCCATAGTTTCTTTTTTTTGCAAAACATATTTTATTTAACATGATTTTCAAAGGTTTAATTATCCATTGTTAATTAATGTTTGTGAGAAAGAACCAAACTAGAGATTTTGGAATTTTTTAATTCTTTATCGCATCGATGGCCCGCAGGTAGCCGGCTTCACCAAACCTATTAGAACTCCGTCAATTATCGCACTTCATCAAGTTTCCAATACGTAGAGAAATACTAAAATAAACAATTGTGCGTAATTTAAAATGTATGTCTTGTGATTTTGGCTGCAGCAAAAATCATACCTTTAATTTTTTTAATTTTCAATCTTTTTCCCTGAATTCATGTCCTTTCGTGTTGTTATTTGCTTTTTGTTTGGTAAATTTTTAATCGTACTTCAAATGAAGCATTTAAAAATGTTTTCATCTCAAAAAGTAAAAGCAAAATAGCAGTGAGAATACATTTTCGAAAAGTGCGTGTGTGTTCCAAATTTCTAATTCAACTTCTTTTTCCCGAAGAACCCAAAAATAGACGCTTCCAAAGTGTAGCTTAACAAAGACAGGAATGCCGTCGTGATACTGAACGAACACGCCAAAGCAGTGACTTGAGGGATAGTATTTTAGGGCTTGTCCGTTCCCATCATGACACCTCGCACAAAAGGTCTCCAACCACGTTTTTGCTCCTTAGCCGTGAGAATGATCTTAAAAGTCGCTTTGAATAGAGGCCCTTTGCAGATTTCATTCTTCCTTTCGGAGTTCCAATGAATCCATGAAACTCATCCTCTAACTTCACTAAATTGTTAGGTTCTACTATGGAATTTCACACGTTCCTGAGAAAAGTAGCTGTCAATTTCAAAGAATCAAAATTGAACAGATATATATTTGTCCAATTCATTTTTCATTGAAATGGATTTATTCATTGAAAAATTATTTCATTTCAAAATTAATAGTTACACGTTTCGTGTCTGTATAAATGTTTGTCAGACAAAACGTGCAAACGAATTTTTATGAAACTTAGCATATTACAGTAACAGTGAATAGGCTATTCAGAGTTATTTAATTCAACTGAGGATTGAATATTAAGGGAAAATTTTAAATCGTATGTCTAACTGTTGAATTTACAAAACATCAGCGAAAAGGTTGGCTACTACACCAATGATTCAACTTTACTGTTATGGCACGCTTTATGTAAGACAAATAAATGCTTAAAATAAGACAAATAAAATGTTCTGCTAGGGAAGGTTGTATTGGATTTTGAATGTCATTCAGTATCCCAGCCACCGAATTCAGTTTTGATTGCACATACATGTGTTCCTTGAATAAATTCGTGCCGCGGTAGCCCGGTTGGATGAGTGACGGTTTAGCAACCGGAGTGTTGTGAGATCGAATCCAACCAAACACCGTTGTGTATAGAGGGGGCTGGTGCACATTAAATCTGTTGTGGCCTCAAATGTCCTCACGTAGGCGTGGTGTGGAAGTTTGGAGAGTGGTGTGCCAGCTCAGGTGTTGACCTCGTCATTTGACCATGGTTCAAAATTACAAATTGACCTTGGATCTTTCCATTTGGGTTTGATCCCGGACCGCCGCCAATAACCCGTTGTTCTACTCCAGTGCGACGTTAATTAAATACCTGCATATCTTGATTAAATTGCTCTTTAAGACATTCAATAATGTGAGTTAATGAAACATTTCCTTTCTTAAAAATAAATTAAAAGCAATTGCTATATGTATTTTGTACTAATGCTGGTAAAGGTTAGTAATTTTAGGGCGGGGGACGTATCACCTTCAAATGGTAAAAACTTGGTCTGTTGATGTTCTAGGCATATTAAGACTATATATTCTACAATTTGATAGTGTAATATCTAGGAGGTGCTCAAGAGGAGACATACAAGTGCACATCACCCCTTAAAAAACTAAATTTTGTTTTTTTGCAAATTACATTCATAAAAGGAGAAAGGTTTTACTTTTTTTGCAAAATTTATTTAGCATGATTTTCAAAGGGTTGATTATCCATTGATAATTAATATTTGAGAGATAGGACGAAGCTAGAGCTTTTGAAATTTTCAAATTATTTATCGAATCGATGGCCCCCAGGTTGCCCGTTTCACCAAACATATTCGAACTCTTCCAATTATCGTACTTCGTTAAGTGTTTATTACGTACTGATATATTAAATTAAACAATTGTGCTAGTTTAAAAAGTATATCATGTAGTTTTGACTGCAGTAAAAATCATAACTTTAATTTTTTAATTTCCAACCTTTTTCTCAGAATTCATATAACTTCGTGTTGTTAATTGCTTTAAGTTTTCATTTTTGTTTCGTAAACTTTTAATAGTACTTCAGATGAAACAATTTGAAATGTTTTGAGACTCAAGATTGTGATTCCAAATTTTCAATTCGACTTCATTTTTCCGAAGAAATCGAAGGTAGACGCTTCCAAAGTGTAGTTTAAGAAAGACAGGAATACCCTGTTGTTATACTCTTTGAAACACGCCAAAGGCAATCCATTGACAATCCATTGTGAGGAAGTACCTTTTCGGTATCGTCCGTTCCCATCAAGACCCCTCGCACAAAGAGTCTCCAGCCACGCCCTCTCATTAGAGAACACAGGTGGTCGAGGGGAAGGAAAAGTGACCGTTCAAAGATTCCCGGGTTGACACTTAAGCTTACATTTTGGTTTACGAGATATCTCTGGGTTGACACTTAAACTGGCATTTTGGTTTACGAAATATCTCGGGGTGGCCACCTGAAGGGTTAATTACTACCTTTTCCCCAAGAAATTTACCGAAGAAAATACGAAAATGGGCGGCGTGTCGTTCAAAATGTTTTAAACTGATGCTTGAAGATATTTATTTTTCGCTGCACAAAATCTAAATTATACCGATGAGGCTGCAGTGCACTTAGACTTCATTGAATAAGTACATAAACTGATTAATCATAAATTAAAATATTGGATAGCAATAAATAATCACTATTTTCAAACAACGAATAATAATTTATTTAAGTAGTAATTACAATGATTAATTACAATTTCTACTAAATGCGTAATTACAGTAATAAATAATAACTAAAATTTTATCAAAATTGAAAAATAGAGTTTTGGACCAAAAGTGTGAAAAGCTTTTAACTTAGACGTTTTGGAGAGCCCTATGAAGCTCCCATTCAAAAGGCTCTGGATTCAAATCCTGGTCTTGGCATGGATATTCGTAGTGGTTCATAATCCACTTAAAGCCGTACATCTTAGATATAATTATCTCTAGTGTAGCTAAAAGTGATCGTAGTACGATAAAACAAACCAACTCACACAAGTGAACCGTTAGTTTAGTCATAATACGACTACTATAAGATTATGAATTTCTTAGAGATTTTTTAAATCGGATATCTTAGCGTATTAATTGTGTTGCAAGATATGGAACATGACATTTGATTCTAGCACCTTTGTTTCATTCCTTCCACAGAGAAGTTAGCGCAAATGTTTTCAGCTTTACTCATTTTTTTTCAGCGTTTGTCAATAATCTCAAACAGTGACAGACTGGCTAAGACGACCGCCCAGGAAATGTAATCAATCCACAAGCCTTAGGTAGGATCTTGAAATGTTTAAGTAAAACTCAAATCAAAATATACTCTCGAAAGCAGATCTATAATCGCTCCTTGAAGGATAAAGTAGAATTTAAAAAGAAAAACCTTAACGTTTACCCGAAGGCGTTTCTGTGGAATGAATCTTTTTACTGACTCGAGTCAAAGAATCAAATCTTTCAAATGAATCGATTTGCCCATCACACAAGCTTTCATACCTATTCAGAAAATATGTGACCCAAGATCGATCCTCTTCTCCCCGCAGTATACATTACATTTGAGGAATCCACTTGCACAAAGACGGAACCTCTCATGGTCCCTGCCCCCTATTTCAATGAATAGCCTCGTCCGAAACTAGGTGACGAATGCCAAATACCAGGGGCCTTCTCAAAATCTCGGGCTCTCCTGAAGGGGGGGAATTTTGGACAAGCATCGGTCACGTCCTCATTGTTTGAGCAACAGGAATCGACAATCAATCTCAACCCTTATCGTTAAGAACATACTCGTTTCGTAGAAAAGGGATGAGTAACAATGCGGGCAACCCCTGAAGTACATGTGGTTTTGTGCACTCTTAACAAACACTGCTTAGACGATCTCACAAAGGATTTATCACACTAGCTGGGGAGGTAATGGAAATGGATGTACCTAGTTTTCCATTCCAGACCAAATCTTTTGACAGTACCTGAACCACGCCAGTTTAAAATGAGCCAATCAGGTGTATTGGAATTCATCCACGTGGTCATATTTACCTAAACAGGTTGAGATCTGTGCATAAAATTTCAGTCGTGACAGAGACCCGGACCCTGTAGTTGAAACTGTAACAGTAAGGTAAGTTTTTAGTGTCTTGTTCATGTTATGCATTGTTTTGTCTATCTCTGAGTAAAAGTGTTGCAGAATATTCCTTATTTTAATAGCAATTTCTCCCGGTTGTATTTCTATCTTCTGTGTCAGTAAAACTTTCATTGTATCTATGTCTATTACTTGATATCCTGGCCAAATATAGCCCTTGTGCCATAAAATCTCAACCAACTTTATTTTAATACCATGTTCGGATTACAATGGAAGTACATAGATTACTTAATTTTAAGAAGTTTACAATCATGTGCAGATGAGATGCGAATTAAATTTAGGAACTTGGGAAGTTACACGTTGAAACAATTGTGTTAATTTGCAGAAAAACCAAATCCACGTACTATTGGATTTCGTGATTGAATTTTCCAGCTTTGCTTCGATTTTCGTTTGAATTTTAGGAAAACTTGAAAACCGGATAATGATAAGCAACGCTGAAAGCTTTTTAAAGTTTCGTACAGTAAATCACATGCTTTTGAGGTCTACATCGTCTCAATTGGTTTTACTCTGCATTGTTGTGAGAAAGAGTTATCTTTCAGTAAAAGAATTAAAGGCTAAACATTTTTTATAGATTTATCAGTCAGGAATTAAAAATGTAAGCTTAATGGATAGTTTTATTAAATGATATTGTATTAGATTAATTTTCAAAAAATTTAAAGAATAATTAGGTTGATGGGAATAAGGAAAACTTGGGGTTTCAAACTGAAGTTGCTAAATCCTTTTATTTACATCTTTAATACGTACAATTTCTAATTATAACGAGTAATACAAGTTTTTAAGAAGTGCATGAATAATTGTGAAAAATCTTAAACAGTAACTATCAAATTTCATTTAAATATTAATATTGAAGTAATTTCAAAAAGGTGGTATTTCTTAGCTCATAGCGCTTTGTTTATTTTTACTTATGCCCCCCGGTAAGTAAACAAACAACTATCTTTGAAGTGTTATGTTTTACTCTTTTAACTCGATATCTTGTTGCAAATGCATTAAGTTATAACGTTTTCATATACCTACTTCCTCTATATATAAAGCATATGATGTATATATGTACCTACTCCCTCTCTCTATATATAAAGTATATGAAACTATACATATAACTAAATATTTTGATCACAAGTAAAGTGTTATAAATAAACTTTGAGATTTATACAATAATGTCAATTACTAAATATGTTGTTGCGTCCATTTCTGAGTCAGATATCTCCGTGTGCATTTTGCGCAGCTTTGGCGATGAATAACTAAATTATGCTATAAATACAAACCTGTATTTGCTCAGTTTCTACTGGAATTGCTTATGGCTTACTTGTTTACATTTTAATTGTATCCTTTTCTAGTGACCTTGCAAAAAACTGTATTTTAGGAGTGTTTTATTTTAATGTATCGATATTTTGCCATTATTGTTTCAAAACCATCACAGCAATTATCTTTTGATATACGCACTGCAAAAAACATGATATAAATTAAATATAACTGAATGCTTTTATTAAAATATAAGTTCCTTGAGATTTATACGTCAATTTCTAAATTATATTGGAAATGTAAACATCTATGTATTTACTTAACTTTTGCGGAATTCCTTTGGTTAAAGAGCCCAATATCAAGTTGAATTTCTGTGCTGAATACTTCACTGCAGTAAGATGTGCAAGAAAACAGATGTCAAGTGAGTCCTTTTTTCTTTATTTATGAATTTAACTTTTATTCTTAACTATCACTTATAAGTATTATAAGAAATTACACTAATTTATAAGTGCACTAATTAATAAGAAATTAACATAAGTATTTCTTCTAATTTTTGATATTGAGTACCCAAAATGCCTTTTCAATGTTTTGACTCTCACAATGTATTGGACCTTGGCACATTTTCTATTGATTTTTTCATTTATTATTCATTCATTCAATGTATGCATATATTTTAAGTTATTTGTGTTCATACCACAAAATCATTGAATTTGGATATTAATCCTTTTTCTACTGAGATACCTAAATTCAAATACGTACAATTTGTGTAAGGGGTTATCTTCATATCAAATAAACGTTAAATTGCCCCAAAATAATTTTCAATAAGATCATCAAATTTTGACCCCCATCCATATCGAAATTTAGCCTCAAACTTATTGTTTCTTGGTACAACCTTAATCAAGGTTCAGTTATCAAGCTATGACAATATGTAAAGAACATTGATATATAAAAAATAGTTAATTTTCTTAAACAGATTTTTTGATTTGAAGAATATATAAAAAAGGTATTTCGTACATATTTATAGTACTATTTTAAAATCCTCCTAACACTTTTCAATTCCCACAGGCCTAAAAAAAAATGTTATTTTATTTTTAGTGTCTGAGGTAAAAGCCTTTATATTTCACAAAACCACAAAAAACTTCAAAATAATCCGTTTTTTGCTTCTACAATAGCAAATCACATTTTATTTCGTCTTTAATCAAAAATTAATATTACTGGCACTGGACTTACCTCAAATGTCATTCACCTTGACTATACAGAACAACGTGTATCCAAGCTCCGTGAGAAAGCTAAATTGGAATTGAAAAAATGGGAGCATGGAATGAAAGGGAGTTTCCGTTTAAAAAAAATATTTTACCAAACTTTAAATAGCTTTTCAAAAGTTCCATCCATTTTCTGTTAAACTTGTACATAATTTTAAATTAAAAACGTTTAAACCATGCCTTTGAACTTCTTTAAGTTAGTTTTCAGGACCCTCGACGTATCAGGCATTTTTTGTCCCCCCAGAAGTAATATTAAATACTTTTTCTACAACTCACAACAAAATGATTCGTATAACATTATAATTCTAATTTCATAATAGAATGTCTGAGTGGTAAAACTCGTGTACAAATAATAGTATACAAATCTTATACCTTGCTATAATATGTTTGAAATCTTTCCGTACAATTTATAAAATGTTGAATTATTTTGATTATTTGGGTTACATTTCGATTCGAGTTATTTCGAAAAAAATACCATCATAGATTCCTTCAAAAGATCTATAATCATATTTTATCTTTCAATTTTTATGGTGATAGAAATATATCGATTCTAAATTTAATCTAATTGGAACACGTTTTATTTTAAGTAATGAATAGCATTAACATTTTTGATTCACCTCCTTACAATTAACTGCTTCAAAATATATCATAAATGCACATTCATTAAGTACAAAGAGTTAAACGGTTTGAAACAGAACACAAATGAACAGGAAATCGGTAAATATTATAACTCAAAAGTACCCAATATTTCTTTAATCAGATAGGAAAACACAACATACCCAATTTTGTGTCCGGTTTTCACGAAAAGGAACATCTCACATTTTACCATCTTGTCAGATTAAATACTCAATGATGTATGACAAGTGTTTACAAAAACAAACCTTCTAAAGAAAAATGAAACATGAGAAATGAAACCTATTACAGAAGTAAAACTTACCTTTTTTTCCTACAAACAATCGAGTAGGAAAAAGTTGTGTTCTTAAAAAATAAAGCTCAACTAAGGAAAATTATTGTCACTGAAGCTGAACTCGATTAAAAGACTCGATATTGTACTAATAAAAGTTTGGTTAATCTACAAATTAATTCCCCTTTTGAATGAGAAACCTTTGAGGCTTTATATAGGAAATTCGGTTATATAGATGGCAGAGTGGTGGGCTATAATACTACGGCGCAACCAAAATACGATTAAAATATTTATTTACTTGTATTTACAATATTTATTTACAGTATTTACAAATTTATTTACAGTATTTGTGTCCCTAGGTTGTGGGCGCTGTAAAAAGGGACAATGGAATCGATTCAAAATGGCCAGCGATCGCACGCCAAAAATACTTACTTCTGTTGGGCCTAAGTTTCAGAAATCGTTCCCCTTTTTCTGCCCCTCCAGTTCACACTTAATTAAGATGGAACCGTCATGCACCCCTTAACCCTCCAAGTGGTTTCGACGAGATATCTCGCCCTTCAAGATCTGACCTTAGAGGAGAGATAAGGATAGAGAGCGCTTTGGGGTTGCAATCCGGTTCTACGATAAAATCAGCGGACGTTTCTTGGACACGGAGAACACTTCTCTATGGGATTTAGCATTGGGACATCAAATTGACACGTTGAAGGCTGCACTTTTAGTGAAAAAAATGGTTGCATATTGTTGTGCATACAATTGCAAGGAAAGAGGAACTAAAGGATCACCCTACTCATTTCACAGATATGTTATTATTTACTTATCTGCTTTTTTTTAGTATTTAAAGCAGTTTTAAAAGAGTAGCGTTGCATCACATCATAGTAAAATCAATGTTTATTCGTTATTGGGAACACTTTTTTTCATTATTTGATGTCGTGAGAACAATTTGAATATCTGTAACCTGATAGAAAATGTTTTGGAGTCATTAAAATTATGCATTTTGCGAAAAAATCGAATGTTTTACGGTTAAACGCAAAAATGCAGGTTGGCGAATCTTGGCGCCTTCCGCTAGAGTAATCAAATATCGCGTGTTTAGAAAATTGTTGGTAGTTTCTTGTATGGCAGATTTGTGCAGTTCATTTATTTAAGGGTAGGGTATTTCAATTAACGTCACACTGGAGCAACACAATGGGCTATTGGTGACGGTCCGGGATCAATCCCAAAGGGAAAGATCCGAGGACAACACCACGTAATTTTGAACCACGGTCAGATGACGAGGCAACACCTGAGCTGGCACCCCACTCTCCAAACTTCCACACCACGCCAACGTGAGGACATTTGAGGCCACGACAGATTTAACGTGCACCAGCCCCCTTTGTACACGACGGTGTTTGGCTGGATTCGAACTCGCAACCCTTCGGTTGCTAGTTCGTTACTCTTCCAACCGGGCCACCGCGGCCCCTATTTATTTAAGATTAATATTGTTAATAGATTACAAGTGAGTGATAGCTGTTTATTTGAATTTTGATTTGCAGAGATTGTTTCATTTTAATTGGACACAATACACATGTACTTTTGCGTTAAATTTAAAAACTTAAAATCAATTATTTTTTAAGGAATTTTTTATTTTTGAAGTAACGCAGATGGTCTCATTCGAGTGCATCAACTTTTTAGAATAGGAGCTGATGGATAACTTTTTAGAAATTTCATTAGTTTTGCTTGAATGATTGTTTAAAGTGCGAGTATTTGTTTAATTTGAATTAGCCGTCTAATCGAATTAAAATTTGTGTTACATTAATGCAAAACATGCTTAAAATGATGTCGCAATACTTTCGCAAGGTCCACATCTTGCAAGAAATGTTTCCTACGCCATCGAAATCAAAAATTAATTTTTACTACTTATAGTATTAGACTATGCAGTAAATGTGTAGATTTAGTAAATGTAGGAATGAATATTTTAAAATAAGATTACATCATATTGCTAAAGTTTACAACGAAGACCTCCAAAAAAATAAATTAAGAAGCATAAATAATAAATTAACTTTATTTAAAGGTCACTGATTCATTTGTATATTTCATGTAAACTAAATGTATAATCAAATATATTTTTCATCAATTTATTAACTTTTTCTTTCCAATGTCAGTAATTCATTTATTTAAATTTTATTACTGTACAGCTAGTGGCATTTTCATTGGTATTTTTTCATATTAAGACAGTATATTTTAGTCATAATTTTCTTCTGTAATTTTTATCTGCGTTCTTTGCTTCTTTGTACTTTAAACTGTCTAGAAAAACTAAAGAAAACCCGAGATAAAATTTCTGAAAATATTTTCGATTGGATGTCCCATGTTTCATGGAATTGCTCTGTTAGTGTATACAATATTTTTGTTCATTTTAAGTTATTTATCTGAGTCATTTTTAAAAATCAATAGTCTCCCTGTATATATATATTGACAAAATGCTTGTTCCAAAAGCCGTAAAATTTATTCAGTGAAAAAATCATATTTGAAAAATAAAATCTGGTTCGAAATCTAATTATGTTTTCTTTCTGGTGGTGGCTACGATTTACAAGTTTTAAAATCAAAACCTTTTCATTATTCACAAAACAGAGATCTAAAATCGTTAACTTTAGAATCAATTTTCTACTCTGCATCACTGTTTTTTTTAAATCTTTCGTTACTTTGGAAACATTTTAAGTCAGCAAAGTAGCAAAAATTGGTATGCTAAAAAATTACTTTTATTAAATAATGATTCAAAATCGGTACCTCGAGTACTTCAAGTCGAAATTATCTGTTTAATCACGAAGGCAGTATTTGTAACAAAATTAGTACAATTCGTTTATTCTTCTGCTTATTTAGTTCAAAAAGGTGAAGGTATCGCCAAGATTGTTTACATTACATGGTGATATGAAGCCAAATCTGGTTTAACCGTGGGCTAAAACGTGAAGTTACTCTGGGGGGGTATTTCAATTTACGTCACACTGGAGCAACACAACGGGCTATTGGTGACGGTCCGGGATCAATCCCAAAGGGAAAGATCCGAGGACAGCACCACGTAATTTTGAACCACGGTCAGATGACGAGGCAACACCTGAGCTGGCACCCCACTCTCCAAACTTCCACACCACGCCAACGTGAGGACATTTGAGGCCACGACAGATTTAACGTGCACCAGCCCCCTTTGTACACGACGGTGTTTGGCTGGATTCGAACTCGCAACCCTTCGGTTGCTAGTCCGTTACTCTTCCAACCGGGCCACCGCGGCCCGAAGTTACTCTGGAACAGCTTTTTCGACCATCTGGAATGGGGAAGCGCTCTCTATCTTTATCTCTGCTCTATGGATCTGACCAATTTTGCTAATGGCAGATATTTCGTCACCAAGATATTGCCGATTTTTTTATGACGTCGAGATCGATATCTCGTCAGTTTGTTTCTAATGACGATACATCACGCCTATTAAGTTCTGGTCGGTTTTGCTAATGACGAGATGTACTTCGTCGAGACAACCACTAGGAGGGTTAAAGGCCATCTGGACGAGAGACCTCCCCGATAGATACACCGAGATTTACGACCTGCGCTCAATAGTGCAGGTGCTGACCTCTGATCCCGAGCCCTTTCTATGGACGTTAGTGGTTCCTAATATATTTCCTGTAGCAAGGCACAATTAGTTGGTCAATCTCTAACTTAAATCTGTACAAGGGTTTGGATTTAGTTTCATTACCTTTCAGATCAAATTCACGATGCATTTTCTACAGAGTACCCACCATCCTTTTGCAACTGTGGGTTTAAATCACTGCACTCATTAACAGTAGGAATCTTCGGATGACTGATTAACAAAATGATTTTACTTCCCCTCTCAGACTGAGGTAATTAAGATCTCCCTGTGCATGTCTGCTCCGATTCCTATTGGGCCTTAAAAAGGAGCTACGATGAATTGCAAACTACTCAATTCGAGGGACGCCGGATAATTCAGTTAGTACTTTATAAACTTGAGGCTATATGAAAATGACCCAATGATCTCGACATAAGTAACTAGCACTCATAAAACTGCTTCTGAAGTCAAGATAAGACAAAACATTTTTGTTAGAACCAAAACTAATGTTTCAGAAATGCCACCCCTCTAGATATTTGTCCCCTTGCCTGACCTTAGCTACGCCACTGGAAAGGGTACTGTTAAAGGTGAAAGGGATAAACTGAATTGAATAAAGATTGGGTTGCATCGTATGTATGGAATGAAAAGACCTGTTTGTTTTAAAATATTTTACCAAATTTAAAATAGTTTTCTTAAAGCTTTACCATCGATTTTGTGTTGTAGTTGTATGAATTTGAAATAAAAAAACGCTTCATTCAACGTACAATTTATACTTTTAAACTGCTTTAAGTCAGTTTCCAAGACCCTCGATATATCGGCCATTTTTGTCCCCAAGAAGCGCGATATATCAAGAAGATTGTTAAAAGTGGTGCTCCTGTGAAAAGGATAAATTGAATTGAAGAAAGATTGGGGTGCATCATATGCAGGGATGAAAAGAACGTTCTCTCTCAAAAAATATTTTTCCAAAATTAAAATAGGACCGTGGTAGCCTGGTTGGAAGAGTAACGGATTAGCAACCGCAGGATTGCGAAATCGAATCCAGCCAAAGATCGTCGTGTACAAAGGGGGATGGTGCATGTTAAATCTGTCGTGGCCTCAAATGTCCTCACGGTGACTTGGTGTGGAAAATTGGAGAGTGGGATGCCAGTTCAGGTGACCTCGTCATCTGACCGTGGTTCAAAATTAAGTGGTATTGTCCTCGGATTTTTCACTTCGGGACTGATCCCGGACGGCCACAATAGCTCTTGTGCTGCTCCAATGCGACGTTAATTAAATACCTACTTACCTACCAAAATTAAAATAGCTTTTAAGGTTTCATCAATTGTGTGTTAAACTTGTAGTTGTATATAATTTTAAGTAAAAAACCCGCTTTATTCAATGTATAATTTATGCCTTTAAGTCAGTTGCCAAGACTCGATCTATCAGCCATCTTTGTCCCCCAAGAAGTGCTATACATCCCGGGAATTGTTAAAAGAGATAAGTAATACCCATTTGAAAAGGGGGGTATTTCAATTAACGTCACACTAGAGCAACACAACGGACTATTGGTGACGGTCCGGGATCAATCCCAAAGGGAAAGATCGGAGGACAACACCACGTAATTTTGAACCACGGTCAGATGACGAGGCAACACCTGAGCTGGCACCCCACTCTCCAAACTTCCACACCACGCCAACGTGAGGACATTTGAGGCCACGACAGATTTAACGTGCACCAGCCCCCTTTGTACACGACGGTGTTTGGCTGGATTCGAACTCGCAACCCTTCGGTTGCTAGTCCGTTGCTCTTCCAAACGGGCCACCGCAGCCCTCCCATTTGAAAAGGATAAATTGAATCGAAGATTTCCGTGCATAATGTGTGTTGATGAAAAGAGGAGGGAGGTATTTCAATTAACGTCACACTAGAGCAACAGAACGGGCTATTGGTGACGGTCCGGGATCAATCCCAAAGGGAAAGATCCGAGGACAACACCACGTAATTTTGAACCACGGTCAGATGACGAGGCAACACCTGAGCTGGCACCCCACTCTCCAAACTTCCACACCACGCCAACGTGAGGACATTTGAGGCCACGACAGATTTAACGTGCACCAGCCCCCTTTGTACACGACGGTGTTTGGCTGGATTCGAACTCGCAACCCTTCGGTTGCTAGTTCGTTACTCTTCCAACCGGGACACCGCGGCCCCTTGATGAAAAGAAATTTCTTTTTTAAAAATATTTTTCCAAAATTAAAATAATTTTTAAAGTTCCACCATCAATTTTATGTTAAAATTGTACTAGTATATAATTTTAAATAAAAAACGCTTAATTTAACATGTAATTTATGCATTTTAATTCCTGTTAGTACGTTCTCTCATCCCACGATATATCAGTCATTTTTCTTCCCTCCAGAAATACGATACATCGAGGGATTACTCTATTGTTAACAGTTAAAAGTGGTGGACAACAATTTCATTGTAAAGTACACCTTTTTCCATACACACCCAAACATACTCTTTATTTTAGATATCCGTACAACAGAATGAAGTCCAGAATAATGGACGCATTCCACGGAGATGCAACAGGTCATCCATCCGATGAACAGGTGAACCATCAAGATTTCGTGCCACAAGTTAATGATGCATTCGACAACATAATGGAAATAATACAAGAATTGCATCCAGAACCCAACCATGAACTACAAGCAATTTCAATCCACCACGTACAAGAAATAGGTATTAAAATCTTGCAATTCCATTGTAGATGTAACTTGTTGATTGACATTAAGAGTTTTCAAATTACCGACTTTCCCAATTACTGATGGAAACCCTCATTTTTGATTCGTAGTTCTAAACTTTTCTTTCACAAGAGGCTAGGACGAGACGGCAGTCAACCTTGGGTCAGTAGATTTTTGAAAAGATGTGAAAGCGTATTAGACTTTGTAAAGTCACGGTTTCCCTTCTTCTGGGGCTTCAAATTACTTTTTAACGTGAATTTGCCGACAATGACGAATCCTCCCGACGGAAAGTGTCCGTAGACCGTAAGGGGTAAAGGAATATCCAGCAGCCCCTCGTTTTTTGAACTGACCCCCTTCGTTAACAAGCAGGAGGAGAGGTGGCTAGGGATGTTACTAATAGTGATTTAACAGTAACAGTTCTAACTGTGACCGAAGAATATGTGATTCTAAACTGTGATTGTGAATCTAAACTGACTGAATCTGATTATTGGAAGGGGATGCTGTTTTTTGTGATTTAAGGCTTTTTGTTGCACACACCGTAAGTACCCTACGGCTTTGTTAACTTCGCGGCTTACAACGCTAAAAGATTACCACCGACTAGGCCTACCAAATCACTGATACTCAGTAGCAGTTTCCACTGCAACCAAATAATCAATACTAGTCAGTCACCGATCGCAATCACCGATAGGGGTTAAAAGATATCACTTAGCCCTCGATCACTGCTACCGAATCACAGATATTCTCAATCAGAGCTACCAAATCACTGTTAATTCAGTAACAGGTAAGAACTGTGATTCGCTTAACATCCCTAGAGGTGAGCTTGATTTTGGCCGCTCGAGAGATCCGTTGAAGTTTTGGAAGTGAACGGACGCAGAGCTGGTCTGCTCTGATGGAACCATTTTGATTCAACCTTAGATTAGCCTCGAAATCTGCCTTAAATTGTTTTGTAAATTTAATCTTATTAACTGTGCTGTTTGTTTTAAACTATTTTCCATGCCTAAATCTTAAAGTTCATTCCACGACATTACAGTTTCCGTACGCAAAAGCGATCACCGCAGTTTTTTCCCACTTCGCCTATTGGCTATCACTGCTATCGCTTTCAGCACCGAGCGATAAGCAAAACCAGAATCCGAGCTGAAGACGCCAGTTGTGGAAGTGCTTTACTTACGTTACCGTCGGTCCCCTGATTTAACTAATGGACTCATTCAAAACCACGTGACTCGACTGGCAACTCGTGGGAGCTAGACTATGACTGACCGAACATCGGGTACTTTTTCTTCGAATGGGGAGTGGAGGGCAATCCATCTGCCCTAACCAGTTTAGATCATTAGAGATAAGGGAAGTCCCCAATGGGTTATGACAGTGGATAAGGGCAAAGGCAAAGAGGGATCATCTTCAACGTGTGTAGAAACTAAACTTAGGCATCCTCAGCTACATAACATGCTTCTCTCTAGAGATGGGAGCATTCCAATACAAAAGCACTCGTGTACTCGATGCTTTAAAGTATTCGTTATTCGATCCTTTCTCGTATTCGATTACAGTATAGTATTCATCCAAAATATTCGAATACCAAAGCATTGATCCTCAGTATTCGAATACCAAAGTATTCATTTACAGTACTTTAGGCCCATTTTAGTACTTATCTATTTTCGATCGTCTTGCGATTTATCGATTTTCATTTCGTCTTGCCTTTGGCACAGCTTGTCCACTACTGGACCTTGCACCATGAAACCCAAATGAACCAACTATACGTCCTTTCTATTCATATTTTAGTCAGCAAAATCTGTATGAGGCATTTTCTGTCAAGCTAAATATAGGTGGCAAAGTTTTTTTCGATGCGTATTTCCTGTACATATTCTGAACGTGGTCAGTTGGCTTGTTTTTCCAATACGATTTCAACACTTAGCCAACACAAATTTCAGGCCTGATAGCCCAGTTGGAAGAGCAACGGATTAGCAACCGGAGAGTGCCAGCTCAGGAGTTGTTCTCGTCATCTGACTAGTTCAAAAATACAAGGCGCTGTCCTTGGATCTTCCCATAAGGTATATTGATCCCGGACAGTCACCAACAGCCCGTTGTGTTGATCCATTGCGATGTTAATTAATTACTTTTTCGAAGTGATATACGATAGTTGATTGATCAACGCCAATTTTAATTAATAGTTGATTGATCAGCGCCAAACGTCCCCAAAACTGTGATAAACTACATTTTAAAGAAACCCCAATAAGTATGATGCTAGAGCATTGCAGAGTAGGAAATTCAGACTGTCTGGTTTATTTACACTAAAAACCCGTCATTTTATGAGCCGTTATGCAAATTTTTTCTCCGTCGCGATGATCAAAATGAAATCTTACAATTTTCTCTTCTATAAAATATGCGCGAAAAAGAGCAGTTTTTTCCCTCTGATGATTATTTTAAAATTAACTCGGATATATTTTTTTAGGATTTGTCCTGACGGCTGTTTCTGAATTTCATTGACATCACCAAAGTAGCAATGAAAATTATCATCAATTCGCTTGTAAAAATGCTGAAATATGCATTTTCGATTCATGCACTTTTGAAATTTTTTGTGTACATATATAGCACCCCCATTTTGTTAGTGAGCATGTGGATAATTTTGTATATAAATCACTAATAAATATATTCATAAACTTAGAGTTGAATTTTGTAATTAATCAATTAATCATTTGTTTTACAGCGAACTATACAGGCAAAATGTAACATGTAAGAGTGTATCGTAACGTAATAATCAAGGACATGAAATGTAAGTAGATTGAACATTGCTCTTGAGGAGTTTCAAAAAGTGTGACGAACATTTGACTAGTAGTCACGTGACTGCTCTGCGAAAAATTTACTAATTTGGAATTTTATGGCCTCACTAGTGGCGACAAAATTGATGAAATCGCCAATGTCTACTACTGCATCGCGCGGGCCAATGATATGAATCAATGCAAGGTCGTCTTTACCCGTCCCGTGCACCAGCAGGATATTTTTTGGCCGTCTTGATTAAGACCGGAAGCGCAATAATCCTCAGCGCCTCGTTTAGTTTCTTGATCACGTCACTAGGTGGCGCTGTTTTATTGTGTTTGCTGGACTGCTCGGTTCTTTTACCTACCCACAGTTTGCTTACTTTTGTTGACTTTAAAATTTTTCTGCGAATGCGCCGCTTTATGAAGAGCAAAATGAAAGGCTCGTCAAAGGAATATTTAACTTAAACACGCCATAGGCACATTAAAAATTGAACTTTAACGAGTATCTTTATGATAATACACTCCCCTCTCGATTTTTTGTTTACAAGTCACTAAATTCGATTCATAGATGACATTGCGTATGGTCCTGAGGGATCTTTTATATTGTGTAATTGAAATTCGTAATTCTATGTAATTATAACAATAGCTAAGAATTTAAAAAACAATTGTGATCATAGTGTCATGACTAAATATCTAATTTAATAGATGGCAAGTTCAAAATTATGAAATACTGGTCTTAAATTGTGAGGGCCACGGTAGCCCGGTTGGAAGAGTAGCGGATTAGCAAACGGATGGTTGTGAGTTCAAAACTCGGTTCAACCTAAGACCGTCATGTACGTGGAGAATGGTGCACGTTAAAACTGTCGCGTCCTCAAATGTCTTCACGTTGTAGTTTGGAGTGTGAGGTGACAGCTCGGGTGCTGACTCGTCGTCTATCCGTGGTTCAAAATGACGAGTTGTTCCCTTCGGTATTGATCACGGACCGTTGCCGATAGACCGTTGTATTGCTCTAGTGGAACATTACCTATTTACCTTGAATTGCCTTCAAGCTTTCTGACCACATGTAGCAACTTTCATTCAGTCACAATCGTTCTTGACAATAAAACTTTAAATTATAATAATTAATTCGAAGATTTAGGTACATAGTTAATTAACGGCGCACTGGAGCAACGAGCAATTAGGGACAGTCCGGGATCAATCCCGAAGGGAAAGATCAAAGACAACGCCTCGTAATTTTGAACCACGCTGAGATGAGAACACCTGAGATGGCATCCTCTCTCCGAACTTCCATGCCAACATTTGAGGCATTGAGATTTAACGTGCACAAGCCCCCGTGAACACGACGGTCTTTGGCTGTACCGCATTCCAAACTCAAAACCCTCCGGCTGATAATCCGTTGCTCTTACGAGCTACCGTGGCCCATTGAAGATTTAGGATTTCAATCTGCACGAAACTTAGTTGGGGGATATTTCAATTAACGTCACACTGGAGCACAATGGGCTATTGGTGACGGTCCGGGATCAATCCCAAAGGGAAATATCCGAGGACAACACCACATAATTTTGAACCACGGTCAGATGACGAGGCAACACCTGAACTGGCACCCCACTCTCCAAGATACTTAGTTGGGAGAGGGGTGCCAGTTCAGGTGTTCTCGTTGTATTTCTCCAGTGCGACGTTAATTATTTACCTACATACCAAGCTGAGGAAGCAGTAGTGAAATTCAAGTTTGATCCTAAGTTGTTAGGTAGCTGGATTTACGTCGCACTGAAGTAACACGACTGTCCGGGATCAATCCCGAAATGAATATTCCAAGAACAGCACCTAGCAATTTTGAACTAGTGTAAGATGACGAGGACATCTGAGCTAGCGCCCCACACTCCAAACAGCCACGCCACACCAACGTGGGAACATTTGAGGTTACGACATATTTAATGTGCACTAATCCCACTTTCATGGTCCTTTCGTTGGATCGAACTCGCGAAACCTATCAACGCTGCCCCGTTGGAAATCGGACTTGATGAGATATCTCCTCGTCATTAGCAAAATTGATTGGATTGTGAGTTATCTCATCAAAACCACTTAGGGGGTTAAAAAAATTCAGTGGCAAAAATAAATAAATGAATGGATTTATTAAGCAATTGAAGCAATTTTTAACACGAATCTGAGTGAGACGTCAGTTACAACTCCTAACTATATTCCGTGCACCAGCTACGAAGGTCCTAGGCTGGACCGGGGCCGCGGTGGCCCGGTTGGAAGAGTAACGGACTTGCAACCGAAGGGTTGCGAGTTCGAATCCAGCCAAACACCGTCGTGTACAAAGGGGGCTGGTGCATGTTAAATCTCTCGTGGCCTCAAATGTCCTCAGGGCCGCGGTGGCCCGGTTGGAAGAGTAACGGACTAGCAACCGAAGGGTTGCGAGTTCGAATCCAGCCAAACACCGTCGTGGACAAAGGGGGCTGGTGCACGTTAAATCTGTCGTGGCCTCAAATGTCCTCACGTTGGCGTGGTGTGGAAGTTTGGAGAGTGGGGTGCCAGCTCAGGTGTTGCCTCGTCATCTGACCGTGGTTCAAAATTACGTGGTGTTGTCCTCGGATCTTTCCCTTTGGGATTGATCCCGGACCGTCACCAATAGCCCGTTGTGTTGCTCCAGTGTGACGTTAATTGAAATAAATAAATAAAATCAAATGTCCTCACGTTGGCGTGGTGTGGAAGTTTGGAGAGTGGGGTGCCAGCTCAGGTGTTGCCTCGTCATCTGACCGTGGTTCAAAATTACGTGGTGTTGTCCTCGGCTCTTTCCTTTTGGGATTGATCCCGGACCGTCACCAATAGCCCGTTGTGTTGCTCCAGTGTGACGTTAATTGATATATCCCACCTAGGCTGGATCGAGCTACGAACTCGTAAGTCTCCGGTAGCTCCGTTCATCTTTCAACTGGGGCACGCGGTCCCGTATTTTCCCCGGACCATCGTCAATAGCACTGTTGCTCCAGTGCGACGTTAATTAAATTACCTACCACTTATTGCTACTTTAGGTTTTGCTGTTATCTTTGTGACGTTTGACTAATGTTCCCATCTGTCCATTTATTGCTACTTCAGGCTTTGGTATTGTATTTGCTGTGACCGTTTGACTAATGTTTTAATCTATTGCTATTTCAGGTCACGCAATTGTATCTACTGTTTTCCTTGGGACGCTTCTTTGCTTTCTTCTACTTATCCATTTGCCGTCATCTAAGATTCTTAGAATTGTTGCTACCTTTGTGATCTTCGTCTTTTGTTGGCATCTACTTATCCGTTTAGTGCTGCTTCTGAAATAACTATTGCATTTGATTTTGTGACAAGGCTTGGCTAAAAAAAGCGAATGCGTGGCAGCTCTATTCGAAGATAACATTTAAACTCGAATTATCGTCTACTTTGGAAGGCCGCGGTAGCCCGGTCGGAAGAGCAGCGGATTAGCAACCGGAGGGTTGCGAGTTCGAAACTCGAACCAGCCAAAGACCGTCGTGTACACGGGGGCTGGTGCATGTTAAATCTGTCGTGGCTTCAAATGTCCTGGCGTGGTGAGGAAGATTGTAAAGTGGGGTGCCAGTTCAGATTGTTTCATCTGACCGTGGTTCAAAATTACATGGAATTTTCACTTCAGGATTGGTCCTGGACCAGTCGACCATTGTGTTGCTTAGGTGCGAAGTTAAATTCAACTATCTGCCAAACTGTTTTACTTCATTTGTGTTTACTGTCTTCTACAAATCCACTCATCAACTTTGTCATTCTTCGTTACAGATTGTATGATTTGTAAACCATAGATGGCAATTTTTTATTATGAAACCTTTTACTTAAAGTCAACTACCTAATTGGTGTGGTTGAATTTACGTCGCACTGAAGCATCAGAACTAGATATTGGTAACGATCCGAGAATACCTTGTAATTTTGAACCACGATCAGTTGACGTTATTTAATTGGATGTACAAATAAGGTAGGTATTTAATTATCATCGCATTGAAGCAACACAACGGGCTATTGGTGACCGTCCGGGATCAATCCTGAAAGGAAAGATCCAAGTCAACGCTTCAGAATTTTGAACAACGGTCAGATGACGAGAATACTTGAACTGTCACCCCACTCTTCAAACTTCCATGCCAACGTGGTCATTTGAGGCCACGAGATTTAACGTGCACCACCCCGTGTACGTCTTTGGATGGACCGAGTTTCGGACAAAACGATGGTTACTAATCTTGCACTTCCAACTGGGCTACCGTGGCCCAATACAAATTAGGTACCAAGAATTTCTATGAGTATATATTTATTTTGGATGTAATTTTTCTCTTGATAATTATTAAATAGGAATTATAAAGTCTTACGTGCTTAATATCTAAAATTTCTCAAATTGTACGATACGCAGCCAATTATTTAAATTTTCTAGAATTTTTTTAATTCATGTGTTACGATAAGGGTTATTTAAAACTAGTTTTTCTTATCGCATTTAGTGTTTACGAATGTCAATGATATATTTAATGTTTTAATATCACATGCAGCCACACACATGTACAGCAAAAGCAATTTTTGATTTCACGTAAATCTTACCGAATTGGGAATCCCACATCTACTGATATATCGTGGTGGGGAGGGCCTACATACTTGATAACAATGACAGGATGTACAAAATCATAAGCGATAGTTGAAAACATCGTAGGAATAGAAGACGGATGGCTATGGTATTGTTCCTGGCCTTCAAACAAGACATGGAGATGATGAGAAAGCTAAACTACTTCGGAGACTCTTCTACATCTCCGATCGTTGAATAACCATGGATGAAATATATAAGCTGTTAAATGTCTTCGTGTCGTATGACGGCCGGCCAATTTTACAACACCAGTATGCCTTGGCACGGCAAGTGTCTGTGAGGTAGAAACTCAACATCCAGGGCCGAAGTCACTGCAACACTTGAGACTTGGACGGACCCAAAATCTCTCCTTACGCTCAGGTACACAAGAATCAATAACATCAGCTGCTGCTACTAAAATCGCATCGTCTGCGTCACTTTCACTCATCTCGCGTGCGTTGTTGCGTCCAGACTGAAAGTAGTAATAGCCAACGTTAGAAGGGGAAATACAAACCACTTGGACTTGCTAATCCGCTTCGGCTTCCCCCATACAAGATGGATTGGATCGTTACCACCGAGATAACAAGGCCAGACCGCTGTGACGTTTCAAATCACGTGACTCGCTTACTATAGTAGTCATAACAAACATCGCCGCATGGTCGGCTACTTGTGGATTACCTTTAATGTAGCGTAAGGAATTAGGGTTTTTTATACTATTTTACCGGAAAGTAAGTGCAGCTGCAGTTAAATATTGCTATATAACATTTGTGGAACATTACAGTGTCAAGGTGTTAAAGGCTTTCGGTCAAACAAGTTTAACGTGTGTCCAGACCGATTTCTATAGGTTTAACCACGAGGCCATCCAAAATGCCCTTTAGATGCTGTGTACTGTAACGGCGGCTAGAGAAACGATCACCACGGCAGCGTGGGAAAATGGAAAGTCTTGTTGACTCAGGTGTCGAGAGGAAAAGCCCACACACCATAACGACCACCCGAAAACATCTTCTTAATGATCTCTTAACGACAGCCAGCAGGGGTCGGAAATCGTTCTGGTTTCAAAACAAAGGGCAGGCGCCTTTCTGTCGCTCTCTTCGACATTTCGAGACCGAGAAGACAGATAAATGATGATGAGTTTCCGACAGGGATTGATGGCCCCCTTTCAAGTCCGCCGAAGTCTGTCGTAAAAGTTGAGGGGAAAGACCAACGTGAGACAGCCAATCAAGAACGTGAGAAATCTTCAACACCCAATCCAGCACCGACTAAAAGGCGGACCAGAAACGGAAAGGAGGAGTCGATAAGCACCCAACATATGGAGAGTTTTTACAGAGGACCAGAGGAGGGACGGAGACAGAGGATCAGAGAGAGAGAGAGCTTGGAGAGAGGCGGTCAGCAGAGATCGTTTTTGGAGCTTGGTGAATATCCGTTCACTGTTGTGCATTTATCCCACCTTGGGATCCTATACTCGCCGGAGTATTTTAGTGAGAAAGGCTCGACCGTAGCCGTAAAGGAGAACCCTCCTAGAGATCCGTGTAACTGCTCATCCTAGTAGTGATCCTGTCCAGAAAGACTGAGATTTCCTGCATTGGAACTCTGTACTCATCCGAGTATTTTTTGTTGAGAATAGGCTCACCCGTAGCCGTGCGTTAGACTCCCCCGAGCGAAATTGTGAGGCTCGCCAGCAGCCTAAGCGCCTCGATAGAACTTTGGACCTTCCAAGGAACTAACATTAATGAACTCTACATTCATTTTCCGACTTTTTGTACAGATTGTAAAATAAACCAATTTAGTCCAGAATCGGATATTTTCAATGGTAACTAGTCTAGCTACCCGTGAATCAAGACGTTACAGTACCTACTTGCTCTGGAAATTATAGATATGGTGATGCACCAAAAGTGGCGGTTTTCTCCTTTCCAGAGGATAAAAACATTAGAAAAAGATGGCTCATGGCGATTCCACGAGCCGACTTTACACCATCAAAACGCAGCAAAGTCTGCGAACTTCATTTTCAAAACGATGGTATCGTCCGGAATGTATCGAAATTCAACAAAAAAACTGGTAAGTGTTCTACCTTTTCCATGAAACGTCTCCGTTTAAAAGTTGGTGCTATACCAAGTATATTTCCGAATTGCCCTAAATATCTCTCGAAAACTTGTCCCACCGTTCGTAAAAGCAGGGAAGATAAAATTCGTGAAAATGAGGAATCCAATTTATTGAGAGCTATCAACGAAAGCAAATCTGAGTTCATTGCTCATCATGAATCTATCTTTTCAAAATTTTAATAGGCTACTAGGAATTCTGGATTCATTACCCCATAAACAAAATTGGTTTAAGGTAATTGAGGAGTCAAAAGTTACTTTTTTCAAAATTTGTTTTAATCCAGGACCTGCAACAAATTACACTGTTGTAATACATTCAAATCTGAAAATGGAAACATTTATATGGCCAAGAAATTTCTGTAGATAACAATCAAATCAAAACACCCTGTCACGTTAATAATTTGGAAGTTATTAAAAATTGTTTGAATTTTATAAATGAAAAATTCTCCAGCCAACTATGGTAATAATCGCTTCAATTGCTTTTACAGTTCATTTGCCTTGATTTCCCATTTTTACAGATTTAATGAAGAAAACATTAATTGGATTTCTTTAGACTATGAGAAAGGGTTTTCTTTTCTATTTATGGTCGCATTTGAGAAACTATGATATTGGGCGGTACCAAGCTTGATTGACGTGTGTATTTTAGTTAATAAAAGTCATAAGCGAGTTTTTCACTATTTTTTAATTGAATTTACGATATAATTTTGGCTGGTTTTTTAGTAAGTTATTGCTTTTACTATTTACGCACATTCTCTGTTATCTGTTATCGTTAGTAAATAAGGAAGAAAGACGCAAGGGTGAGGAAGTTTCATTCTGAGATTATCATAGTTTTGACTAGGGAAAAACCATATTTACAAACTGCTGTAATAATTTGCAATAACGTACAATATTTTCCTGACGAATATTTTCCTTCTGTCTCGACGAATATAGAATATATTATGTATCGTTGTAGACAGATTTCACTGTATTAGGCTTTGAATATTCCAATACGGCGGTGGTCGTTCGCATAGCACGTATGACTACTAGGGAGACGCCATGACGGCAGCGGTCAGGCCTTGTTATCTCGGTGGTAACGATTGGATGTGGTTTTTTGGCATTGAGTCCTCCTGGGACATATTATGCCAGACTTAAGACAAAAAAACAAACTCTTGTTTTCTACGATTTTAAAACAAATTTAAAACAATTTCATTGCGCGTAAATATGTCTGTAAAAGATCCCAAGCATAATCTAATAAAATGAAATGAGTCAGGTGATAAAAAATGAATAGTATATAAAATCAAATGTGATGGATGAATCCAATGTCATGTATAAAGCTAAAAATGTTTGGGTGAGGATTCTCCCCAACCATGTCTTCTAAAACCAAGGTATATGAATTAAAATGTTTAAAACGTTGACGATTAAAATGAGAGCATTCTATTAAAATGTGTTTTACAGTTAGTGGGCAAATGCAGTAATTGCAGATTGGGTGATCGTCTCCGAGGAGGAGGTTATTCGTGTATGACCGATGCGGAGGCGTGTTAGTATTACATTTTGTCTTCTTGAAAATAGCGATTTCCATGGAGATATATTTTGTTTAATGGAGTGAAGTTTGTTCTCACTTTGTTCATTCCATTCGTTTTGCCATTTTACTTCTAAAAATTTATAAATGCTAGATTTTAAGTCACAATAAGGAATGGTATGATTAATATTGTTTACGGCAGATTTGGCGGTTTTGTCAACTATATCATTTCCCAATATCCCAACACATGGGATGGGATCCAACAAAATGAGGTTAAAATTTTTTGAACGGAGATGATAAATTTTTTCCAATGATTCTAAAACAATGGGATGACTGGCATGATCAGGATGTTTCAATGACTGTAAAACACTTAATGAATCGGTGAAAATGATGCATTTTTTATGACAATGATAGGATATATTTTGTAATGCTTTATATATGGCCATTATTTCAGCGGTAAAAACAGAACATGAAGAATGAAGTTTAAAGCTGTGGAGGGAATCATTAATGGTGAACGCAGCTCCAACATAGTTTGCCCTTTTAGATCCGTCCGTGTAAATTTGTATAAAATCAGTACTTTTCTTTATGTCTTTCAAAGAGTTGTTTGTAAATAATATCAGAGGTATCTGCTCTAAAGAAATTTTGAAACGGATTTTGGAATTCGAAATCATGATTGAACCAAAGTGAGAAAGCATACAGTTTTTTCTGGGTGACGTTTAGTGTAGAAATTTCGGTTCCGATCATCAAATCTTGCATTCTTAGGTGAAATGGAAGATGTTTTTGCTAGGTAAAGCCGTTTTAAATATGAACTGTGGTGAATGGTATGCAATGGGTGATGGAACGGTTGAGGTGATCCTAAAATAATATTCCAAGGACAACAATTGTCGCCTTAGGTCCAGTGATGGTTCAAATGTGTTTACATATAGGCTACTAACGGGTGACGTTCTAAAAGCACCGGAACTTAAACGTAAAGCTGTGTGATGAATAGTATTTAGAGTTTGAAGTGCAGATTTTCTGGCCGAACCATATACAAAGCATCCGTAATCTAATTTCGATCGTATTAGGGCTCTGTAAATTTTTAAAAGGCAAGTGCAATCAGATGCCCATGATAGTTTAGATAAAACTCGTAAAATGTTAAGAGCCCTTTTGCAATGTTTGCGTAGATTTAAAATATGCGGTTTAAAAGTTCTTGTCAAATAAAACACCTAAAAATTTAAAACTGTCCACGACATTAATTAAAATTTCGTTGCAGAATATTTCTGGGTCTAAGTGAAGGTTTCGCTTTCTGCAGGAAATGAACGCATGTGGTTTTAGAAGATGAAAAATTGAGCCCATTTTCGTTTGTCCAATTCGTAATTTTATTAACGGCCTGTTGAAGTTGTCTTTCTATTAATCGCATATCTCTTACTGCGCATGAAATTTGCAGGTCGTCAACGTAAATAAGACCTTTAACTGATGGAGGCAATTGCGAAACAATATTGTCAATTTTTAAAATAAATAAAGTTACACTTAAAACACTGCCTTGCGGTACTCCCTCCTCTTGAATAAAAACATCTGAGTATACCGATCCGACCTTTACTTTAAAATAACTTTTTGTAAAAAATTTTGAATAAAAATCGGCAGATTCCCTCTTATGTCATCTGTATATTAATACGTGAAGAAAAAACTTTGTACCCCTTTTTAAGCACATTGCGCGCACGGAGATGAGATTTGGCATAATTAAAGTTCATATGGAGAAGGAGTGCAGAAAGATAAAATTAATGTATAATATGCGTTACAAATATATTAAATTAAACAAAATAAAACATTCATTGTTTACGTTCATATAGAAATATATACACCAACTTTCCTTGAAAATCATCCTTGAACTCCTGAAAATCTATATATTAATACGTGAAGAAAAAACTTTGTACCCATTAGAAAAATATTTTGTTAGATTTATATATATATGTTGAATTGTAATACACATCTGCTGAAGTTTTACAACCGATGGGGCCGCATGTTGGAATCGGTCTCTAAACCTCCGAAAAGTATTTAAAAGAAATTATAGTGCCGTATGGGATATGTGAGAGTGGAAATTTATGTTAATCTTATAATCTTGAGTGTATAATTTGGTATTTTCAATTAACGTCACACTGGAGCAACACAACGGGCTATTGGTGACGGTCCGGGATCAATCCCAGAGGGAAAGATCCGAGGACAACACCACGTAATTTTGAACCACGGTCAGATGACGAGGCAACACCTGAGCTGGCACCCCACTCTCCAAACTTCCACACCACGCCAACGTGAGGACGTTTGGGGCCACGACAGATTTAACGTGCACCAGCCCCCTTTGTACACGACGGTGTTTGGCTGGATTCGAACTCGCAACCCTTCGGTTGCTAGTCCGTTACTCTTCCAACCGGGCCACCGCGGCCCTATGAGTGTATAAAAGATTGCAGATGTATTAATGTATGATCATGATTAGATCAGACTTCTTGTTTTTAATATGTATGTTTTAAGCCATAAGACTTGGTTTCCTTATAAAATTTATTTTTAATATAAACTCTGGCTTCAATCGATCAAACCCAACAATTGATTTTTCTAATAATATTTTTAAATTTATTTAACAATAAAGGCTTTGTTAGAAAGTCAGTCAAATTATTGTCCGATGAAATATAATTTACGTTGAATAGTTCATCTTTTATTAATTTACGAATAAATTTGTACTTGATATCAATATGTTTAGTTTTAAAATTTTCTTGATTATTTTTTGAAAAATAGATAGCAGATTGATTATCGCAATATACTTGGGGTCTTATGTAATCACACAAACTTAATTCATTTATAATTCTACTAAACCAAATAACTTCTTTAGTGCAATAAATTCGGATTCCATTGAGCTAAGAGCTATGCACTTTTGTTTAGAAGATTTCCATGATATTGGGATGTTACCAAAATAAATTAAATAGCCGCTGCTTGAATGTCTGTTTGTGAGATCACATCCCCAATTTGCATCAGGAAAAGCAATCAAATTTGAACTTTTTACGTTGGAAAGATTAATTTTAAAATCCGTTGTAAGAAAAACATAGTTCATAATATCAACAACGTAAGTAGGGGGAAATTGGGGGTTCTGACAAACTGTGGATTTGAGCGGATGCGGTTCCTGACCCAAAGTGGAGGGAGGGGGAGTTGAGGTTGTAGGGAGTCCCTGAGCAGGATGAGTTGGTAATCCCAGTTATCCCGAATTACGAGAGGATTTCAATACCATCTTAAGATTTATTTGTATTATCCCAATACCTCTTAAGATTTACTTGGATTATTTCAATACTATCTTAAGATTTAGTCGGGTTAAAGATAGGATCTCTCAGTAATGAGCACTATACATGTATATTCAATCAAGACATGTTCAGACTCATCTTGACTTGATCCGTTATTAAAAACAGGTGTACGATAAGAAGTGTCCCTCAAGATTTGAAAAGAATAGTGTGGGAATTCATAGATGAATGCTATGAACCAATCACCTTTAACTCACGAACCGTTTGACCAATGCCTAAATGAGGGGTGTTGCTAACATAGCGGTCAACCGAATAGCGTTCAACCTAATATCACGGCGTTACACTTTACCAATCAGGTGTGAGAGAATTTCTCTATAAAACGTAAACTTGACCACTATGATCCATTCTGCTAACCATCTCTAGACTAACTTTCTAGATTTTAGCTGCATTCTCCCTCTCTACAACCCGTTAGCTGCTAGCGTTGTTTATTCATTCGTCTTCTTGGTCAGTTCCTGAGTTAGATGCTATCCATGATGTCTGGAATAAAGCAGGACAATGATTCTCAAGTAAGTTATATTCTCTATATATTGATATTATATCTACATAACATTGTTTTTAACTTAAAGTTGAACTCAGATGTTGCCTCGTCATCTGACCGTGGTTCAAAATTACGTGGTTTTGTCCTAGGACCTTCCTCTTTGAGATTGATCACAAACCGTCGTCAATAGCTCGTTGTCTGGCTCTAGCACGATGTTAATTAATTAACATTAACTTAAAGTTTTCCTATTTCATTGCTTTTCATTTTTTGTACTTATCCTTCTTTTTTTTGTATTACAGAGTATTCATGAATCTTTCACGGAAGGAAATGGTTCCTGAGCACATGTTTCTCTGAGTACATTCTTCACTAATGCGTTCACAGTTACTCGCAAAGGATAGGACTAAGATAAATTTTAGCTTTACTGATTAGAAAGTGTTTGATGTTATTCACTTATTAGTAAGTGTATAGTGTATGGTTCTTCGTGCCTCCAGTTTACAATTCTTTTTCCAAGAACAGCTAACACATTTCAATAGCAATGTTTAATATTTGTGCAATTGTGGATTTTGATGGATTTCAGACTCAAGAAGGTTTCTTAGTACGTGAATATGGATACATCGCCATAAAATCGCAACTAGCTTCAAGTATTCGTTTTAACTTATCGCCTTATAAGCATAAACTTAGTGTCAAAGATCACAAAACTGTGCGTTATGTTGAAAATTACATATGTGGACTTCCTTTCTGTCCCATAGCATGGGAAAGTGGGTCTTTAGAAAGTTTAGATTCTAAGCTTTTAGAATTGTACGAGCAGACCAAGAGTGCCACTCAGTATCTAGTTGCTTACAAAGGTGGTTGTGTGGAAAAGAAACGCCTAGATGCATTGAATATTCCGAATATTAACTTAGAACAATATGGGTGTCCCAAATTCGATGCACTGTGTGACAAAGAGATCCTAAAACTATCTTGTGGTCATCACAAAAATAATTTACATTGCCCCAAAGCTGAGGTGACGGCATTTAATAATTGGCTCATTGGAAATATATGTCTCTTAAAAAATGCAAATATGTAAAAATTAAGTTCTTTCTTTTTACTACAATGTATTATTTTTGTAAAATATATGAATCATGATGTTTTTTCTATTAAAAAGTGTTCTGATTTACTTTGTTTCCATGTGGCTTCCTTCAATCTGTTTAAGAATTGCCTGTGCTGGTTTTTGAAGAGATTGCTTTAAGAATACATAGAATTCAGATTTAATCCATTTTTCATTAGTATTTGCTCATTGTAAAATTCACATTAATACTTATAATTTTCAGTTATGATTTAATTTTACTCATGTGTAAAACTATCATCGGTGTGAGTAAATATTTAGATTATGCATTAAATATCAAGAAAAGGGTAAAAGTTAATTTGCTTAGCAGTACAGATGACCACACATTATTTTCAAAACAGAAAACACACTTACTATCCATTTAAGATAACAATGTAGTACATATAAAATTTAGAAAACAGTACAAAGTATCTTGTAAAATACTTCATAGCTTTGTACAGTATTGGTATTTTGCTCCGAAATTTAAAACTACAATATGTACTAGGTTTTCAAAAAAATAAAAGGCAGTTTATGTTTAGTAAAATGTATGGTTTGCAAAAAGCATTAAAAAAACCATTTTATTTAGAACTACAAAAAACAAATGGTTTTTAATTCTATTTTCACTACTTAAATGTGCAAGAAAACATCTTCATAGTATGGGTATTGTAAAGTTACAAATTAAAGCAAAAAAAAATTATACTCTTGCAGTTTTTTTTTTAAATTATTTTTTACCATGCATAAAACACACTTTAAGAATCGAGCTTTAAAATGTCTTAATTGTAAAATTTAAAACATAAGCAAATCTGCATTTAAATGTTTGTAATAATATCTAATGTAAATGTTTCTCAATTGTAAAATGTTTCCTAAAAATATTCAAAAGTATAATATGCGTAATAGTATTTAATATTTAATTAATTTTTTTTTGAGTAAAATCATCTAATGGAAAGTGATAGAGTGAGAGACCACGATCATTTAACTGGCAAGTATAGGGGTGCTGCTCACAATAATTGTAAGTTAAAGTATAAAATTGCCTCCCATATCCCTGCCGTTATGCATAATATGAAGGGTATGATAATCACCTCATTATACAAGGTTTGGGAAGAATTAAAAACAAGAAAATAGAATGTATATTACAAGCAATAGTGAAAATTTTATTTCGTTTTCCCTGGGATTTCATTAAGACTTCTGGATTCATTTCAATTTTAAAGCGCTTCACTGGATAAGTTAGTTAACAATTTAGATCCCAATAAAGCTACAATAACCCGTGATTATTTTCGGGAAAATACTTCTTTAATGCTTCAAAAAGGTTGCTATCCATGAGTATATGGATTCTAGTGACAGATCTGCAGAAACTAAGCTCCCTCCAAAAAGTGAATTTTTCAGCTCATTAACCGAGCAGCATATAATTGAGGAAGAATACGACCTCGCTCAAAATGTATGGCATACATTTCATATTTCAAATCTGGGGAGTATCATGATTTATACGTGTGTAGTGATGTTCTCCTTGCAGATATTTTTGAAAATTTCCGCACTCTTTGCCAATCTTTTTTATAAAATCGATCCCTGTCATACATATACCGCACCTGGTTTGACTTAGAAGTTAGACATGCCAAGACAAGCCTGCTAAGTATATCCTTTCGTTAAAATCTTGCATTACAACTCAAAATTTTACTTGGCGCATTATCACAAGCACATGTTCTTCTGAGTACATTCTTCACTTATGCGTTCGTAGTTACTCGCAAAGGATAAGACTGAGATAAATTTTAACTTTACTGATTAGTAAGTGTATGGTGCTATTCACTGATTAGTAAGTGTATAGTTCTTCGTGCCTCCAGTTTACAATTCTTTTTCCAAGAACAGTTAACACATTTCAATAGCAATGTTTAATATTTGTGCAATTGTGGATTTTGATGGATTTCAGACTCAAGAAGGTTTCTTAGTACGTGAATACGGATACATCGCCATAAAATCGCAACTAGCTTCAAGTATTCGTTTTAACTTATCGCCTTATAAGCATAAACTTAGTGCCAAAGATCATAAAACTGTGCGATATGTTGAAAATTACATATGTGGACTTCCTTTCTGTCCCATGGCATGGGAAAGTGTGTCTCCTTTAGAAAGTTTATACTCTAAGCTTTTAGAATTGTACGAGCAGACCAAGAGTGCCACTCAGTATCTAGTTGCTTACAAAGGTGGTTGTGTGGAAAAGAAACGCCTAGATGCATTGAATATTCCGAATATTAACATAGAACAATATGGGTATCCCAAATTCGATGCATTGTGTTCTAAGTAGCAACAAAGAGATCCAAAAACTATCATGTGGTCATCACAAAAATAATTTGCATTGCCCCAAAGCTGAGGTGATGGCATTTAATAATTGGCTCGTCGGAAATGTGTCCCTTAAAAAATGAAAATATGTAAAAAATAAGTTCTTTTTTACTACGATATATTATTTTTGTAAAATATATGAATCATGATGTTTTTTCTATTAAAAAGTGTCCTAATTTACTGTTTCCTTGTGGCTTCCTTCAATTTGTTTAAGAATTGCCTGTGCTGGTTTTTGCAGAGATTGCTTTAAGAATACACAGAATTCAGATTTAATCCATTTTTCATTAGTATTTGCTCATTTTAAAATTCACATTAATACTTATAATTTTTCAGTTATGATTTAATTTTACTCATGTGTAAAACTATCAGCGGTGTGAGTAAATATCTAGATTATGCATTAAATATCAAGAAAAGGGTAAAAGTTATTTTGCTTAGCAGTACAGATGACCGCACATTATTTTCAAAACAGAAAACCCACTTACTATCCATTTAAGATAACAATGTAGTACATATAAAATTAAGAAAACAGTACAAAGTATCTTGTAAAATACTTCATAGCTTCGTACAGTATTGGTATTTTTTGCTCTGGAATTTAAAAACTACAATATGTACGAGGTCTTCCAAATAAATAAAAAGAAGCTTATGTTTACTAAAAATGTGTGGTTTGCAAAAAGCATTTAAAAAAAAAAAACATTTTTACTTAGAACTACAAAAACAAATGATTTCTAATTCTATTTTTCACTACTATAAATGTGCAAGAAAACATCTTCATAGTATGGGTCTTGTAAAGTTACAAATTAAAGGAAAAAATTTTTTTTTTACTCTTACAGGTTTTTTTTATAATTATTTTTTCCGTGCATAAAACACACTTTAAGAATCAAACTTTTAAAAATGTCTTAATTGTAAAATTAAAAAATAAGCAAATCTGCATTTAAATGTCTAATAATATCTAATGTATGTTTCAATTGTAAAATGCTTTCCAAAAATATTCAATAGTATAATATGTGTGTAATAGTATTTAATATATAATTAATTTTTGAGTAAAAACATCTAACTTTTTAAACATAAATCCTTATATCAAAGAAAATTTCATTAAAAGAAGAGTTTGTAAATCTTTATAATGTAAATTAAATCACTAAAATTTAAGAAGATTAATTAAAAAATAATATTTATTTTTTGATTTTATAGGATAAATGGTTTTTAATACTATCATCACTGCTTTCAAATGTGTAAGGAAACATGATCATAGTACGGGTCTTGTAAAGTCTCAACTTTACGCTCACTTAAGCACATAATATTTTTAAAAAATTCTGCAATAAAATATGTGCTATAGCAACTAATGTATAATTAATTTTTGAGTAAAAGAACATAAATCTTAAAATCAAAGAAAATTTCATTTCAGATCTTGCATTCTTGCAGACAATTTATAAAACCATATAATAAAAAAAATCAAATAATCCAAAATACAGTGTATGTGGTACAGTGTATGGAAAAAAATAAAAGGAAAATTAAACTAGCAAGATTTCTTTAGATCCAACTAAATCTTAAGATGATACTAAAATAATCCAAGGATATCTAGGGGGAAAGCGTGTAAACTGGTAGAGTGAGATATGCAGAGAATTGGTATCAACGTGTATAATTTATATAAGAGGAATTTGTTTAAATAGCTATGAAATGTCTCGAAATATTAAAGAAACTAATTTCCCTCCCCTCCCCACTCCACCTCAGTAAACGAACTCAAGGAATGGATCGCGACTGCATAAATAGTTTCGGCTGTAGTCAGTTGTCCGTTTCTCCCCTTTTCATCTGGAGTGGGGATGTTTTTTCTATTAAAACAGCATGATTCATATATTTTACAAAAATAATACATTGTAGTAAAAAGAAAGAACTTAATTTTTACATATTTGCATTTTTTAAGAGACATATTTCCAATGAGTCAATTATTAAATGCCGTCACCTCAGCTTTGGGGCAATGTAAATTATTTTTGTGATGACCACAAGATAGTTTTAGGATCTCTTTGTCACACAGTGCATCGAATTTGGGACACCCATATTGTTCTAAGTTAATATTCGGAATATTCAATGCATCTAGGCGTTTCTTTTCCACACAACCACCTTTGTAAGCAACTAGGTACTGAGTGGCATTCTTGGTCTGCTCGTACAATTCTAAAACCTTAGAATCTAAACTTTCTAAAGACACACTTTCCCATGCTATGGGACAGAAAGGAAGTCCACATATGTAATTTTCAACATAACGCACAATTTTGTGATCTTTAACACTAAGTTTATGCTTATAAGGCGATAAGTTAAAACGAATACTTCAAGTTAGTTCCGATTTTATGGCGATGTATCCATATTCACGTACTAAGAAACCTTCTTGAGTCTGAAATCCATAAAAATCCACAATTGCACAAATATTAAACATTGCTATTGAAATGTGTTAGCTGTTCTTGGAAAAAGAATTGTAAACTGGAGGCACGAAGAACTATACACTTACTAATAAGTGAATAACATCAAACACTTGCTAATCAGTAAAGCTAAAATTTATCTTAGTCCTATCCTTTGCGAGTAACTATGAACGCATTAGCGAAGAATGTGCTCAGGAACCATTTCCTTCCGTGAAAGATTCATGAATTCTGTAATACAAAAAAAAGAAGGATAAGTACAAAAAATAAAAAAAAATTAAAAGCAATGAAATAGGAAAACTTTAAGTTAATGTTAATGGTAATTAATTAACATCGTGCTAGAGCCACACAACGAGCTATTGACGACGGTTTGTGATCAATCTCAAAGAGGAAGGTCCTAGGACAACACCACGTAATTTTGAACCACGGTCAGATGACGAGGCAACATCTGAGTTCAACTTTAAGTTAAAAACAATGTTATGTAGATATAATATCAATATATAGAGAATATAACTTACTTGAGAATCATTGTCCTGTTTTATTCCAGACATCATGGATAGCATCTAACTCAGGAACTGACCAAGAAGACGAATGAATAAACAACGCTAGCAGCTAACGGGTTGTAGAGAGGGAGAATGCAGCTAAAATCTAGAAAGTTAGTCTAGAGATGGTTAGCAGAATGGATCATAGTGGTCAAGTTTACGTTTTATAGAGAAATTCTCTCACACCTTATTGGTAAAGTGTAACGCCGTGATATTAGGTTGAACGCTATTCGGTTGACCGCTATGTTAGCAACACCCCTCATTTAGGCAGTTCGTGAGTTAAAGGTGATTTGTTCATAGCATTCATCTATGAATTCCCACACTATTCTTTTCAAATCTTGAGGGACACTTCTTATCGTACACCTGTTTTTAATAACGGATCAAGTCAAGATGAGTCTGAACATGTCTTGATAGAGTATACATGTATAGTGCTCATTACTGAGAGATCCTATATTTAACCCGACTAAATCTTAAGATAGTATTGAAATAATTCAAGTAAATCTTAAGAGGTATTGGGATAATACAAATAAATCTTAAGATGGTATTGAAATCCTCTCGTAATTCGGGATAAGTGGGATTACCAACTCATCCTGCTCAGGGACTCCCCACAACCTCCACTCCCCTCCCTCCGCTTTGGGTCAGGAACCGCATCCGCACAAATCCGCAGTTTGTCAGAACCCCCAATTTCCCCCTACTTACGTTGTTGATATTATGAACTATGTTTTTCTTACAACGGATTTTAAAATTAATCTTTCCAACGTAAAAAGTTCAAATTTGATTGCTTTTTCTGATGCAAATTGGGGATGTGATCTCACAAACAGACATTCAAGCAGCGGCTATTTAATTTATTTTGGTAACATCCCAATATCATGGAAATCTTCTAAACAAAAGTGCATAGCTCTTAGCTCAATGGAATCCGAATTTATTGCACTAAAGAAGTTATTTGGTTTAGTAGAATTATAAATGAATTAAGTTTGTGTGATTACATAAGACCCCAAGTATATTGCGATAATCAATCTGCTATCTATTTTTCAAAAAATAATCAAGAAAATTTTAAAACTAAACATATTGATATCAAATACAAATTTATTCGTAAATTAATAAAAGATGAACTATTCAACGTAAATTATATTTCATCGGACAATAATTTGACTGACTTTCTAACAAAGCCTTTATTGTTAAATAAATTTAAAAATATTATTAGAAAAATCAATTGTTGGGTTTGATCGATTGAAGCCAGAGTTTATATTAAAAATAAATTTTATAAGGAAACCAAGTCTTATGGCTTAAAACATACATATTAAAAACAAGAAGTCTGATCTAATCATGATCATACATTAATACATCTGCAATCTTTTATACACTCATAGGGCCGCGGTGGCCCGGTTGGAAGAGTAACGGACTAGCAACCGAAGGGTTGCGAGTTCGAATCCAGCCAAACACCGTCGTGTACAAAGGGGGCTGGTGCACGTTAAATCTGTCGTGGCCCCAAACGTCCTCACGTTGGCGTGGTGTGGAAGTTTGGAGAGTGGGGTGCCAGCTCAGGTGTTGCCTCGTCATCTGACCGTGGTTCAAAATTACGTGGTGTTGTCCTCGGATCTTTCCCTCTGGGATTGATCCCGGACCGTCACCAATAGCCCGTTGTGTTGCTCCAGTGTGACGTTAATTGAAAATACCAAATTATACACTCAAGATTATAAGATTAACATAAATTTCCACTCTCACATATCCCATACGGCACTATAATTTCTTTTAAATACTTTTCGGAGGTTTAGAGACCGATTCCAACATGCGGCCCCATCGGTTGTAAAACTTCAGCAGATGTGTATTACAATTCAACATATATATATAAATCTAACAAAATATTTTTCTAATGGGTACAAAGTTTTTTCTTCACGTATTAATATATAGATTTTCAGGAGTTCAAGGATGATTTTCAAGGAAAGTTGGTGTATATATTTCTATATGAACGTAAACAATGAATGTTTTATTTTGTTTAATTTAATATATTTGTAACGCATATTATACATTAATTTTATCTTTCTGCACTCCTTCTCCATATGAACTTTAATTATGCCAAATCTCATACTCCTCCGTGCGCGCAATGTGCTTCAAAAGGGGTACAAAGTTTTTTCTTCACGTATTAATATATAGACTAGTGGTCGAAATTCGACCATAATTCATTTAATTTTTAAGTTTGAACGTTAATAAGGTTCTTTTGTCAAAGAGTACACCTCTATATTCATTGCATATAATTTTTTTGAATTTTGTTCTATTACGTAAGCTGCGAGCATGTACAAATACGTCATAGGAAAAATGCGGTATAGCTTGGTTAAGCCATATCTAAAAAACAATAACGCGTTGTTTGACAGTTTCTTGGTAAAAAACCAAGAAACTGTCAAACAACGCGTTTTATTGCTATACTGGCACAGGTTTCGCCAAGGCTACACAGTTAATTTGCCTATCTTTTTCAAATTATGTAAAATTTAAATAAAAAATAAATCCAAAAAATGAAATAAGGAATACGTGCTTCGTATTTTTTTATATATTTTCTATTGAAGCAAAAAACCGTGTGGTTCAAAAAATAAATGTTATCCATTGAACTTGAAATAGTTCGACAATGAATTTAATGATTCAAAACTTCTGTGTAGACGATGTTTTTTGTAAAAACTCTTTCATCGTTTGCTAAATCCCTTGACCGCTATATTCGGAAATATAAAATCTCAAACCATCGAATGATTGAACTCTACTTGCTGCGACGTACAATTGACCATGAGTGAAAACTGGCTGCCTCAATAAAATTCCAATTTTTTCGAATGTTTGTCCTTGAGACTTATTTATTGTCATCGCAAATGCAGGTATAATTAGAAATTGAGTTCTTTGAAAGTTAAATGGTAAAATAGTTCCGGAATATGTTAAATTTATACGTGGAATCAAAATTCTCTTATTGCGTGCGGTTCCAGTTAAAACTTCGCAATCAATAGTATTACGATGCATAAATTTGATGCGCATTCTTGTTCCATTGACTAATGCTTCCTTTGTATTTAAGTTTCTGATCAGCAAAACGATGCAATCAACTTTCAATACTAACTTATGTAGTGGCAAATTATGCCAAATCTCATACTCCTCCGTGAGCGCAATGTGCTTAAAAAGGGGTACAAAGTTTTTTCTTCACGTATTAATATATAGATTACAGTATATGAACGTAAACAATGAATGTTTTATTTTGTTTAATTTAATATATTTGTAACGCATATTATACATAAATTTTATCTTTCTGCACTCCTTCTCCATATGAACTTTAATTATGCCAAATCTCATCTCCGTGCGCGCAATGTGCTTAAAAAGGGGTTGTTGGAATCGGTCTCAAACCTCCAATTATAGTGCCGTGTGGGGCACATAAATTTGAAGAATGTAAATCTTTGAATGTATAAAAGTGAAGAGAGATTGGGGATCATGATCTGATCAGACTTCTTGTTGTTTTCTGAAATGTATGTTTTTAAACCATAAGACTTGGTCACGTAATAAAAATTTATTTTTAATGTATAAAACTCTGTCTTCAATCGATAAAACCCAACAATTGGTTATGGGCCTCAGACCTTAAGCTGAACCTGAATTCTGCCACTACCGGTATCCAGTATGATGGGTATTCAAGAAATGTCCATGTTTTCCTTCCCGAAGTTATCGGATTTCAACTATGCCACGTGGAAGACGGACATGAAGGTATTGCTAATGGACCGGAACTGCTGGGAATTTATCACTAAAACGGAACCTCTATTATTGGAAGATGCTCCAGAACAAGAAAAAAGAGACTATCGTTATAGGAAGCAGAGGACATACACAACTATCTACCAGGGCATAGACCGAAAATATCAAGTCTTAATTTCATCTACTGAGGACGGTAAGGAAGCCTGGGATATATTAAAGACCAACTTTGAACCAGCATCTAGAGCACGATTGGCAGGCCTTGTGGACGAGTTCTTTTCAATCCGCTACCAGCCGGAGGACGAATCCATTGGACTCTTCTGCAAACGAGTGCATGAGAAGCTGTTACAGATAAAAGAATGTGGATTCGAAATCCCAGACCTCTTAGTTTGCTTTCAACTAATAAGACATTTGCCTCACGAATACGATAATCTGGTACAACTGCTATACAGGATGGATGACAACGAGTTCACGCTAGACAATTTGTCTAAACATTTAATAACAGAATCCAGCCGGATCGACCTGAAGCGGAAGGACGAAGACACAAAATTAAGTATCGTGGCCGATGCTTATGCTACAAGAAACAAGTCATCTAGATACAAGGAGACACGGGCGTCTACTCCTGATCACAGCAGATATCACAGCAGATGCGTACTGGACCCTGAATTAATTCCTTCAAGCCCAAGAAAGTCGACAGTTTGTCGTATGGGGCCGCGACCACCTCGGAAGTATTAGGTATGGGTGATATTCAATTTACAGTTTTAGATAGAAACAGAAATTATGATATAACTTTAAAAGATGTGTTATACTCACCTAATATGAGAAGAAATTTAATTAGTGGTGCTCGTATTGATCTAGTGGGAAACCAAATTAAATGGGGAAATAACAAAATGATTATTTATAATAGTTATAATAAATATTTGTTTACTGTTCCCAGAATTGGAAAATTGTATATCTTAAAAGGTTATCCCAAGATTAAAAATTATGTATATGTAACTGGTTTAGATCTAGAAAAAGCCCACCGTAGGTTTTGTCATGTTAACATGCCCTTAATTGAAAATATGAGTAAAATTAATTGTGTAAAAGGAATTGAAAAACTTAATTGTAAAAATATAGATAAAAATTGTAAGATTTGTGCTATTGCTAAATCCACTAGAATATCCTTAAAAAGAAACTATATGTACGAAAGGAAAACTAAAAATGTTTTGGAAAGGATCCATATGGATTTGTGGGGTCCTGCTCCAGTTAACTCTCTAGGTGGAAACAAATACTTTTTATCTATTATTGATGATTTTTCACGTAAAGTAACTGTTTATATTATTCGAAATAAGAATGAAGTTTTTGATTACTTTAAAAAATACTTGGTTAGAGCTGAAAGACAGCTAAATGTTAAGTTAAAATGTGTCCGAACTGACAATGGTTTAGAATTTTGTCACAAAGAATTTAAAAAGTTTTTAAATGATCTAGGAATAAAAATCGAAAGAACTTCAACTTATACCCCTGAACAAAATGGCATTGCAGAAAGGTTCAATAGAACAGCCATGGATTGTGTCAGAGCTATGCTTCAAGACAGTGGTTTACAACCACAATTTTGGTCAGAAGCACTTTTAGCATTTATTCATACTAAAAATAGATGCGAACACAAATTAACTGAGGGTATATCTCCTAACGAAATATGGACTGGTTTCAAACCATCAGTAAAACATTTTAGAATTTTTGGCTCTTTGGCATATGTTCATATTCCTAAAATATAGAGAAATAAATTACAACCCAGAGCTAAACTTGGTATTTTGACAGGATATGGTTTGAAAACTAAAGGTTACAGAATATATGTACCAAACGAGAAGAGAATAGTTGAAACAGTCCATGTTCATATCGACGAAAGTAAGAAAGCTGTTGATGTACTATTTGGTAAAAACTTTGAGTACGTTTCTTTTGATCTTAATTCTGATATTCCTATTTATCAATCAAATGAAAATATAAAAGTAAAATCGGAAAGTGAAACTCAAGTTTTAGATTCTAAAGATATAGTTAAAACTGAGGACTTAAAAAGTCTTAACATTTCAAATTGGCGAAGAATCGAAAAACCTAGAAATAAAAGCAATAGGATAGATGTATACTATTATTCTCCTGAAAATTTGAGAATGAGATCTTTAAATGATATTAAAAAGTACTGTACTAAAAATAAGATTAGGTTTGATCCTGTAAATTTCAATTTTAAGCCAGAAACTGAACATCCTAATGTGGATATTTCTAATGTGCCATCTACTTCTAGTGATGAATCTAATTTTTTAGACCAACAGATGTACGACATGTATGATCAGTGTTACAATGTCGAAATCCCCAAAAGTTATGAAGAAACGCAAGCAAGTAAGGATAAAATTAAATGGAATACTGCCATGAATGAAGAAATTCAGATAATGAAGGATAGGCAAGTATGGAAATTAGTGGACACACCCCCAAATACAACCATAATTGGAAGTAAGTGGGTGTACAGCATAAAAATGGACGAAAACAATATACCTAAAAGGTATAAAGCACGTCTTGTTGCTCAAGGTTTTAAGCAAAAACCCGGCATTGATTTTAAAGATATTTTTTCACCAGTTGTGAATTTTTCTATTGTTAAATTATTGTTTGTACTATTGATTTCTATGTTGGGTTGGTATCACTGTCAAGTTGACGTGAAAAGTGCATATTTATATGGACACCTTAAAGATACTATATACATGAAACAGCCAAAAGGATTTGTGCTGAAAGGATCCGAAAACAAAGTATGTCTATTGGAAAAGGCTATATATGGTCTGCATCAAAGTGGTAGAGAATGGAATTTGGAATTAGACGGTATTTTAACTAAATTAGGATTTTCTCAGTTAAATTGGTGTAATTGTGTCTACAAATTTAAAGATGTAATTTTAATTGTTTATGTAGATGATATGGTTTTGTTTTCAAAAAGAGAACATTTGATAAATGACGTAATCGAATTATTGGACAAAAAATTGGATCTTACAGTCCTAGGTAAAACTAAATATTTGTTAGGCGTAAACTTTCAAGAAATTGAAAATTCGATTTACTTACATCAAATTACCTACATTGAAAAATTAATGTCACAATTCAAAGATCTTCCTAAAAGTTTTGTGAATTTACCTTTTAAAATTGGTTGTAACTTACCTGATAAGGTTAAAGAGGAAGAAATAATTGAAAATGATTTAATGAGGAAATTTCCCTATCGTTCCTTAATAGGATGTTTATCGTTTTTGTCAGATAGATCCAGACCAGATATTGCATTTGCTGTTAATATAATGTCTCAGTTTTGTAATGGTTATACTTACAAACACTGGTCTTACGTTGTTGATATTATGAACTATGTTTTTCTTACAAAGGATTTTAAAATTAATCTTTCCAATGTAAAAAGTTCAAATTTGATTGCTTTTTCTGATGCAAATTGGGGATGTGGTCTCACAAACAGACATTCAAGCAGTGGCTATTTAATTTATTTTGGTAACATCCCAATATCATGGAAATCTTCTAAACAAAAGTGCATAGCTCTTAGCTCAATGGAATCTGAATTTATTGCACTAACCGATTGCACTAAAGAAGTTATTTGGTTTAGTAGAATTATAAATGAATTAAGTTTGTGTGATTACATAAGACCCCAAGTATATTGTGATAATCAATCTGCTATCTATTTTTCAAAAAATAGTCAGGAAAATGTGAAAACTAAACATATTGATATCAAGTACAAATTTATTCGTAAATTAATAAAAGATGAACTATTTAACGTAAATTATATTTCATCGGAAAATAATTTGGCTGACTTTTTAACAAAGCCTTTATTGTTAAATAAATTTAAAAATATTATTAGAAAAATATTTTGTTAGATTTATGTATATATATATATATGTTGAATTGTAATACATCTGCTGAGGTTTTACAACCGATGGGGCCGCATGTTGGAATCGGTCTCAAACCTCCAATTATAGTGCCGTGTGGGGCACATAAATTTGAAGAATGTAAATCTTTGAATGTATAAAAGTGAAGAGAGATTGGGGATCATGATCTGATCAGACTTCTTGTTGTTTTCTGAAATGTATGTTTTTAAACCATAAGACTTGGTCACGTAATAAAAATTTATTTTTAATATTAAAACTCTGTCTTCAATCGATAAAACCCAACAGGGGTACAAAGTTTTTTCTTCACGTATTAATATACAGATGACATAAGAGGGAATCTGTCGATTTTTATTCAAAATTTTTTACAAAAAGATATTTTAAAGTAAAGGTCGGATCGGTATACTCAGATGTTTTTATTCAAGAGGAGGGAGTACCGCAAGGCAGTGTTTTAAGTGTAACTTTATTTTAAAAATTGACAATATTGTTTTGCAATTGCCTCCATCAGTTAAGGGTCTTATTTACGTTGACGACCTGCAAATTTCATGCGCAGGAAGAGATATGCGATTAATAGAAAGACAACTTCAACAGGCCGTTAATAAAATTACGAATTGGACAAACGAAAATGGGCTCAATTTTTCATCTTCTAAAACCACATGCGTTCATTTCCTGCAGAAAGCGAAACCTTCACTTAGACCCAGAAATATTCTGCAACGAAATTTTAATTAATGTCGTGGACAGTTTTAAATTTTTAGGTGTTTTATTTGACAAGAACTTTTAAACCGCATATTTTAAATCTACGCAAACATTGCAAAAGGGCTCTTAACATTTTACGAGTTTTATCTAAACTATCATGGGCATCTGATTGCACTTGCCTTTTAAAAATTTACAGAGCCCTAATACGATCGAAATTAGATTACGGATGCTTTGTATATGGTTCGGCCAGAAAATCTGCACTTCAAACTCTAAATACTATTCACCACACAGCTTTACGTTTAAGTTCCGGTGCTTTTAGAACGTCACCCGTTAGTAGCCTATATGTAAACACATTTGAACCATCACTGGACCTAAGGCGACAATTGTTGTCCTTGGAATATTATTTTAGGATCACCTCAACCGTTCCATCACCCATTGCATACCATTCACCAGTTCATATTTAAAACGGCTTTACCAAGCAAAAACATCTTCCATTTCACCTAAGAATGCAAGATTTGATGATCGGAACCGAAATTTCTACACTCAACGTCACCCAGAAAAAACTGTATGCTTTCTCAATTTGGTTCAATCATGATTTCGAATTCCAAAATCCGTTTCAAAATTTCTTTAGAGCAGATACCTCTGATATTATTTACAAACAACTCTTTGAAAGACAAAGAAAAGTACTGATTTTATACAAATTTACACGGACGGATCTAAAAGGGCAAACTATGTTGGAGCTGCGTTCAACATTAATGATTCAATCAACAGCTTTAAACTTCATTCTTCATGTTCTGTTTTTACCGCTGAAATAATGGCCATATATAAAGCATTACAAAATATATCCGATCATTGTCATAAAAAATGCATCATTTTCACCGATTCATTAAGTGTTTTACAGTCATTGAAACATCCTGATCATGCCAGTCATCCCATTGTTTTAGAATCATTGGAAAAAATTTATCATCTCCGTTAAAAAAATTTAACCTCATATTTTGTTGGATCCCATCCCATGTGTTGGGATATTGGGAAATGATATAGTTGACAAAACCGCCAAATCTGCCGTAAACAATATTAATCATACCATTCCTTATTGTGACTTAAAATCTAGCATTTATAAATTTTTAGAAGTAAAATGGCAAAACGAATGGAATGAACAAAGTGAGAACAAACTTCACTCTATTAAACAAAATATATCTCCATGGAAATCGCTATTTTCAAGAAGACAAAATGTAATACTAACACGCCTCCGCATCGGTCATACTCGAATAACCTCCTCCTCGGAGACGATCACCCAATCTGCAATTACTGCATTTGCCCACTAACTGTAAAACACATTTTAATTCATATACCTTGGTTTTAGAAGACATGGTTGGGGAGAATCCTCACCCAAACATTTTTAGCTTTATACATGGCATTGGATTCATCCATCACATTTGATTTTATATACTATTCATTTTTTATCACCTGACTCATTTCATTTTATTAGATTATTATGCTTGGGCTCTTTTACAGACATATTTACGCGCAATGAAATTCTTTTAAATCGTAGAATATAAGAGTTTGTTTTTTGTCTTTAGTCTGGCATAATATATGTCACAGGAGGACTCAATGCCAAAAAACCACATCCAATCCATCTTGTATGGGGGAAGCCGAAGCGGATCAGCAAGTCCAAGTGGTTTGTATTTCCCCTTCTAACGTTGGCTACTACTACTTTCAGTCTGGACGCAACAACGCACGCGAGATGAGTGAAAGTGACGCAGACGATGCGATTTTAGTAGCAGCAGCTGCTGTTATTGATTCTTGTGTACCTGAGCGTAAGGAGAGATTTTGGGTCCGTCCAAGTCTCACGTGTTGCAGTGACTTCGGCCCTGGATGTCGAGTTTCTACCTCACAGACACTTGCCGTGCCAAGGCATACTGGTGTTGTAAAATTGGCCGGCCGTCATACGGCACGAAGACATTTAACAGCTTTTATATTTCATCCATGGTTATACAACGATCGGAGATGTAGAAGAGTCTCCGAAATAGTTTAGCTTTCTCATCATCTCCATGTCTTGTTTGAAGGCCAGGAAGAATTCCATAGCCATCTGTCTTCTATTCCTACAATGTTTTCAACTATTGCTTATGATTTTGTACATCCTGTCATTGTTATCAAGTATATAGGCCTTCCCCACCACGATATATCAGTAGATGTGGGATTCCCAATTCGGTAAGATTTACGTGAAATCAAAAATTGCTTTTGCTGTACATGTGTGTGTGACTGCATGTGATATTAAAACATTAAATATATCATTGACATTCGTAAACACTAAATGCGATAAGAAAAACTAGTTTTAAATAACCCTTATCATAACACATGAATTAAAAAAATTTTAATCATTGGCTGCGTATCGTACAATTTGAGAAATTTTAGATATTAAGCACGTAAGACTTTATAATTCCTATTTAATAATTATCAAGAGAAAAATTACATCCAAAATAAATATATACTCATAGAAATTCTTGGTACCTAATTTGTATTGGGCCACTGTAGCCCAGTTGGAAGTGCAAGATTAGTAACCATCGTTTTGTCCGAAACTCGGTCCATCCAAAGACGTGTACACGGGGTGGTGCACGTTAAATCTCGTGGCCTCAAATGACCACGTTGGCATGGAAGTTTGAAGAGTGGGGTGACAGTTCAAGTATTCTCGTCATCTGACCGTTGTTCAAAATTCTGAAGCGTTGACTTGGATCTTTCCCTTCAGGATTGATCATGGACGGTCACCAATAGCCCGTTGTGTTGCTTCAATGCGATGATAATTAAATACCTACCTTATTTGTACATCCAATTAAATAACGTCAACTAATCGTGGTTCAAAATTGCAAGGTATTCTCGGATCGTTACCAATGGCTAGCTCTGATGCTTCAGTGCGACGTAAATTCAACCACACCAATTAGGTAGTTGAATTTGAATAAAAGGTTTCATAATAAAAAATTGCCATCTATGGTTTACAAATCGTACAATCTGTAACGAAGAATGACAAAGTTGATGAGTGGATTTGTAGAAGACAGTAAACACAAATGAAGTAAAACAGTTTGGCAGATAGTTGAATTTAACTTCGCACCTAAGCAACACAACGGTCGACTGGTCCGGGACCAATCCTGAAGTGAAAATTCCATGTAATTTTGAACCACGGTCAGATGAAATAATCTGAACTGGCACCCCACTTTACAATCTTCCTCACCACGCCAGGACATTTGAAGCCACGACAGATTTAACATGCACCAGCCCCCATGTACACGACGGTTTTTGGCTGGTTCCAGTTTCAAACTCGCAACCCTCCGGTTGCTAATCCGCTGCTCTTCCGACCGGGCTACCGCGGCCTTCCAAAGTAGACGAAAATTTGAGTTTAAATGTTAGCTTCGAAAAGAGCTGCAACACATTCGTTTTTTTAGCCAAGCCTTGTAACAAAATCAAATGCAATAGTTATTTCAGAAGCAGCACTAAACGGATAAGTAGATGCAAACAAAAGACGAAGATCACAAGGGTAGCAACAAATCTAAGAGTCTTAGATGACGGCAAATGGATAAGTAGAAGAAAGCAAAGAAGGGTCCCAAGGAAAACAGTAGATACAATTGCGTGACCTGAAATAGCAATAGATTAAAACATTAGTCAAACGGTCACAGCAAATACAATACCAAAGCCTGAAGTAGCAATAAATGGACAGATGGAAACATTAGTCAAACGTCACAAAGATAACAGCAAAACCTAAAGTAGCAATAAGTGGTAGGTAATTTAATTAACGTCGCACTGGAGCAACAGTGCTATTGACGATGGTCCGGGGGAAATACGGGACCGCGTGCCCCAGTTGAAAGATGAACGGAGCTACCGGAGACTTACGAGTTCGTAGCTCGGTCTAGCCTAGGACCTTCGTAGATGGTGCACGGAATATAGTTAGGAGTTGTAACCGACGTCTCACTCAGATTCGTGTAAATAATTAACGTCGCACTGGAGAAATACAACGAGAACACCTGAACTGGCACCCCTCTCCCACAACTAAGTTTTGTGCAGATTGAAATCCTAAATCTTCAATGGGTCACGGTAGCTCGGAAGAGCAATGGATTATCAGCCAGAGGGTTTCGAGTTTGGAATGCGGTACAGCCAAAGACCGTCGTGTTCACGTTAAATCTCAATGCCTAAAATGTTGGCATGGAAGTTCGGAGAGAGGATGCCATCTCATGTGTTCTCATCTCACCGTGGTTCAAAATTATGAGGCGTTGTCTTTGATCTTTCCCTTCGGGATTGATCCCGGACTGTCCCTAATTGCATGTTGCGTTTCTCCAGTGCGCCGTTAATTAACTAAGTACCTAAATGTTCGAATTAATTATTATAATTTAAATTTTTTATTGTCAAGAACGATTGTGACTAAATGAAAGTTGCTACATGTGGTCAGAAAGCTTGAAGGCAATTCAAGGTAAATAGGTAATGTTCCACTAGAGCAATACAACGGTCTATCGGCAACGGTCCGTGATCAATACCGAAGGGAACAACTCGTCATTTTGAACCACGGATAGACGACGAGTCAGCACCCGAGCTGCCACCTCACACTCCAAACTACAACGCGAAGACATTTGAGGACGCGACAGTTTTAACGTGCACCATTCTCCACGTACATGACGGTGTTTGGTTGGACAGAGTTTCGAACTCACAACCATCCGTTTGCTAATCCGCTACTCTTCCAACCGGGCTACCGTGGTCCTCACAATTTAAGACCAGTATTTCATAATTTTGAACTTGCCATCTATTAAATTAGATATTTAGTCATGACACTATAATCACAATTGTTTTTTAAATTCTTAGCTATTGTTATAAATACATAGAATTACGAATTTGAATTACACAACATAAAATATCCCTCAGGACCATACGCAATGTCATCTATGAATCGAATTTAGTGACTTGTAAACAAAAAATCGAGAGGGGAGTGTATTATCATAAAGATACTCGTTAAAGTTCAATTTTTAATGTGACTATGGCGTGTTTAAGTTAAATATTCCTTTGACGAGCCATTCATTTTGCTCTTCATAAAGCGGCGCATTCGCAGAAAAATTTTAAAGTCAACAAAAGTAAGCAAACTCTGGGTAGGTAAAAGAATCGAGCAGTCCAGCAAACGCAATAAAAGAGCGCCACCTAGTGACGTGATCAAGAACAAAACGAGGGGCGGAGGATTATTGCGCTTCCGGTCTTAATCAAGACGGCCAAAAAATATCCTGCTGGTGCATGGGACGGGTAAAGACGACCCTGCATTGATTCATATCATTGGCCCGCGAGATGCAGTAGTAGACATTGGCGATTTCATCAATTTTGCCACCACTAGTGAGGCCATAAAATTCCAAATCAGTCAATTTAGTAAATTTTTCGCAGAGCAGTCACATGACTACTAGTCTCATGTTCGTCACACTTTTTGAAACTCCTCAAGAGCAATGTTCAATCTACTTACATTTCATGTCCTTGATTATTACGTTACGATACACTCTTACATGTTACATTTTGCCTGTATAGTTCGCTGTAAAACAAATGATTAATTGATACAAAATTCAACTCTAAGTTTATGAATATATTTATTAGTGATTTATATACAAAATTATCCACATGCTCACTAACAAAATGGGGGTGCTATATATGTACACAAAAAATTTCAAAAGTGCATGAATCGAAAATGCATATTTCAGCATTTTCACAAGCGAATTGATGATAATTTTCATTGCTACTTTGGTGATGTCAATGAAATTCAGAAGCAGCCGTCAGGACAAATCCTAAAAAAATACATCCGAGTTAATTTTAAAATAATCATCAAAGGGAAAAAACTGCTCTTTATCGCGCATGGTTTATAGAAGAGGAAATTGTAAGATTTCATTTTGATCATCGCGACAGAGAAAAAATTTGCCTTAAAAAGATTGATCTGCTGAAAATTTGCATAACGGCTCATAAAATGACGGGTTTTTAGTGTAAACAAACCAGACAGTCTGAATTTCCTACTCTGCAATGCTCTAGCATGATACTTATTGGGGTTTCTTTAAAATGTAGTTTATCACAGTTTTGGGGACGTTTGGCGCTGATCAATCAACTATTAATTAAATTTGGCATTGATCAATCAACTATCGTATATCACTTCGAAAAAGTAATTAATTAACATCGCAATGGATCAACACAACGGGCTGTTGGTGACTGTCCGGGATCAATATACCTTATGGGAAGATCCAAGGACAGCGCCTTGTATTTTTGAACTAGTCAGATGACGAGAACAACACCTGAGCTGGCACTCTCCGATTGCTAATCCGTTGCTCTTCCAACTGGGCTATCAGGCCCGATATTTGTGTTGGCTAAGTGTTGAAATCGTATTGGAAAAACAAGCCAACTGACCACGTTCAGAATATGTACAGGAAATATGCATCGAAAAAAACTTTGCCACCTATATTTAGCTTGACAGAAAATGCCTCATACGGATTTTGCTGACAAAATATGAATAGAAAGGACGTATAGTTGGTTCATTTGGGTTTTATGGCGCAAGGTCCAGTAGTGGACAAGTTGTGCCAAAGGCAAGACGAAATGAAAATCGATAAATCGCAAGACGATCGAAAATAGATAAGTACTAAAATGGGCCTAAAGTATTGTAAATGAATACTTTGGTATTCGAATACTGGTTGGTTGGTTGGTTTTTTATGGCACAAGGGCCAGATTTGGCCATGCTGCGCCAAACAATAGCTAGTTCATAACTGGTATTTAATTAGAGCGAGTCAGAAAGCCACGTAATAAAATTCAGTACTGTTGTGTATGTTGCAGTCGATTATGAAATCTAAATAAAGTTTACGAAACCAATGTCAGTAAGGAATAAAAATAAGTTTTTATGATGTGGGTCCATCAACAAGTCTGTTAAGGTAATAGGGGAGATACCAAATCGGTTTAGTCTATGATGATTAAAATTCCGGCATTCCGTCAATATGTGCTTTATGGAAAAAATACTATTGCATGATGAGCATAAAGGAGCTGGTTCTCCCAGCAGTAAATGTCTGTGGGTAAAAAAGGAATGTCCGATTCGGAGCCTTGTCAGTTTTACATGATGACTTCTATTTAAGTTTGTTTTGCTGAATCCCTTTATAGATGGTTGAATATCATGAAGTTTGTTATGGTTTTCCAAATCCCAAGCGGATTGCCAGGATGAATTTATGGCTTGGGTTAAAACACTATTAATGTCGTGAATCGGGACATTGGAGTTTATAATCAATGTTGCGTTTTTGGCTGCCAAATCCGCTTTCTCATTGCCCCGGATTCCCACATGCCCAGGAATCCAACAAAAGAATATCCGAAAATCATTTTCTGTTAATGTTAGGAGCAAATTCATTGCTTTTAAAACCAAGGAATGACTTTTATGTGTACAGTTTAATAGGGATTCGATACTGCTTTTAGAGTCGGTATACAAGATCCAGTTTTTATTAGTGTGTGTAGAAATCGTTTTTAAGGCTAAAATTATTGCGTAGATCTCTGAAGTGAAGACACTGCAGCACCCATGCAATTTTCTAGCAATGGTTGTATTATCAAAAACGGCCGCGGCTCCAACATTTGTCCCGTTCTTAGATCCGTCAGTAAAAACTGTTTTAAAAGATGAATATTTGTTTCTATGGGAATGGAATAATTGTAAATAAATGGTATCGGGGGTTGATGATTTGTTAAAATGGGAAAAGTCATTGATGGTAAGTAGATTTTTATCATTCCAAGGTGGAGGTTCGTTTTCTCTAGGAAATATTCCCAGATTGTCAACATTTAGTGAATTCATTATGGTATGGACTCTAAAACCAAGAGATGGTATGAATGAAGGTTTTAATGAGTAATGACTTCCAAATTTAGGGTTAGTTACTCTATTATGCAATGGGTGAGAAGGGTTGGATTTAATCTTAAAATAGTATTTTAGGGTAAGTTTCTCACGTCGATGTCTTAAATCCGGCTCGCCTGTCATTATATATAAACTCTGGACTGGCGAAGTGCGAAAAGCTCCAAGGGATAATCGGAGGCCTTGGTGATGAATAGTATCCAGGGCTTGAAGAACAGACTTAGCAGAAGATCCATATATTACACTCCCATAATCGAGTTTCGATCGGACAACAGCTTTGTAAATTTTTAAAATTGAAATAAAATCAGCTCCCCAAGTTGTGTTACATAAAACCTTTAAAATATTCAATGATTGGTTGCATTTTCGTTTCAATACCTTGATATGAGGTCGAAAAGATAACTTCGAGTCAAAAATAATACCCAAAAATTTTATTTCTGGAACTACTGGAATAACAGTTCCGTCGAGTAAAAGTTCTGGATCAGGAAAAAGTCCGCGTCTTCTAGTAAAATGTACACATACAGTCTTTTGCGAAGAAAAAACAAAACCATTTTCGTTTGCCCACTTACTTACAATTCTAATAGCCGTTTGGAGTTGTCTTTCAATAAAAGGTACATTGATTCCAGAACAGAATATTTGGAAATCGTCTACAAAAAGCGTTCCGTGCACATATGGAGGAAGTTGTTTAATAATACCGTTGATTTTAATTATAAAAAGTATCACGCTTAGAACGCTTCCTTGGGGAACACCCTCGTCCTGTGAAAAGTCATCTGATAAAATATTATTAATGCGAACGCTAAAGGTCCTTGTCAATAAAAAGTTTTGAATAAATAGTGGGAGATTTCCCAGAAAGCCCATCTCGTATAAGTCTCGCATTATGCCATATCGCCATGTCCTATCGTAAGCTTTCTCCATATCGAAGAAGACAGCTACCAAATGCTTCTTTGTGACGAATGTATCTCTGATAGAGGATTCCAGCATTAAGGCATTGTCGTAGGTGCTTCGTCCAAAACGGAATCCGCTTTGAAACTCCGATAGATGTTTTTCAGACTCAAGGACATGTATCAACCGAGCATTCACCATTCTTTCCATGACTTTGCAGATACAGCTTGTCAAGGCAATGGGTCGATAGTTATTAGGGTCTTGAGGATCCTTCCCAGGTTTCGGTATTGGAATAATAATAGCTCTGTGCCAGGTTGTCGGAAAATCTTGCTCTGTCCAAATTCTATTATAGAGAAGTAAAACATTTTGTAATGAGTCTTCATTGAGATGGGTCAACATGTCTAGATGAATATGATCGGGGCCCGGTGAAGTCGGGTGTGATTTTCTTAATGCATTTTTCAGTTCGAATATGGTAAAATTACGATTGTAAGTTTTATGAGCGGATGGTTGAAAGTTTAACGTCTTGCGTTCTTCACGTCGCTTATAATTAATAAAATCTTGGGGGTAAGAGCTCTCATGAGATACCCTAGAAAAAGATTCTCCCAAGGTATCAGCAATTGTCTTAACGTCTGAAACGACTTGTCCATTGTGAAGTAAAAACGATATATTTGGGTTGTGATATTTGCCGGTAATTTTTCGAATTTTGCCCCATAGCTATTTTGATGATATTCGACATTCAATTGAATTTACGTATTCTTGCCAGGATTCTTTTTGTCGCTGTCTCCTTAATTTTCGAGCTTCTGCTTTGGCCCGCTTGAAAACTATCAAATTCGAAGTGGTGGGATAACGTCTGAAGGTGCTCCATGCTTTTTTTTGCAATTTATGGGCTTGAGAGCATGCTTCATTCCACCAAGGCTTCCATAATTTAGGCATTTTTCCCGATGTTTTGGGGATAGCCACATCTGCCGCTTTAATCAAGGTGTTCGTTATCATTTCAACGGCATCATTTATGTTAGGCATTTTAACCATGTTGTCGGAAATGTTTGATTCCACCTGATATCGAGTCCAATCCGCTTTCTCAAATATATATCGCACAGGTCGTCTAGGTAGTAAAACGTCATTGCATTTATATGTGAAAATGATTGGAAAGTGATCGCTATTGTGCAGATCATTGTCAATTTTAAAGTCCCAAAATGAAAGCAAAGTAGGGGAGCATATTGCAAGGTCCAGGGTGTGGTTGGTTGGTTGGTTGGTTGGTTTTTTATGGCACAAGGGCCAGATTTGGCCATGCTGCGCCAAACAATAGCTAGTTCATAACTGGTATTTAATTAGAGCGAGTCAGAAAGCCACGTAATAAAATTCAGTACAGTTGTGTATGTTGCAGTCGATTATAAAATCTAAATAAAGTTTACGAAACCAATGTCAGTAAGGAATAAAAATAAGTTTTTATGATGTGGGTCCATCAACAAGTCTGTTAAGGTAATAGGGGAGATACCAAATCGGTTTAGTCTATGACGATTAAAATTCCAGCATTCCGTCAATATGTGCTTTATGGAAAAAATACTATTGCATGATGAGCATAAAGGAGCTGGTTCTCCCAGCAGTAAATGTCTGTGGGTAAAAAAGGAATGTCCGATTCGGAGCCTTGTCAGTTTTACGTGATGATTTCTATTTAAGTTTGTTTTGCTGAATCCCTTTATAGATGGTTGAATATCATGAAGTTTGTTATGGTTTTCCAAATCCCAAGCGGATTGCCAGGATGAATTTATGGCTTGGGTTAAAACACTATTAATGTCGTGAATCGGGACATTGGAGTTTATAATCAGTGTTGCGTTTTTGGCTGCCAAATCCGCTTTCTCATTGCCCCGGATTCCCACATGCCCAGGAATCCAACAAAAGAATATCCGAAAATCATTTTCTGTTAATGTAAGGAGCAAATTCATTGCTTTTAAAACCAAGGAATGACTTTTATGTGTACAGTTTAATAGGGATTCGATACTGCTTTTAGAGTCGGTATACAAGATCCAGTTTTTATTAGTGTGTGTAGAAATCGTTTTTAAGGCTAAAATTATTGCGTAGATCTCTGAAGTGAAGACACTGCAGCACCCATGCAATTTTCTAGCAATGGTTGTATTATCAAAAACGGCTGCGGCTCCAACATTTGTCCCGTTCTTAGATCCGTCAGTAAAAACTGTTTTAAAAGATGAATATTTGTTTCTATGGGAATGGAATAATTGTAAATAAATGGTATCGGGGGTTGATGATTTGTTAAAATGTGAAAAGTCATTGATGGTAAGTAGATTTTTATCATTCCAAGGTGGAGGTTCGTTTTCTCTAGGAAATATTCCCAGATTGTCAACATTTAATGAATTCATTATGGTACGGACTCTAAAACCAAGTGACGGTATGAATGAAGGTTTTAATGAGTAATGACTTCCAAATTTAGGGTTAGTTACACTATTATGCAATGGGTGAGAAGGGTTGGCTTTAATCTTAAAATAGTATTTTAGGGTAAGTTTCTCACGTCGATGTCTTAAATCCGGCTCGCCTGTCATTATATATAAACTCTGGACTGGCGAAGTGCGGAAAGCTCCGAGGGATAATCGGAGGCCTTGGTGATGAATAGTATCCAGGGCTTGAAGAACAGACTTAGCAGAAGATCCATATATTACACTCCCATAATCGAGTTTCGATCGGACAACAGCTTTGTAAATTTTTAAAATTGAAATAAAATCAGCTCCCCAAGTTGTGTTACATAAAACCTTTAAAATATTCAATGATTGGTTGCATTTTCGTTTCAATACCTTGATATGAGGTCGAAAAGATAACTTCGAGTCAAAAATAATACCCAAAAATTTTATTTCTGGAACTACTGGAATAACAGTTCCGTCGAGTAAAAGTTCTGGATCAGGAAAAAGTCCGCGTCTTCTAGTAAAATGTACACATACAGTCTTTTGCGAAGAAAAAACAAAACCATTTTCGTTTGCCCACTTACTTACAATTCTAATAGCCGTTTGGAGTTGTCTTTCAATAAAAGGTACATTGATTCCAGAACAGAATATTTGGAAATCGTCTACAAAAAGCGTTCCGTGCACATATGGAGGAAGTTGTTTAATGATACCGTTGATTTTAATTATAAAAAGTATCACGCTTAGAACGCTTCCTTGGGGAACACCCTCGTCCTGTGAAAAGTCATCTGATAAAATATTATTAATGCGAACGCTAAAGGTCCTTGTCAATAAAAAGTTTTGAATAAATAGTGGGAGATTTCCCAGAAAGCCCATCTCGTATAAGTCTCGCATTATGCCATATCGCCATGTCCTATCGTAAGCTTTCTCCATATCGAAGAAGACAGCTACCAAATGCTTCTTTGTGACGAATGTATCTCTGATAGAGGATTCCAGCATTAAGGCATTGTCGTAGGTGCTTCGTCCAAAACGGAATCCGCTTTGAAACTCCGATAGATGTTTTTCAGACTCAAGGACATGTATCAGCCGAGCATTCACCATTCTTTCCATGACTTTGCAGATACAGCTTGTCAAGGCAATGGGTCGATAGTTATTAGGGTCTTGAGGATCCTTCCCAGGTTTCGGTATTGGAATAATAATAGCTCTGTGCCAGGTTGTCGGAAAATCTTGCTCTGTCCAAATTCTATTATAAAGGAGTAAAATGTTTTGTAATAAATCTTCATTGAGATGGGTCAACATGTCTAGATGAATATGATCGGGGCCCGGTGAAGTCGGGTGTGATTTCCTTAATGCATTTTTCAGTTCGAATATGGTAAACTTACGATTGTAAGTTTTATGAGCGGATGGTTGAAAGTTTAACGTCTTGCGTTCTTCACGTCGCTTATAATTAATAAAATCTTGGGGGTAAGAGCTCTCATGAGATACCTTAGAAAAAGATTCTCCCAAGGTGTCAGCAATTGTCTTAACGTCTGAAACGACTTGTCCATTTTGAAGTAAAAACGATATATTTGGATTACGATATTTGCCGGTAATTTTTCGAATTTTTCCCCATAGCTGTTTTGATGATATTCGACATTCAATTGTATTTACGTATTCTTGCCAGGATTCTTTTTGTCGCTGTCTCCTTAATTTTCGAGCTTCTGCTTTAGCCCGCTTGAAAACTATCAAATTCGAAGTGGTGGGATAACGTCTGAAGGTGTTCCATGCTTTTTTTTGGAATTTATGGGCTTGAGAGCATGCTTCATTCCACCAAGGCTTCCATAATTTAGGCATTTTACCCGATGTTTTGGGGATAGCCACATCTGCCGCCTTAATCAAGGTGTTCGTTATCATTTCAACGGCATCATTTATGCTAGGCATCATAACCATGTTGTCGGAAATGTTTGATTCCACATGATATCGAGTCCAATCCGCTTTCTCAAATATATATCGCACAGGTCGTCTGGGTAGTAAAACGTCATTGCAGTTATATGTTAAAATGATTGGAAAGTGATCGCTATTGTGCAGATCATTGTCAATTTTAAAGTCCCAAAATGAAAGCAAAGTAGGGGAGCATATTGCAAGGTCCAGGGTGTGAAAGGTTTGGGTCGGAGTATGGAAGTATGTATGACTGGAATCATTTAAAAGGCAGAGACAATGGTCATCCATCAATTTTTCAATTTGTTGTCCTTTTGTGTTAAAATCATTACTTCCCCAAAGAGGGTTGTGTCCGTTAAAATCCCCTATGATGAAGTATGGAGACGGAAGTTGCGTTATTAAATCATTTAGTTCCTGCTGACTAACGTTTTCATTTGGGGGTAGATATATGCAGCAGATTGTTAGTAAAAATTTAATATGAAGTTGAATGGCTATTGCTTGAATGCTCGTATTTAGTGAAATTCTTCTTGATGGAAAATTCTGCAAAGTCATCAGAGCCACGCCGCCCGAAGCGCGTGCACCGTGGATGTAATCATTTCTTATTAAATTATAATTTTTAACATTAATTGAGTTATTAGGCGTTAAGTATGTTTCTTGAAGGGCTAGGCAAACAGGGTTAAAATTATTTATTAGAGATTTGATATCGTCGATATGTGTACGAAAACCATGACAGTTCCAAGTTAAGAGATTAATAGTCATTTATTCTTTAAAAATTTAGAGCCCTTTTCAATCTCTTCTGAAATAAATGTTGGGTGGTTTTATTTGGAAGGTTTTTTATAAAATCTAGAACCTTTTCTAAAAAATGCAGCGTTCTCGTCAATATCGTCCTCTCCAAACTCCATGTCGGAGTCCGTGGAAGGGTGTAAATCTATTTCGGTATCCGGTAATTTTGAGTGATCTCTAGATTTCCGGGGAGTAAGTTTGTCTTTCTTACTTTGCTTTTTTTTATTTAGTTCTATTGACGTTGTTGGGTTCGGCTTGAAGATTTTTGTTGCAGGTGTGGTTCTCTGTTGCGGCAGGTTTGAGGGTTTACTTGTAACTTTGACAATTGATTTTGGGCTTAAGCTATGGGATTGCTGATTTGATTTGGTTGGTTGATAATTATAAGGAGTAGAGTTTAATTGCGTTTCTGCATTTACTTTATTAGGTGTAAAGTCTGAATTATATGTTTGGGTGCTTATTGTTTTGCTAGTTTTAATAACGGATGCATATGAGGAATTAGGACGAGGTGTACGAGATTCTACTAGTTTTCTTGCTTCGGGGAAAGATAGATTTTTGGTTACTCTTATTGATTGTATTTCTTTCTCCTGTATCCAGCGTGGACAAGTCTTGGAATATGCAGCGTGATCACCTTGGCAATTGATGCAATGTTCGGTTTCAGAGCATGAGGAACTGTCGTGACCGGGCTTTGCGCAACGTGCACAGATGGTTGCTGATGCTCGACATGCTGTTTTAGCATGTCCAAATCTCTGGCATAAAAAGCATCGCAGTGGGCTTGGAATGAAAGGCCTCACGTCGCAGCACAAGTAACCGGCTTTTATTTTTGTTGGCATAACAGGAGAATCGAAGGTCAGAACAACATTTCTTGATGGAATGAAATTAGAATCTCGCCTCATCATGATTCTTCTGGCTGCTATAACTTTTTGGTCTTTTAGTTCAGCGACAAATTCTTCGTCGGACACCATTGCGAGTTCTTGGGATGAGATAACTCCTCGGGTATAGTTAAGGGTTTTGTGCGGAAAGACTTGAATTTCGACGTCCCCAAAGTTTTTAATGTTTAATAGTTTTATTGATTGTATTTCTGATTTGGATTCAATTAAAAGGTCTCCTGATTTCAATTTTTTGACGTTTTTTACTTCATCAGCTGCATTTTTAATGTATTTTTCGATTAGAAATGGTGACATTTTTGTTAATTTACCGGATTCGTTGTGTATAATAAGAAATTTAGGAATTGATTTTTTTGGTTCAGGAATTGCGGAAATGACAGGTGTAACCGTTTCTGTACATGATTCACTAATAGAGTTTTCGTTGACTTTGTTAATGGTGTTTGACGGATCAAAGCCTCCGTCAGGGCAAGAAGTTTCAGGTTCCATGAATATTAGAAAAAATGTTCATCCTGGTGTGCCCCCGCCCACCATGGAGCCCAACCAGGGGAAGCAGTATCCGGCAGTTGTCCGGCAACAGATCTCGGTACTGCCTCAGGGGTCACAGCCAGAACATAGTGCCGCCGTGTCGGGATGTGAATCCGCCAGTTCGCCCAGGGCATCCCTAGTGACAGCACTAACCCTAAATACCCAATAGCATTGGAGTCCAACACGACAGAGGGACCAAGCGCTCTGACGTGGTGAACCCCAGAGAAATTAGGTGAGCCGATTGACCAGAGCGGGCTCACTCCAGCCACCCGTCTACGCAGAAGCATGGACCAAAGGGCACGCATCAGGTACCCCAGGACTCCACTTTCCCCCGATACGGGACGCCGCACACGGCAAACATGCGGGTCAGAAAAACGTACTGACGTCTTTTTTAAAGGAATCATAAAAAGGGAATAAATGATAATTTACAAAATAGAACTTAACACAACTAAAAAGGTATTCTATGATAGGTAATAAACATAGTTTTTAAATAACAGAAGAATGAATTTAAGGTGTTTTTCAATGTAAAGAAATTTTAATGGTTTCCGAATCGCAAGACGTGAAATGGAGAAAAAGGAGGGGTGGGGAATAGGGTAGTGGGATGAAGGTAGAGAAAGATCGCTTAGGTATCCCGGGAGCGCGACCCCCGTGTTCACCAAAGACAGCAAACCCCTGGGAAAGAAAAAGATCACTCAGGTACCCCGGGGTTGTGAAGCCCGTACAAACCTAAAGAAGGAATGCCCCTGGGGGCGGTCCAGGGTGTGAAAGGTTTGGGTCGGAGTATGGAAGTATGTATGACTGGAATCATTTAAAAGGCAGAGACAATGGTCATCCATCAATTTTTCAATTTGTTGTCCTTTTGTGTTAAAATCATTACTTCCCCAAAGAGGGTTGTGTCCGTTAAAATCCCCTATGATGAAGTATGGAGACGGAAGTTGAGTTATTAAATCATTTAGTTCCTGCTGACTAACGTTTTCATTTGGGGGTAGATATATGCAGCAGATTGTTAGTAAAAATTTAATATGAAGTTGAATGGCTATTGCTTGAATGCTCGTATTTAAAGAAATTCTTCTGGATGGGAAATTTTGCAAGGTCATTATAGCCACGCCGCCCGAAGCGCGTGCACCGTGGATGTAATCATTTCTTATTAAATTATAATTTTTAACATTCATTGTGTTAGTAGGCGTTAAGTATGTTTCTTGAAGGGCTAGGCAAACAGGGTTAAAATTATTTATTAGAGATTTGATATCGTCGATATGTGTACGAAAACCATGACAGTTCCAAGTTAGGAGATTAATAGTCATTTATTCTTTAAAAATTTAGAGCCCTTTTCAATCTCTTCTGAAATAAAGGTTGGGTGGTTTTATTTGGAAGGTTTTTTTGTAACATCTAGAACCTTTTCTAAAAAATGCAGCGTTCTCGTCAATACCGTCCTCTCCAAACTCCATGTCTGAGTCCGTGGAAGGGTGTAAATCTATTTCAGTATCAGGTAATTTTGAGGGGTCTTTAGAGTTCCGGGGAGTAGGTTTGTCTTTCTTACTTGGCTTTTTTTTATTTTGTTCTATTGACGTTGCTGGGTTCGGCTTGAAGATTTTTGTTGCTGGTGTGGTTCTCTGTTGCGGCAGGTTTGAGGGTTTACTTGTAGCTTTGTCAATTGATTTTGGGCTTAAGCTATGGGATTGATGGTTTGATTTAGTTGGTTGATATTTATAAAGAGTAGAGTTTATTTGCGTTTCTGCATTTACTGTATTAGATAAAAAATCTGAATTATATGTTTGGGTGCTTATTGTTTTGCTGGTTTTAATGACTGATGCATATCAGGTGTTAGGACGAGGTGTACGAGATTCTATCAATTTTCTAGCTTCGGGAAAAGATAGGTTTTTGGTAACTCTTAATGTTTGAATTTCTTTTTCTTGTATCCAGCGTGGGCAAGTCTTGGAATATGCAGCGTGATCACCTTGGCAATTGATGCAATGTTCGGTTTCAGAGCATGAGGAACTGTCGTGACCGGGCTTTGCGCAACGTGCACAGATGGTTGCTGATGCTCGACATGCTGTTTTAGCATGTCCAAATCTCTGGCATAAAAAGCATCGCAGTGGGCTTGGAATGAAAGGCCTCACGTCGCAGCACAAGTAACCGGCTTTTATTTTTGTTGGCATAACAGGAGAATCGAAGGTTAGAACAACATTTCTTGATGGAATGAAATTAGAATCTCGCCTCATCATGATTCTTTTGGCTGCTATAACTTTTTGATCTTTTAATTCAGCGACAAATTCTTCGTCGGACACCATTGAGAGTTCTTGGGATGAGATTACTCCTCGGGTATAGTTTAAAGTTTTGTGTGGAAAGACTTGAATTTCGACGTCCCCATAGTTTTTAATATTTAATAATTTTCCTGATTGAACTTCTGATTTTGATTCAATTAAAAGGTCTCCTGATTTCAATTTTTTAACACTATTTACTTCTCCAGCTGCATTTTTAATGTATTTTTCGATTAGAAATGGTGACATTTTTGTTAATTTACCGGATTCGTTATGTATAATAAGAAATTTAGGAACAGATTTTTTTGGTTCAGGAATTGCGGAAATGACAGGTGTAACCGTTACTATACATGATTCACTAATATAATTTTCATTTACTTTGTTAGTGGTGTTAGACGGATCTAAGCCTCCGTCAGGGCAAGAAAAAGTTTTAGGTTCCATGAATATTAGAAAAAAAGTTCATCCTGGTGTGCCCCCGCCCACCATGGAGCCCAACCAGGGGAAGCAGTATCCGGCAGTTGTCCAGCAACAGATCTCGGAACCGCTTCAGGAGTCACAAACAGAATATAGTGCCGTAGTGTCGGAATGTGGATCCGCCAGTTCGCCCAGGGCATCCCTAGCTACAGCACTAACCCTAAATACCCAATATCATTGGAGTCCAACACGACAGAGGGACCAAGCGCTCTGACGTGGTGAACCCCAGAGAAATTAGGTGAGCCGATTGACCAGAGCGGGCTCACTCCAGCCACCCGTCTACGCAGAAGCATGGACCAAAGGGCACGCATCAGGTACCCCAGGACTCCACTTTCCCCCGATACGGGACGCCGCACACGGCAAACATGCGGGTCAGAAAAACGTACTGACGTCTTTTAAAAGAATCATAAAAAGGGAATAAATGATAATTTAGAAGTAAATAGAACTTAACACAACTAAAAAGGTATTCTATGATACATAATAACATAGGTGATTAACATAGTTTTTAAATAACAAAAGAACGAATTTAAGGTGTTTTTCAATGTTAAGACATTTTAATGGTTTCCGAATCGCAAGACGTGAAATGGAGAAAAAGGAGGGGTGGGGAATAGAGTAGTGGGATGAAGGTAGAGAAAGATCGCTTAGGTATCCCGGGAGCGCGACCCCCGTGTTCACCAAAGACAGCAAACCCCTGGGAAAGAAAAAGATCACTCAGGTACCCCGGGATTGTGAAGCCCGTACAAACCTAAAGAAGGAATGCCCCTGGGGGCATTCGAATACTGAGGATCAATGCTTTGGTATTCGAATATTTTGGATGAATACTATACTGTAATCGAATACGAGAAAGGATCGAATAATGAATACTTTAAAGCATCGAGTACACGAGTACTTTTGTATTGGAATACTCCCATCTCTAGAGAGAAGCATGTTATGTAGCTGAGGATGCCTAAGTTTAGTTTCTACACACGTTGAAGATGATCCCTCTTTGCCTTTGCCCTTATCCACTGTCGTAACCCATTGGGGACTTCCCTTATCTCTAATGATCTAAACTGGTTAGGGCAGATGGATTGCCCTCCACTCCCCATTCGAAGAAAAAGTACCCGATGTATGGTGAGTCATAGTCTGGCTCCCACGAGTTGGCAGTCGAGTCACGTGGTTTTGAATGAGTCCATTAGTTAAATCAGGGGACCAACGGTAACGTAAATAAAGCACTTCCACAACTGGCGTCTTCAGCTCGGATTCTGGTTTTGCTTATCGCTCGGTGCTGAAAGCGATAGCAGTAATAGCCAATAGGCGAAGTGGGAAAACTCCGCGGTGATCAAGCGATACGGAAACTGTAACGTCGTGGAATGAACTTTAAGATTTAGGCATGGAAAATAGTTTAAAACAAACAGCACAGTTAATAAGATTAAATTTACAAAACAATTTAAGGCAGATTTCGAGGCTAATCTAAGGTTGAATCAAAATGGTTCCATCAGAGCAGACCAGCTGTGTCCGTTCACTTCCAAAACTTCAACTGATCTCTAGAGCGGCCAAAATCAAGCTCACCTCTAGGGATGTTAAGCGAATCACAGTTCTTACCTGTTACTGAATATTATCAGTGATTAACAGTGATTTGGTGGCTCTCATTGAGAATATCTCTGATTCGGTAGCAGAGATCGAGGGCTAAGTGATATCTTTTAACCCCTATCGGTGATTGCGATCGGTGACCGACTAGTATTGATTATTTGGTTGCAGTGGAAACTGCTACTGAGTATCAGTGATTTGGTAGGCCTAGTCGGTGGTAATCTTTTAGCGTTGTAAACCGCGAAGTTAACAAAGCCGTAGGGTACTTACGGTGTGTGCAACAAAAAAAGCCTTAAATCACAAAAAACAGCATCCCCTTCCAATAATCAGATTCAGTCAGTTTAGAATCACATATTCTTCTGTAGCAGTCACAGTGATTTAACAGTAACAGTTCTAACTATTAGTAACATCCCTAGCCACCTCTCCTCCTGCTTGTTAACGAAGGGGGACAGTTCAAAAAACGAGGGGCTGCTGGATATTCCTTTACCCCATACAGTCTATGGACACTTTCCGTCGGGAGGATTCGTCATTGTCGGCAAATTCACGTTAAAAAGTAATTTGAAGCCCCAGAAGAAGGGAAACCGTGACTTTACAAAGTCTAATACGCTTTCACATCTTTTCAAAAATCTACTGACCCAAGGTTGACTGCCGTCTCGTCCTAGCCTCTTGTGAAAGAAAAGTTTAGAACTACGAATCAAAAATGAGGGTTTCCATCAGTAATTGGGAAAGTCGGTAATTTGAAAACTCTTAATGTCAATCAACAAGTTACATCTACAATGGAATTGCAAGATTTTAATACCTATTGCTTGTACGTGGTGGATTGAATTTGCTTGTAGTTCATGGTTGGGTTCTGGATGGAATTCTTGTGTTATTTCCATTATGTTGTCGAATGCATCATTAATGTCTTGTGGCACCAAATCTTGATGGATGACCTGTTCATCGGATGGATGACCTGTTGCATCTCCGTGGAATGCGTCCATTATTCTGGACTTCATTCTGTTGTACGGATATCTAAAATAAAGAGTATGTTTGGGTGTGTATGGAAAAAGGTGTACTTTACAATGAAATTGTTGTCCACCACTTTTAACTGTTAACAATAGAGTAATCCCTCGATGTATCGTATTTCTGGAGGGAAGAAAAATGACTGATATATCGTGGGATGAGAGAACGTACTAACAGGAATTAAAATGCATAAATTACATGTTAAATTAAGCGTTTTTTATTTAAAATTATATACTAGTACAATTTTAACATAAAATTGATGGTGGAACTTTAAAAATTATTTTAATTTTGGAAAAATATTTTTAAAAGAGAAATTTCTTTTCATCAACACACATAAGTCAAGCCTCGAACCAAAAGCGTATAAAAAAATTATAGGTCTCAAGAAATATTTTTCTTCTTTTCAAGGCCTCTTTGTGAGTCTTTTCGTTTAAGGTGTTGGGCTGCATTAATGAAAGTGTAATAATTCAGTCTGAAGAGATTTCTCTGGAATCCAGGTCAAACTGATAAATGACTTACATGAGGACATGCAGCGACTCAGACTCGTGGACAGAAATGATCAACGAGTCACGCTTAGAAGCGCAAACAATGAAAATAACATTTTCGTTTCCGAAAACAAGTCGTCCTTCTCCTTCATCAGAAACCCTAGTTAATACCGAAGAAAATTTTTAAACTATGTTAGTTTACAGAGTTTTGGATTTTATTTTATGACCTCAAAACAAGATTTGAAGCAAACAATTCACTAACTGAACTTTTCAGTCCAATTCTTAAATTCAACTCGTTGGAAGAAAGTGATTTGAAACATAAGGCTACGAAACTAGTCAGCACTTACAAAAACGATTTATCAGTGAACTTTTGTGATGAGATTTTACATCTAAAACATATTTGTAGCAGTATTCCAGGTACTGCCAAATTCTCACACACAATAACCAGTTACAATTACTTAACTCAATCTATGAAAAACAATTGGAACCAGTTTTTATGAATGTTAGTATTGCCCTCAGAATTGTTTTGTATGATTCCAGTAACAGTGGCATCAGCAGAAAGAGCATTCAGTAAGCTTGGAAAAATTATTGAAGACATGGTAACGCTCATCAATGAGCCAAGAACAACTTAACTCGCTGGCTGTATTTCCCATTGACACCATCTTGCTTCAAGCATTGACTTCAGATGCAATTGATACTTTCTCCAGCAAGAAAAATTAAAAACAATTGATTCATGTTTGTTTTTCAAGATGGGCACTTATACTTTTTCTATTAGGCATTATTAAAGTTTGAATTCTATTGCAATCAATTGCTTTGATTTTTAATTTCAGTTGTAGAATTGTACATATACAAATAACATTTTGATTTTATGGATATTAAAACTGTATGTTACTATGTTTATTAACCAAATGTTTATTTTTGTTTATTCAATACTTTTTTTACCTAAATGTCTTGCTTATTACATGGTATATTGTATGTTACTCTTATAAACCTATATGCAGTATGTTTTAGGATTAAACAGTGGAAAATGCTTCAAAATGTCCTGTTCAAACATAAACAGTGGGAAAAGGACAAGGTGGGGAGGGGCACATCATAACAGCTGGCAACAGGGCCCACAGAATGATGTGGGGGGGCCTGGATTATGCTTAGGGTAATATGTAACTGAAACTAAATCTTTTTATTCGCATGCGTAAATTTTACAGGACAGTTAATATGTATAGGTATAGTTACCTTTTTTATTGGTATATCTATCGATCTTTTGGGCCTTAAGTGTGAAGACTGCATACTAAATTGACATGCATAGTAATAGAATCTTTTTTATTTCAATACTTTATTCCCTGTTACTTTTTGAAACAAAATAAATGTGGCTCTAGGTTCTACTTCTAACTAATTTTGAAAACTGCACATACTATCGAATGATAAAACTTTAATGTTTTGACAATGTGTTGTGTTTTTTAATGACATGTTTATTTAAGTTTATGGCATAAGTAAATGTTTCTATACATCCTGGAATAAGACAAAGCATTTCCTTATCTTCCCCTACTAAACGAACCTTATTATGTGCATAAAACTTTTTCCTATTTAAGAAAAATCTACACTTTTCACATTTTCTGGGATACTGGTTGGTTTGGGTTGGCTCATCTGTGCCAAACGCAAGATGAAATTCGACCCATTAAAATGAAATCATTTAAAAATCTATCCATCAATAAAATAATTTGTTCGCACTTAAAATATTTTTATCATAAAAATAATAGTATTTTAATACTCAATCATAATAAAATAAACATGAAAGGATAAAACCATCTTTGTCATGAACATAATAAAAAGTTTTGATAAAGTGATTAAGTAAAATATGAAAGAAAAAACATCAGAAGGAATCGAAAAATTTTGTTTTGTAAAAATTTGAATAGATTTGGGTGGAGATTCTCCCCAAACAAATCTTGTGAGTTCAAAATTGCATTATGAAAATAATATTGACGGTGACGATTAAAAACAGGTTGGTTGGTTGGTAAAAGAAATTGCACATGCGCTACACACAGGCGCAGTCTCTCCTAATAAAAGATGCCTGTGATTAAAACGTGTGTGCCCGATGTGTAGGCGAGATAAAAGTACATCAGTCGTATTTGTAAGGCAGGCCATAATAAAATGGTTGACCGGATACTGTGGAGCTTATTGTGACTGCATGTTCCAGTCGTTCCACACGATGTAACGGACAACTTGTCAGAGATCATCGTATGGAACAAGAATATTTAGGGGAGTCACAGCATTTTTGGCTGCAGCACCCGCCAGTTCATTCGAACAATTCCGACGTGTCTTGGTATCCAACAAAGGAGATACCATAGTCACGTCAGATTAGCTTTATGGATTTGAATTATCACATCTGCTAGAGGAAGTTTCACACTCCGATTTTAAAGATTCTAATACGCTTTCAGAATCAGTGTAAATGATAAAATTTCCAACAGGTAGACTAAAAATATATTTCAAGGCTTTGTGAATTGCTAAAAATTCTGCTATAAAAATTGAGACAAAGGATGGTAATGAGAAACTAAAAGTTGTTCCAAAAACAAAAGCGCAACAGGCATAATTAAAAGATTTAGAACCATCAGTGTAAATGGCTGAGTGGTGTTTAAAATGTCAGGAGATAAAAAGTTGGTGATAAATAATTGAGTTGGTATTTGACTTCTCATATTCAGTGAATGGTTGCAAAAAGGAGAAGTTCAGAGGTCGCCAGGATGAAAATGAAAAAGTGATCGTTTAGCGACTGATGTGGATCTAAGAGGTGTCCCTCAGGGCATTCCTCATACGTAACCCGAAAGATGGAACACAGGATGGTTTATTCCTGAATAGGCGATCATAAGAGCTATCCAGGAGTGAATTGTAAAGTGAATGTGTTGGATGGATCAAAGGACGGTAATATAGTCGTAGCGACAACAAAAGATGGGTCGAAGCCAAAGATGGTTCTTGGCAAACCAGAGGCTCTTGACGGGTGAAGTGCGAAAAGCTCCGGAACAGATCCTCAGTGCTGTATGATGCACAGTATCGAGCTTTTGTAACAGATTGGCGTGCAGGGGCTATAGGCTGCACAACCAGTATAATCTGGATCGAATTAAAGCTCGATAGATGTTAAGCAGGGAGGATCGTTCCCCCAGACATAATGGAAAGTACATTCAAAGAATGATCTTTTCCTCGCAAGACATCCGCAACTGCGCGACATGGAGCAGGAAGGTAAATTTCTGGTCAAAAACGATACCGAGAAACCTTACATTATCCACCACTGAAATCCTGTTACCATCCAGGAAGATTTCTGGCTCAGGTGCAGGTTCCGACGTCGGCAGAAATGAACATAGGATGTCTTTTGATTGGAAAAGCTGAAGCCGTTATCGACACTCCACCATATCAAGCAGGGCACAGCTGCCTGAAGTTGTCGCTCGACATACCGCATGTCATTCCCCTGACAATGTATGCCCAGGTCATCGACATACAAATTACCCTGGATATTTGGTGGTAATTGGTTAAGAATGTCATTTATTTTGATAGAAAAAGGGTTACACTGAGGACGCTTCCCTGAGGTACTCATTGGATATAAGTATCCGAATGGGTAGAACCTGTAAGTTCATGAAACCGTCTTATGGCAAGAAAATTCCGTATAAAAGTCAGTAAGTGTCCTCGAAACCCAAGAGAATGTAAATCACCTGGGATACTGAGAAATTGATTTCGAAGAAACTTGTTTGAAATTCGGTGTGGAATTATTTGAATAATCAACTGATTATTTAAGCACACTCAACATTTCTATGCATGTGCGGGAAATAAAAACAGAATTACTAGCAAAATTTTCATTGGTTCCATCTAGTAAAACTAGATCTGAAGTATCCTTTAATTGAGAACCGGATTGCAAAGAAATATTGTTTTGACTTTCAATGTCTTCAGTTAAATTTATTTCATTCTGTTTTGGTGAAAATATTACTTGATTATCTGATTTCGTATGTTTAATCAAGGATTCGGTATTTTTGTAGGATTTTAAAGACTGTACATTGTCTAGAACATAAAGCTGATTCTAAAAGAACATTTCCTTTTTTCAAATGCTTATTGTAAGTACTAACATAAGAAAAATGGGAGTTGCATTGCAAACACTCAATTGGTTTGACCAGATTTGATTTCTTGGTGGATTCATTTTAAGTACAAGATTTCTCAAAAGATCGTAGTTATTACATGTACTCGCATTATACTTACAGCTCATTCAGCTGGCATTCTTCAAAAATGGTTGGGCACCTGACAACTTAGAAACCAGAATACAGAAAATGGCATACCTGAAAGATCACTTATTGATGAAGGTAAGGCCATAGCTAACCGAGCCATCAGACGCTGTTTCCTTTCGGTTGTTTCAAAAACTGTGTTCTTTGTCCCATCTTTTCCGTTTTTTGCTGAAGCCATTTCATCTAGAAGATTTCCCAAATACACTGTAGTTATTAGACGTACTCACGTTCTATTTACAATCAGTGGCATATCAAGTTGTTCCCCCCACTTCTAAAATAATCACCGAATTTTTGAAAACTTTCACTGCATAGAAGTAACAAAATTCTCACTCATTCTTTGGGAATTATGAATTTTTATATCGTTTGCGAATTTTCACCCCGTCATAGAATGATGTTAATGAAAAAGTTAAATTGATTTCAGTTTTATGTAATTTTGATAGTTAAATAAACTCAGATTATGATATCATATATCCTCAGATTATGGACATGGAGAATGTAATTGTGACCCTTTAAAAATGTAGCATAGACAAGCTCTTAATCTGCCCCTGTTTACAATACATCGAATTGCCATTGTTCAAAAGTGACTTAGGACCAGGCAACTCATAAATCGAAATTCAAAAAGAAGGCATACCCGAGTCTATCAATTGATGGAGAAGGCAAACGAGAAGTGCTTGAAGTATATGATGAGGTTGGTTCAAGCACTTTACTGCGATGAGACATAGCGGTCAACCTATTCGATTCATGGCAAGATTTCCGAGGCGTTAGTATCGAAGCAGACTGCAGGGAAGGTCTGCGAATTGTCCGATAAGGAAACAATGAGATTCGTTTTCTGGCCCCTTCCTTCACAAATCCAGCTTTTATTACCATCGGTTTGATTTCTTGGTGAAGTCATTTTATCTAAAAGATTTCCCAAAAGATCAGTTATTGTATACATATAGTCACATTATATTTACAGTTCATTCCACTGCCATTCTTCAAAAATGGTCGTGGACCTGACAGCTTAGAAACCGGAACACAGAAAAAAGCATACCTGAAAGGTCACTTATTGGTGAAGGAGATGAAGGTAAGGCCATAGGCAATGAGCCATCAGATGACGTTTTCTTTCGGTTGTTTCAAAAACTGTTTTTCCCATCTCCTCCGTTGCTGAAGCCATTTCATCTAGAAGATTTCCCAAATATACTGTACTTATTCGACATACTCACGTTCTATTTACAATCAGTGGCGTATCAAGTCGCGTATCGAGGTATATCTTTCAGATAAGGTATGGACCTTATCTTTTTTTACTAATTATATAACTTATCTTTTTGATAGGTATGCATCTTGAGATAGGGAAGGAGGAAGTGGAACCTGGCTTAAAACTCGATTTAATTCCTTTAGTCAGAACCTTGGAGTGAAGTCGTGCGGGTTTGACAGTTTTACACAAAGATTTGGTGTTCAGAAGAGAAAATTCCTGAATAGAATAAATAAGATTTGGAACAGATGTAGTATAGACCCCCCAATCCATTTGGCGACTTTATTTCGTCGCCAACCCTCAATTTCGATTTATGTGGTTTTTGGTAACCCCCCCACTTATCTCCACTCCATTCTAACAACCCTACAGCGTCCCTACGCTATGTATATATAGACAGCGTACCATAACCATTTTCATTTCATCCACCAGTAGCTATTACAGTAGCACGCGATTAGGATCCAGGGATTTCGAGCCAGGTTGTACCGTTTTAATCTTATTTTTTAGTTATAAGTATTTTTAGTAATCTTATTTATTAGTAGTCATATCCGTTGAAAGTACTATTTCAAAGTTTCAGGAGTTAATTGGGAGCCAATTTAGTTTTCAATTTTCTAATAAAAGACATACTTTTGGTCGCCCTGGCCTGGCTAATCGCTTGTTTCTAATTCATTCGGCCCAGGAAAAAAATGGTTTTTGGATATTTTATTGCAGGCGCGCTTGATAGCTAATGAGATGATTTGTTCCAAGTGCAATTCGGAAATGAAGCTAAAACCTAAATCAACGAAGTCTGATGAGTTTTTGTGGATATGCAAAAAAACGGTTGATGGGAAAGTTTGCGGAAGAAATAAATCGGTTAGGACTGGATCATGGTTTAGTTCGAGTAAGATGACTATGGAGGAGGTTCTTTTAATGACATATAAATTAGTCAAAGGGAGAAAAACCAGTGAAATTGAGGAAAAGTATTCTTTTGCTAGTCACACCTTGGCTGATTGGCAGCAGTTTGTTAATGAACAAATCTTAAATTACATCGAGACAACGTCGGAGAAGATTGGTGGGATTAACAAAATTGTAGAAATTGTTAGACAAGTATATGTAAATAATTTGTCAGTACTTACTAGAATTTCCCACGTCCTTTTCCTTAAATAAAATGTCCGCCCAAGAGAGGCGTTTTTCTTTTCTACTAGTAAACAATTTTCGCCGAGATGGCGTGGTGTGGCCACACCAGTTAAAACAAACTTCGCGGGAAAACCATAACCACTCCCCTTTACTAGTGACGTCATCGACTGTAACCAATGAGAGCGGAGTATCCCATTTTTCTTGCATAAAATTAGTTTGACTGTTATCATAACTATATTTTTGTGTATTTAAGTTGACATTTTGTTCCTGCAACTTCTTCAGTCATGCTCGATCCATGATATATGTTTACTGTTCAGAACGAATTTTTAAAATAAAAACATGATCTTTTATCTTGGCGAATTTATAAGTTCAAACTTGAACTTAACAAAGGTTATGGGCCTCTAGACATAGCCCACTGCGGGAATTGATATAAAAATTCCCTTTTGAGGACGCCATCGACGGGAGGCCCGAGACTAAAAAATGATGGAAACCTGTACAAAGTTGAACCAAAGAAACTATTCAACATGGGCCGAGGATGTGAAGGTTCTATTGATGGACAGAGGCTCGTGATCATTCGTTATGGGAAAAGAACCAGAACTTGGTACTACAGCCACTTCAAAGGACCGTGACTTCTCTACAATTTACATGAATATAGAGGCAGAGTACCGAACATTGTTGGCAGGAACAGAAGATGGTAAGGAGGCCTCGAGGATCCTGAAGTAGCATTTTAGACCGGACAGTCGTGCAAGAATACTATCTTTGTTGGACGAATTCTTCAACTGCAAATACGAAGGTGAAGAAATCGAACTGTTTGCCGCTCGAATGAGGGGGATAGTGCGTCAACTACAGGATGCCGGACACCCTTTAGAAAACCTCTATCAAGCGTTTCAATTAATCCGATACTTACCAGCTGAATACCAAGGAATAGTCCAGAGCATCTATAGATGGCCAAATACAGATTTCAAGTTTGACCAAGTACTCAAAGAACTGATTCTTGAGGAAAGCCGAATTAAACAGCGCGTTGGAGACATTGAATCTATGAGTAGCATAGCACTGAAGACAGACGTTTCCCGACTCAAGAGTTCACAAAAATGGAAAACCAACATGGAGAAAAAGG